>VWYH01006842.1:424351-515353 GCA_013399365.1 Pampusana beccarii | reverse complement strand
TGCCCTACGCTGGACTCCCTCCAGCAGTTCCCTGTCCTTCTTGAACTGAGGGGCCCAGAACTGGACACAATATTCCAGATGTGGTCTCACCAGGGCAGAGTAGAGGGGAAGGAGAACCTCTCTCGATCTACTAACTACCCCCCTTCTAATACACCCCAGGATGCCATTGGCCTTCTTGGCCACAAGAGCACAGTGCTACAAGAGCACAGTGCTGGCTCAAAAGACTAGAGAACAGAAAACTGGAGTACAAGCAGCTAGACCACCCAAGTTCTTTCGCCAAAGCCAAAGTGCTTTTATTAAATTTTTAAGCATGCAAAAACACAGTGGTCTGATTTTCAGAAACACTAGGTGCCTGAATAATGCTGAATTCTAAAGGATCTTTAGAGTACTCATGCCTTGTTGAGAATTTAAAAAAATAAGTAAATAAATAGAATCGATAATTAAATTTTTGAAGGGTACCACTCACAAAGTAAGCAATAGCACTAACACCTCCCAAGCAGGGTGAGAGACACAGAGTCACAAAAAAAAAAATCACAGAAGTTTGAGACTTTGACCTCTGGAAATACATTGCTGAACCTTCCATTGAAAGCAAAGCCTTCAAATATTGTTATTCATGGTCCTGTCAGGCCAAGTGTTGAATGTTTCCAGCAAGAAAGATTCCACCATTTTTCTGGGCCATCTATTACATTGTTCAATTATTCTCACATCACAAAGTCATCCTCGATGCACACCAGTCACCTAGATAGCTAATGCGTTACTGCACTCTTTCCCAGCAAATACCAGGGTAAGTTCAAGTCCTCTGGAAGAATCAAGGCCCCCGGGTCTGAGGTGTGTTTGATTCATCTGAAGGCTTTGTATACCTTCCATTGTAGAGCGGAGAGGCGCAAATCAGACACTCACCATGAGGTCTCCCTTGATGCTAAACTCTCTGATCTTAATGCAAAGGTATCAGACTGGTCCTCTTGTATGAAGCTATGCTACATGCACTGAAACTGCTCTTCTACCTACAGTACAACTCCTCCTTTTCTGCCATTTACTGAAGAGCTTGCAACTGTGCTCCAGGCAAGTAAACTATCCCACCAAATTTCTGTAAATTCCAACATATAACTCTTGTGCCTGTACAGAAAGTTCCAGTTATTCTTGTTTCTCAAACTGGGAATGTTTTCCATATGCAAGAATAAAGAATAGCATAATTTTAGTGAAATAATTAAGGATTATGTAAACAAAATGTGTCCCATAGTGATCAAGCAAAGACCAGATGTTTCATCCTGAGACAGTTATATTCTAAGATATGACCCTTCCTATGTTAAGAAATCATGTTGCTAGACATGCAGAATTTCCTGATCATTTTTTATGCCCAAGTAACATTTTATTAAAAAATGCAGCACGTCCAACTGGAAACCTAATTTCTTTAGACGACTATGCATCATAAAGCACCCTACAAACAGCAGAGCTGTTAATTAAAGGAGGTAAAGAGGAAAAAAATGGGGAGAAGCTCAACATAACTCATGATGTAAAGCAGATGTAGCCTCCTCATATCCTTTTCAAAACACACACACAAAAGTAATCCTCTAAGAAAAGGCTCCATTTCTTTAAATGCATTACTTACTGTGATTTTTTGTTATATTCTTGAAGGACAAAATCTTCCTTTTGAAAAATATGCAGAAGTTTATTGTATGCAACTCTGTGTCTTGCATTTGCCATGTACATATCGTCGGGTGTCAAGTTTACAGTTTCAGCAAAAGATTTATCAGTGCCTAAATGAAAGTTATGTTTGGATTACATCATTCACTTTTAGCACATAGACAACTTATCTACCTAGTCTGAATTGAAAGAATCACAAATCAAGATGTCATTTTACCTGGACTGAAATACAGCATGCAGTGTACTGTCTTTTTTGCCAGTTCTTTCTACTGTACGCGTTTTTATTCCCTTATGCTCACTCTCTTTCCCTATTCTTTAGGTCACCAAAACAATACAAGATGCCTAGAATAGACAGTTCTGATCCTTCAGAATTCCTCAAGTTGTGAGAGAGTATAGTAGAGTAGTCCAACACTTTCAGACCAAACCATTGCTTTGTGAGGGTAACAGTGTACAGCATTACACAGATGAAACTTGGAGCAAAACCCATAAAGCAATAAAAAGCAAAACAATCTGCATTGTTCTATCAGCAATAGCCCTATACAAGTGCACAGAACCCTCTGAAAGACTTCAAACAGAACAGTCAACTCAGAACTACTTAAAGATCTTGGCATATATTAAAGACTTGACAGATTCACTATTAAACATGACAAATGAAGCATTTTTATCGTTCCATTACAGCTTACCTAGGCAGTTCCTTTTCATGTCCTCAACCATTACATGTCTTGCAAACCGATACAGCAGCTGAATACATTTAGAACCAGCAGGAGAAATAAATGCAGAAGGTGTAATTTGTGGAAGACAGCTTTGATCTAGACTCTAGAAAAATTAAATTGGTTTTAAACACAAAACCAATCTAAAAAATAAAGCCTAAACAACATTTAGCTAAGTATCAAAACACTGCAGCCTACTTGCTAGCAAGCCTGATGCAAAGCTAAACTACTTTGCTGCTACGCCTACTCTAGTCAGCAGAAGCAACTAAAATTTTTTGAATGTTCCCCTCACCATTACTAGTTCTGTATGCAAAAGACAGCTTCAACACAAAGACTGAAACCAGTGTTGGATAAAGGTTAGAAATCTCTGCACTCTACACTCCTAACTGGTAATGCCTACCTTTGAAAAAACATTCAAGCTTTCTTTCATATTTTCTACTGAAGTTACAGTCAGTGTACTTTGCTCTGCTTTCATCTTATGCAAAGACACTGCATTATGGGCTTTCACCTTGTCCACTACTACTAAAAGTGTTCCAGTACATAGAGACCTGATTTCTAGAACAGTCATTAAAACACAGGCAGCATGAGAAGGTAACATGATAACCAATGATACTTGAAGCAATTAATTTTGGTTCGTCTCTTTTCATTTAGAAAGTTCCCCTTAAACTTTAGTTCCATTATCCAGAGGCAAGCCACAGCAGTTTTAAGACCCAATATTAAGTCTCTGTCATCTAAATATCACCATGCCACAACTTTTTCCTCAAACAAGTCTAAGATAAACTACGTGAAATAAGATACAATGTAAAACTGAATTATTTGGTAAAACAAACTTATTTAAAATGCTTATCTAAAACCACTACATACTCTGTCAAAAAAAAAAAAAGGAAAAGGTCATAGAAACCACTACAGCATCGATTTCCACTCTTCATAGTACTCACTGCAATATCTTTTAGCCATAAAAAGCACTGCTTCCTAAATTCAGGATCTGTCAGGCTTCCTAGAGGAAAGGAACAGTATCTTTCCATTTAAAAAAGGACAGGGAAGAAGAAGGGGAAAAAAAAAGAAAAATAAATTTGAAAACCTGTTCAAATATCCAGTTACCTAATTAACCATTACAAGAACAATAATACAAAGATTTCTGAGTGATACCTTCTGGAGGAGACAGAATATGAGAGGATATATCCTAGACCAGGAATAGCTAAAAGTTAGTTAAATGACAAGGTTTACTCTTGCCATAATAAGTTAACTACAGAATACTGCAGAGACAAATTTGTCTGCAGCTGTTTCTAACTCAGGAGAAAAGGAGGGAAAAAAGGGGCCAGAACACTGACAATTTTCATATCCTTCGCCTTCCACCAGCCATTTATTTAATGCATAAGCTAAAAAAGCTCAGCTATATGAGGAAATACATTAAGGAAGATGAGGGTCTTGCCATGTGGAAGATCCCGGCTACAATCCTTAACTGGGAAATGTTACCATTTGATCAGGGAAATGAATGGAAAAGGCAGATTACTTTGCAGCTATAAAAGTTTGTACCAAACTTGCCAAGTTACAGACACTATCAACAACAACTTTAATATAGGCAAGTTTTCTGATACATTATAGAGTTGTGGTCAAGAGAAAACAAATTCTCCGACTGTATGTTTTTTTCCGTAACATTCCCCAAGTGACCACTTCCCCCCCCCACCCAGCAAGTGCAAAACCATATTCTTTATGATGTGCACAGCAGTAACCTTCACAAGCCGAACACTCACGTGAAAGCTTTTGTTGCACGGGTCTTATCCAGCATATTAAACAAGAAGAGGACAATGGCCTGAAATGCACTGTTGTTTGGGACATCAAACATCTTCCTAATATGCAAATAAGCAGCTACATTAGAAGCAGTTAGGGTGCCAAATTAACACAACATTTTTACTGGGCACTTAAGATTCCAAAATAATTTATATTAAATTGTTACAAAGTATATATTACATGCTTTATTTTCTTCATAGTTAAAAAGATACATCCACCAGCCTATCTAACAAAGCAGAAATAACCTCAGTGAGAGCATTTTCTCTCAAAGAAGTTTTCAAACCAAGACGTACAGAGCCAATCAGCTCACTTTCTGCATAGCACTGTGCGGGATGTATCAACTGAAGAGCAAGAGTTGACATTGTTCCTGGGTTTCACTTCTTCAGACACAGGTAACACAGACGACCACAGCAATTCAGGCATTTCGTCTGGGTCAGGTGTCGCCAAGGACACGAGGCGTGTGCTCCCGGGTTAAACTCAGGGCCCCACTCGGGAGCTGGCGCCCAAAAAGAGGCCCACTCCACCCTCCACCTTCTCCTCCTCCCCCGGCTTTCTCCCGCACTCACGCATCCAACGCCAAGCAACCTTCGCCAGCTGCCTGCGGGTCGAAGCCCATGGCCAGCAGGTAGAGACAGAGATGGTCGCTCTCCCACCGGACGTCCATAGTGCCAAGCAGCTCAGGAAGCACGCTCTGGCGGGACCAGGCGAACAACGGCCGCCTAACGGCCGCCGAGCAGCCGCCACGCCGCCGCCATTTTCCCCCTCCCGCCAAAAGCTCTTTCGCGCGCGGGCCCGCCCACCGCAGGCCGTAGCGCCGCGAGACCTCCCGCCCGCTCCCATTTGCCCCGCGCGCAGGCGCACAAGGCAAGCCGGGCGCGCTGCCTGCCGGGAGCTGTAGTCCCCCCGGGGTGGCGCGGCCGCCATGGCGAGGGGACCCCGCGGAGGCCCCGAGTGGTGTGTCCCGATCTTAAAGGGCATCGCGCCTCGGGCAGCGCTTGGGCAAAAGGACCCGCAGAGGGCCGTTCCAATTTGAGTTATTTTGTAGTCGGATTACAAACTTCAACACGAAAGCCAAGTAAAACTCGCACCGGCAGCAGGCTCTGCAGTTCAAACTTTTATTCCAAGGCATTTCAGTGACTAGACTGCCGAAGTTTCCACGACCAGCAAGCGTTAGATGCGCCTGACAGCGATGCCGGCAGCCGGGCAACGTTTCCCTGGCTGTACAAAAAGAAACCAGCACTGTGCAACATCTGCAGGCCGGCTGTGCTCACCCCACCGCCCCCAGGACATCTCTGCGTGAGGGGTGCAGCCCCGCCCTCAGAAATAGAAGAAGCCTCCTCCAGCCCCGCTCCCGCTCGCCCCAGCTCCTGCAGAAATCGCTGCGTGCAAGCAAATGCGGATTCGACATTCCTAAGCAAATATTTGAGATTTTATTTAAACATAAAAAGATCAACACTGTCACCAGAAGTATCCCTACCTTCAGTTCTCTTTTTTTTTTTTTTACATTCTCTTCCCCCTTCTTTTTTAACTCTCATCCTTATTCCTGGAAGACTTTCCTTTTTAAGCTTTTACCCTCTTCTAGTCTCAGGCCTGACAACCGGTAGCATAAGGATGGCCAACATTTTTGCACACAGAAGGCATGTAGAGAGACAGGGAGTCCTTTTGTGCATAAAGCACTCTTGCCAAAGGGAAGCTCTAAGCTTCGAAGCTCAGTAGCTACAGACTCTACCAAAAATAACCTGAGAGAATCTGAGACAAAGTCTCTTACCCCTTCCAGCAGCAAAGAGGTAGATGCAGAAGTGCTTTTCATGTAGACTGAAAGGGGAAATTTTGCAGTCAAATCCTTATCAACACCTTTTATTGGCAGCCCTTATGCAAAGCACTGGAGTGTTCTTATGGCTGCTGCCAGCGGGAGAACAAATCATTAACAACAATTAGATCGAAACTGAATATGCTGGTTAGGCTATACCTGGCTTGTAGAATGAGAACTCAACACCCATGCTAATGAATTGATATAGCATGCATTCCTTAGATGGAAAAAGAAAAATCAGAATTTTGATGCAGCTAACTGAAACAGTATTGATTACAAAAAAAATATCCCCAAAATTCCTAAGCTAGGCAAGTTCATTTTTAAAAAGGAGAAATATCATGGCAAATGTACATTGTTTGAAGAAGACATTTTTTACACTTCTCTCTATTCAGCTCTTTGCCCTGTGGTGTAAGGGCCATTTGTGCGTGAAAAGTCTTGTTGATCGTCTTCATCCAAATCCAGAATATCTGGGATATCATCTGACTCTGAAGACAGGTCTGTGATAGCGAAATCTGGAACCTGTGTAGGAATGAAATTTCAATCAGTTCAAAAGTAAAACTAAAGAAATTTTTGTAGTACTCCTCACTGAAGTCAGGAGATAAAGATGCTCAGCATCTTGAGAAATCAGGCCCAAAATACTGAATACAGAGTGAAATATGCTCAGTCACACGTAGCCTTAAGACAGACCAAAGATGTAGATCCTTTGGTTAGAAGGCAGGATTTTATAATAGAGGTGGAACAGAGCTGAACTTCGTGGAGTATATTTAGTGAAACTGGCAACTGGAAAATTAAGAAAGGAAGTTTTAAAATTTATTTTGCCTTTCTTCTTTCCTTGGAAACAATGGTCTATACAAAGGAACCTGCCTTGAGAAGCTTTATATGGACGGCTCTGTACTGCTCTGCCTGTCTGTGACATCAAACCTCTCCTGATGAAACAAATGTCTGGAATTGCAATCCCACTTTGTCCTCTGTTCTAACTGTATGCATAGTATTCTGTACTGTCAAGCAGCATCAGGTTTCAGGAATTGCCAGAGACATTAGTGGATACATGGATGTTACACACTTCTAAAAATGTTGGCTAAGACACTTAGGAGCTTAAGTCCCAACCCTTAAGTCCCCTTAGTAGGACTTAGATTACTTAGGCACTTCTGAAAAATGGGATATAATTAAGCAATTTACTCATAACCAAAAGTTTTTTGCCCCAGGTGAAAAATACTTATATCTGTAGTTTAATTCATGGCTAGCTTTAATGTTGCTGATGTGACATACTTGGAGCCAGGCATGTTATCAGCACATAATGATTGCTACATGCTGACAGGACTTTGGTTCTGCATATATAAAGAAGCAGCAACTTCAAGAGGCTTCTAGGCATTTGTGTTAATTAAGCTCAGTACTGACTGGCGAAACAGTTTTAATCCATTCCATAATTGCAAAAAACATCTTGCTTATGACTTACTGTTATGAAAGACAGTATACAAGACAAACCTATGAAGACATGTCAGAAGAATAGAGAATGCATCAAAGAATAAAGGAATTACTGTTTCAGCTATCAGGCTGTAGATAGCACTGAACATTAATCAGTCAGTTCCTTAGAGAGCAGGTAGCCGTAGGGCATCAGGGACTTGGAAATATTGATTAAAATATTAATTAAAGCTCAGCTTCAGAAGAATTTAAGCAGCCTGTCACTTATCAGGCACTACTGTAAATACAATTAAATGCATAGACCGCTCTGAGAACCTAAGCTTGATCAAAATGAGAAGTAATCTTTGTCTCCTAAAAAAACACAAGGCACTAGGAATGGGGGAAACACATCTTTCTACCAGCAGTAATTATCTTGCACCTTTCTGCTTATGGTAGTTTACCTAAAACTCTACTGCACTTAGAGAAATCAACAAGTTTTCCCATTATCAGCATGTGACTCTGTATTTCATACTGCAGTACAAATGGGGCTGTCTTAACAAGACTAAGGACAAGTAGTCCATATGTAGACTCACTTAAAAATGTGCCCAAATGGCTGGTTTAAACAAGTTGTTTTATTCTGTAATTAGGCTGAGCAGGGCACATAACCACGTTCAGTAACTGTCTGACCAGTGATAATTTTTACTATATCCTAGGTTTAAGACACTTTTATTACATATACCCACGTTGTTCGTACTGCTAACAGGATAATAGCTTGAATTTAGGTTTGTGCTTGCTTCATCTCCTTAATGCACACATTATAAGCAGCTGACTCCTTTAACGTACTAGTAAGATGTTCATAGCCACGAAAGAATTTCAAATTGGAGTGTGTTGTCAGTATCAGAGTAAACCAGGGTTGATGTCAATATGATTTATCTCAGTTTTTAACATGCTAAATTGTATTAGATTAGCATATTCTGACATCTGGAACAGTGTAACTAAAACAATTCAGAGCCCTTAGTGTTATGGGCTTCCTTAGGCAAAGGACCTTCACTTCTTTATCACTTTTCACCATTGATAGGAAGTTGAAACAAAGCAGTAAGTCAATTGTCACAACAAAGAATAAGGCCAGATACAACTCTTCTTCATGCCATTTCTTCGTAAGATGCAGTTAGATCATTTACACAGAATAATGCAAAAGTTGCAAAACCCTTGCACTGAATAGTACAAAACATACTTTGGTGTTTTACTGTCTTCATATACAAATGTTAATGTCAATACTAACTTAACTTTTAGTTAATCTATTTTTCTCTTGCTTGGTATATTTTCAGAACTGAACCACTAGCAATTTGAGAGATGGTTGTTATTTTGTGCACTTTCAAAACAAGCACTTACTTTCAGTCATCAGATTGTATTACCCACAAGAAAATTTCCATCTTGGTGTGAAAGTAAATACATTTAACAAAACACTGTGCACAATACCTCCAGCAAGCTGCTCCATGTAAGACTTTCTGATCATGGAAATGACCAACAGATCATGCTTAAAGAGAAGTTCAATTTTTTCTTTTTAATTAGATGGCTTTGATAAGTTTTGAGGTGGGTTTTTTGTGCTGTTTTTTGTTTCGGTGTTGTTTTTTGGGGGGGTGGTTTTGTTCTTTAAAGAAAAATAATTAATCAGTTGTTTCCAAATCCTTTCACCTATTTTACTAGCTATATAGTATTTGTTAGTTGCAGTTTAGAAAAGACTATTGCAAAGAAGTCATCTTAAGGAATAGGAGAGATTTCAAAAGCTTTCCATCTCTCTTTACTTTGAGGCAAACTAGCTCTATCTCTGGAACTCCAGTTCTTATATAATACAAATCCTGTTATTTGGATTTGACCAATGCATATGCTACTATAAATTTGATGTTTGCAAAACTTCTGTGTCACATGGAGTTACTTAAGAATGCTGGCATTTAGGACTTCTGTAGCAAAGGATTATCAGCAATGATAGAATAATAGTTCTCTCTTAAATGAGCTTGGAAAGGGGAAGTTTCAACTAGCATGAATCATTTTTGAGCGATCTCCTTAAAAGAAAAATAATCATTTTCTGAATTGTAAATAAGCCCTAAATAACCTTACAATTGATGATTACTTCATTAGTATTCTAACATTTACCATCAGAGTTTTTGTGTGACTAGCAGCCTTAGACCAGATAAAATGGAATAGAGTGTCAATCTGCCTTACTGCAAATAGGATCAACTATTTCCTACGATTTTAAATATACCTGGTCTTATCTTTTATTAAAGGTTCCAGAAAGACTTCACAGCTTTCTAGCCCAAGTTATATACTCAAAAGTGGTTTTGGACTAAGAGCAAGCAAGTTTCTGTGCAGTATAGCTGATCTGTTTGAAACATGCTATTATAGAGAAACAGGTAAGATGGCAGGAAAACATGATGACCAGGCTTTGCTCTTTTACTATCTTAGGTTTTCCTCCTTCTGTTTGAGAGATTTCAGCAGTTACTAGCATGCACTTCAGCTTCAGTTCACTGCAGTGAAAAAAAAAAACAAAGATGGCTTTGGAAGGTGTCAACAGCATTCTTGCTTCCAGCAGACATTTTAATAATCAGTCTCTCTAACTGTGCTAAAGAAAAATAGTTACCTGTAGACTTGTAATCAGAGTCTAGGCATATGCTGTACTAGGTTACCAGCAAGTAGATAGCCATGCAAGCTACAGTTGCAATTCCGGTTAAACACACAGTGCTATCCTTATTAGGAGAGTCTAATAATTTAAATCTAGAGACTTTTATTCAATATGGTAAACCAGGAACATACTGATTTGCTGGTTTTCATCCCTCTTTTCCTCCAAGGAAGGGTTCCTAATTATATTGGGAGGTAGAAAGACACTTACACACTTTTGGTGGGGCAGGATCCAATGAAATGACCAAACACCGTAACAGCATGATACAGGAACCTGCGTACAGCATTTTGGTGTAACAGACTATTAACCCCACCATTAGGTAAGCATATAAACAGACATTTATCTGTTTGCAGCCACCAGTTGTAGGTCAGCTGTCAGAAGTCAAAGTAACTTTTACACAGAAGGAGCTCAACAGTGTATGGTGATGGAGAAGTGCTTTGAAGGTCTAGGCTTGTAACATTACTTCTTGCATTCTATTTCATCTGCTTGCTGACATTTAGTAAAGCTGGACAGCCATCTAAGAGAGTACAAGACAGTGCAACTTAAGGCAGAACAGAGAGATGTACTGCTCTTGCATTAGTACTAGATGCTGCTGCTTATTTCTATTTGATTGATCACCTCAGAATGAAGGCACACAGCCTTTAGATTTTAAAATACATACAAGAATGGGAATTCCCTTCTTTGAACTGCCAGTTGCTCCCAGACCTGATTAGTTCCTTCTGTTCCTGAGCACCTCTGTAACAGTGGGTATACTCTACAAATTTTGTTACAGATTGAAATGAAAAAAGGTTATTCTCTGGCTGGATTCACTCAGTATTTAAAGCAAATAAAATTAATTGCTGAAAGAATTCCAGAAGACTTAACTCAGGCCCTAGCTGGAAGGGAATATATTCACCATCTCCTGTTCATTTCATGTTAAACAGCCCCCATTACAAAAAGTGAGTATTTAAACCTGAAAGTTAGAGAACCTGTATCTGTAATCCTCTTGTTACAATTTTAATATTGTGCTTAAAATACAGTCTTCCTAACACTTCTAGATCAACACAGACTTAACAGCCAAGCAAACCCTCTCACACTAGAAGGCCAGACTACATGTAACTTGCTTTAGTGCTGACATTGTACTAGGTATTGTTTCATGTAGCAACATGTCACTAGATGACAGGCTTCCTTGAACTCCATTTTTTGCTTCACACTATTTGGTGACCTCTTTGAAAAGAGTGGACAGTATTGCTACACTAAATGATTGCAACTCCAAGTTGCATGAAGCATGCATTAAGAACACAGATACAACTTACCTGGACAGCCCTAAACCAATAAAGGTTTTTTCTTAGTGACTGTAATTATCTTCCAGGGGAAGGAATCACAGGATTTACTGAGGAACAACTTCACCCAAATAGCTGAGTGTTAGTGTACATTAGTCACTCAAATTCAAAAGAGGGTAAATAAAGTCAAACAGGTTAAAACCCGTGTTTGCAGCTCAGGAGCATATACTGCTTATATGGATCTAGCAGACAAAGCAGGTAGCTGGCAGTCTTATGCACACACAAAGAACACCAAGTGCAAAGGCAGGACAGGGGTTTTTTTTGTCCGTATCCTTCTCTCCTCAATATTAGAACATACATCAGCTCAGAGCTCAGATCATAATTAAAGGCAGGCAACAGCAAGCACCAAAAAAGCAGCAATAAAGTTAAGACTGAATGGAAGGATGCACAGTAACTCAAAAGGAGGAAGGAAATGCTGCAGCAATATCTTGCCGATCTATACATACACACACACAAATACATTTTCAATGCATGTCTATTTCATCCACACTTCAAGCTTGCTTTCTGCTGGACCCAGTTTGAAGGAGTCCCAGAACAGCAAGTTACTTTTTTTTTTTAACATCACTGAAATGGACACAGACTTTGGCTACTGAAGCATTTATTACTAACATACAAAATGAATTACAAAAAGATGGCTGCAAAAAACCAACAACCCACACAACAGCAGGCACCTGGGTACAAACAGCATGAATCTTGTCTTTATACTGCATATTTTTAAAAGTGTATGGTAATGACTTGGTTGGTGACTCGAACAAGCTCCCTATAGAAGTGGTAACAGCCTCAAGCTTGCCAGAGTTCAAGGAGCATCTGGATGACACTCTTAGTCATAATGTTTACTTTCAGGCAGTCCTGCAAGAAGCAGGGATTTGGAATTGATGATCCTTTTGGGTGCCTTGCAGCTTGAGATATTTTATGATTCTGTGGTCAGGTTACTGTGTTACACAATAATTAAGTTTATATAGTTAATGTTAGCACTATTGCAGCATTTAAGTAACTCAGCTGACTCATTCAGAAACCTCGCCTTCAGCTTTGGAATTCTGTACTCACAGAACCTTTGTCATGAATTGTGTAGTAGTAGGATTTGAGACAGTCAGATCCATAATAATCAAATGTGTGATTTGCAGCAAACATAGAATTTAAGCATACCTAGCTAGACTGCAGGGCTTTTAAATGCATTTCATAGTACGTCAGGCTTTTACATCACTTTGGTACAGATTAAGCAACAAATCAAATGCTTTTAGCTGTGGTAGGTTTCATTTAGACTAATGGTATTAATGCCATCAATAAGCATGGTGAGGTTTCTTGACAGACAAACAAGGCATCTTGACAACTGTAAGCTGCCAATATTTAGGCACTCAAGACAGTTTGATTTTTTAGAGTAGCTTAACTATGCAGGACAATACAGCCCATGCACGGGAATGTCTTTTCTGTGTATTGTTCCCGGACTCTTTATGTGTATGGATTTTTTTGCCAAGGCTTTTTTGACAGCTACACTTGCTACAGCCACTTGTTTGGTCAGTCAGCAGAGTACATGCATGCTATGCAGTTCATTCAGTAGCGTGTTCAGGCTGTTTGTCTTTCTGGCTGGAGTTTTTCTCTCCTTCTCCTTTGCTCTCAGCATGCTGAATGCCAGGCAGTTGTGGGTAAAAGGGACCTACCAGCCAGTTGAGCGGTGTGTTGTTAACAAGATAATCCATCACATCATCCAGAGACTCCTTCATTTTCTTCAGCTGCCCTTTGCTAGTGGTAAGAAAGCTGTCTGATAATTCTTGGAAGGAGGATGCTGACCGAAAGCTCTGGTAGACATCACCTGCCATAGAACCAACACTGTAGACCTGATCCTGCACATTCTGTGGCAGCCCCTGTAGGCTTGAGACCAGTGTGAGGCAGGTGGTCTGTAGCTGCTGAGTGAGGCTCCGTGCAATAGCTAGAGTTCTTGACTCAATATGCTGGAAACAAAACACATAACAGCACATTAGTATCTTTTTATGACAGTGGCAGCTTTATGTTGCTCAAGATACATAAAGAAGCAAAGTAAAGCAGATACAAGTAAAATAAAGCTATAGCAGATAATAAAACATGTCTTAAGTCAGAAGAGTCAGAGACTTGAAAGTACTTAACATTTCTTCAACACTCAAGTACTTTGTTGAACAGAAACATTGGTAGCTTCTCCCAAGGACAGATAAGCAAGCTCTCGTTTGAACTCTGGATAAGAAGTCACAGCAGGAAAGCATATTCTAATCAACAATCCACTGTTTAAAGCTGCATATCAGACTCAGTCTGTGCCTAAGACTGCTTTATGCTGAAACATTGTTATTTCTGGTCTGGCCATATCAGATGAGTCCTAGTTCATCTAGATATGCATATCCCAATATAGGTTCACACAGTAAACAGGGTGAGCACTCTCTTGAAAGAATGAATCCCAGAATGTTTGCAGGAAGTAGGCTCATTTAAGAGTTCAGGTGTCCCCTACTGTTCATTATAGTTACTAGTCAGCTGCTCTCAGCTTCAGCATTCAGATTCCACATTTGCACAAGCTTCCGTGCTGTTAAGATGCTGCATGCTTTAGGGACTGTTAGTTTGCCATTACCTTGACAGTATACAATCCATTTAGTTCTGGGTTACATTTACATCTATTTACCTCAGCGCTATGCAGTTCATCACCATCATTTTGGCCTGTGTTTTTCTTCCATTCTACCCAGGACTGATAAAGCTTTTCCTGAGCATCAAGAAGTTTCTGATTGGCACTATTCATGTTCTTTCTGGCATACTCGATCTGAAATACAGCCAAATAAGGAAGTAAAGTAAAGAGTCCAAACAGTTCATTAGGGATACCCTAAATTTCCTGCTTTGTAACCTCCTTTTAAAATACTTTAAAAGTTCAGTATAAAAGACTTTGGGGAATATAAGACTGTGTTACTTCTCTTCCATGAAGAGAAGACTGGGAGCAGTTTTGAGATGTTACACAGCGTATCCCTTTGCCTCCACTACTTCCCCCTCCCCCACTAACATACTGCACAAGGATTTGAAAGTGTATAGAAGGCCAAGACTCTTTATGCACAGTTCGTCCTGTACATAAAGGTACATTGTTAGGATAAGACTACAGAAGTACCCAAGAATGCTTGGAGACACCCACAGAAAGAACAGCAAGCCTATATGAAATCCAACATTTTATTAACAAAAAGCACTTAAAAGACTGAGGTCTTTCAAAATTGCATGAAGCCTTCACTGAATCAAGTCTGTGTCAAACCCAGCTCTCTGAAACAGTAATATAATTTTAAACGTCTCTTCTATTTCTTCAGTATTTAAAATTACAGGCAATTGCTGCTTATTTTACAGCTCACACTGACGTAGGACCTCTGCTGAATGGTGCTGAAAAGCTCCAAATCAGAAATGCTTTACATTTAGAAAATGCATTTATTCAGAGAGCTATTACAATTTTCCTGTGCCTCTTTTGGCTGTTGTCTGTACTCTAGAGCTATGCCAACATTTGCTTTATATACCTCAAGCGAAAGCTTAGACTTACCAGACTGACAGTGTGGTGAAGCTGAGAGATCGTGTCCTGGCTTTTCTGCTTAGCATCTCTAACTTTGTTTAAGGCTTGTTGGTAGGCACGTGTGCGGAGCTTTGAAGACAGGGATCCTAGTCTAATGTAGTAGCTTGGCTTTTGAACTCCAGCTTCAAAACCCTCAACTTTTGTAGCTTCTTTCTCTAGATATATAGAAAGGAAGCAAATTGACCACTGTAAGAAAACTTAAGAGGTTTGAGGCAATTTTATTTGCTTAGTAACAGCTGAATACTGGACTTGTTTAGTAGTCCTTCAGCACCAGCATAGGTTGATAAACCATAAGCAGAGTGGACAATTTCCACTTCCCTGTGAGGAAGATACTATTACAACCAGCACAGCAAAAAGCAATTTGGGCAGTACATGCCCTCTCCCCACATAAGTAATAAATGGATGACTTCTTGCTTCTTTCCAATACAAGCATTCCAACAAAAAAAAAAACAAACAACAAACCCACAACACAAAACAAACAAAAAACCTCCCCACACACACAAAAAAAAAACCCACAACACAGCAACAACCTTGAATTGGTCTTACCTAGTTCTGCTTCTGTAAGTGGGAGATACTGGTCTACAAGTGTCTCTGATTTAGTGAGAGCACTGTCCACTCCACTGCTCACCATTTGCACCACACGACTTCCCAGGACAGTGTTAATGCTGCCATTGACAACTGACTTGGTCATTTCTACGCTGTCTTGCACTGCTTCCTTAGTCTTGCCCACAACTCCAGTGATCGTGTGAGCAACAGTTTCCTTGGCACCAGTCACAGTGGTTGCTACAGCTTCTCTGGCTCCAACAACTGCATCCTTGGCATTGGCAACAACCTGCCATAGGGAAACAGGCTGACTCACTAGAAATATTTACTAGAGAAAGCTACATAAATCCAGGAAATATACACTTATGCTAAAGCTTGTACAAGTATTGATTATCTAGGAGAAATTCTGCCCTGAAGACATATGTACAAAACAAAACACAACTGCCACAGAGCCTTCAGCTCAAAGCACTTCAGTGAATGTATTACAAGCACTATTTGCTTCACACTGAGCAGGAAAGGGACAAGGACTCAAATTTTTAAAAAGATGCCCACCAATGAACAGCAGCTCTACACAGATGTGTCAAATGGTAGGCGAATGTTCAGTTTTTCCTTTTTTAGAGGCTTAATGGCCTCCCAAAGGCAAACTCTTTTACAGAAACACCCTTCACTTCCTCATTGCTTCTATGCTGTACTTCAGGTGTGACTTCTTGAAATCTGTCTCCCTGTATTTTCAGTAATAACAGGAAAGAGGAAGGGAGTATCGTTCTTCTGCTTAGCACATGTACACAGAAAGAACTTACCTTGTCAGTGGGTTGATTCAGTATAGGCAGTCTCTCTTCAATTTTGTCTAAACCTATACAAGCATAGTTGTTGGCAACTGCAACTATAAAAGAAATTACAATAGTTGGTTTAGTTTTTATTCATTAGTTTCAATAACTCCAATTAAGAATTCCTCTTGAAACAGAGCTCATGCAACAATGCTCTTAAAGTAGCTTCCTCCACTTTTCAGTGAGATTTGAGGCAGCAAAACCCAATTAAAAGACATGTTTACAGTGCCAGGAAAAAAGCTCACTTGCAGGCAGAGAACATCTATTTGATACCTTATAAGCACCTGTTAGAACAAGCTGAAGCACCTGGCTGCCTGCCACTTCATGAAACCAGGCTCCTGGTTACAACAGCCTTGTGACATAGTTCCCAAATTTAACCACAAGTTGCTCTCAGTGAGAGAAAGTACAAAGTAGCATTTGAAACCAGGTGAAAGGTGAGCAAGAGACTGCACAACCATCTCACATATCAAGAGGAGTCGGTTTAGTATTACAAGAGCTGGAATCTGCTTTGGCTCTGAATTATGTTTTTTGTTGTTGTAGTTAAATCATAGCCACCTGTAATCAGTTACTCAAGCCAGGCAACAGGTTCAGACAGCTACCTGAAACAGCACAGCCATGCTAAACCCTAATTGCATCTGGATATATAAAGCAAACAGTTGAATTGAACAGTTCCATTTTGCCTTACTTTGTGGTTCCAGTTTCTGGATGATAGGCATAGCACCTGTCATGGCTACCGAAGTAATCGTCTTCACTCCTTTCTCTGCTATCTCACATACTGACTTCAGACAAGGATAGTTATCCTTTGTGGTGGTATAAGCTGTGGACACCATATCATAGGTGGAGCTCACCAAGGGAAGGTTGACAACCCTTGATACAATGTTCTGTTTAAAAGAGAAAGAGGTTAGTTGACTCCTATTTTTCTGAACTAGACATAAAGAACTATGGGGCTCACTCAGACTTACCTGCTGTGGATCAATTGCCGCCAATGCCATTTTTTCAGGTCTACAATCTTACACAGCCTGTGAAAGAAGCATATGTGAGCTACAGCATCCTCATATCCACTTCATCTAATCACCAGACTTTGAAACCAAAAAAACTTTTCTAATCAACCCCAGTCATCAAGAGGATAAAGACGTTCACATTCTTGCATACAGGAATTACATTTTATTGTGGCAATTCAGAAATCCAAAATTTTGTTTCCTAATTACTTTGTTTGGTTTAAGCAACACAAGTAGGGCACATGGAAAAGACAGGCTTTGAGGTAAAGCATTTCGTTGCAGAATTACCAAAGAGTTACAAACTGGCGGATTAATTCATTTTTCTAGAAGAAACAGACACACTTGGGCTTGTCTGTTGAGGCAGGACAAAGAAACACCAGCTAACAAGTCATTAAAACTCTAGTTTAGGATGTCTCTAAATCAGATGAAGAATCCACCACCAATATCTTTAACCAGATTAGACCCTCTGTTAGCATAAGGGAGTCAAGTTTTAAATTTGAGTCACCATTGCTGTGCAAATCTTGAAAACACATGGAAGATTGAGGTGAAGTACTCATTTCAGTAACCTCAGCTCAACTCTCACAAGGCATTCCACTAAACACAAGGAGTTCACTATTTCTAGTGCCATGCCTGACACCCACATAGGGGCCCCCTGCTCAGCTTGCTCAAAACTTAGCATTCCTCTAATATACAGAACATAAGACTTCCCCACTGCAGAAAATAACTCTCCTTCATGCTAGTTTAGACCTAAATATTACCCCTTCCACACTGAAATAGGCTGCACGCACCAGTCATTTAACAAGCCTACTCTATTCAATTATTTTCCAACGTGTACTCCTATGGAGAAAATGCTAACAGCTCTCCCCACATGATCCTTACAAAAGGAGAGAGGTATTGCAGTACCGCATAAGGAAAACACACAGAAGTGCATTGTCATCCTAAGTGTGCAGGTAGGCTGAACTAAATATGCAAGAAGCACTTTTTGCATTGCTGGTTTCATATGACACAAGTTCCAGAAGAACCTGCATGCATGAAGGCAACAGAAAGGACACATTAAAAGTCAGTCCATGAAAGGACTGTGATTTTTCAAGGCTTTCTGCTGGTTTGTCCAAGAGCCAAGAACAGTTTTCCCTCTCACACTTACGAGAATATCAAAAGGATCATGTTAATATTCTGCCTGAGGTCAAATAAAACTTTTCCCTATTACATAATGGGGAACAAGGACAAAGGCATGCCGTTAACATTTTACAGGCATATTTGCACATATTAATACACATTTGCCATAAGGTAACATCTGCAATGAGATTAATCACTGAACATGGAACATACAAGCAAGTAACAGAAATGAGTTACAGCAATAACAGAGAAGTTTTCCTTCCATTTATCAAGTACTGAAAAACCCCCAGAAACATGTTATCTTCTCACATACCATTACAACTCAGATTAGAGTACAACTGAAGTTTACTTCAAACTGCAAAGCACGCTGTAGAACAGAAAAGGCTAGCATCACAGATCCGGCCTCTGAAGGAAGATGGGCCCTTACTTCAACGATTACTCAGTATTCATAATGTGCCCCAAAAGATCCAGCCACACACTGCATAGGTTTGAATTTTAGTCACTAAAAGAGAAGTTAGTCCATGAAGCTATTCCTGCTCTTTAAGACATGGAAGATAGCTAGAATCTCACACAGTTTCAGCTCTGCCAGAAGTCAGATCCACTTCACCAGAGCGGGTGAGCGAGATGCCTGAATCAAAGCTCACGGTACAAAAGTATATTTCGGTGACAGAAAAAAAACAAAACGAAAACACCCGAACGCGAAAGTGAATAAAGGAAGTCTCTAATTTAACTTCTGCTTTCCCCCCCCTCGCTACGGAAAGCAGCTAGAGAGCAGCAGAGCCGAGCAGCCGGCCCCGGCTCCCCGCGGCAGGCGCCCCAGGTCCGGTGGCACCGGGGGCCGCTCGGGGCCGGCGCAGGCCAACGCCTCTCCCGGGCGCTGACGAGCACCTCGGGACTTTCTGCTCACGGGGGTGTCTTAAGCAGCCGACAGAAACACCCCGGGATTTGGAGCGAGGGGACCGCACGGGCGACGACAGAGGCGGCGGGGGCGGCCCCGCGGCGAGCCGCAGCCCCCGCCCGCTCCACCATATTGCGGAGCCGGCCCCGCAGGGTTAGCGCTCCCGCCGCCCCGCTCACCCCCGCGGCCGCGGCGAGCCGGGCCGGAGCGCCGCGGCCGGCCGTACTCACCCGGGAGGGAAGAGCAGGTACCCGCAGCCGAACTCGGGCGCCGCCGCTGCCTGAGGAGGCCCAGCTTCGCCCCGCTATTTATGGGGAGCGGCCGCGCGCTGCCCGCTCTCGCGAGAGGAGGGCGCGTCACCGCCGTGCGCGTCACCGCGAGGCTGGGCGCGGGCGGCCCGCGGGGGCGCGGAGCAGGGGCTGGGGACGCGGTGTTTGCAGCGCCAGGCCGGAGTGTGGGCAGGGCAGAGCTGCTTCTGAAAAAGACATCTCAGTAAAGGAGAGTCGTGCTCATCTGAGCTGTTTGAGTCCACGTCTTAGTATGACAATGCAAGCACAGGGACCAGACCTAGCGGCTGGTCGCCGCCTGCAGACAAGGCGTGCAGGCCCACAAGTGGCCCGGCCAGGAGCACAGGGGTTGCTAACGTACAGCTTGCTCTCTTCTCTCATGCAAAGCTTTCAGCTCATCTCTTTGCGGGAAAAAACGAGGCAAAAGATTTGGCTGTGTTGGTCTTAAATGAATCGTCTCTCTTCTTTCACCCAGCACCTTTTCAGCAGGACTTGTCCCTCATGGGGCTGGACACAGGGCGAGGTGAAATGGGGTCCAGCCGACCCTGAGACCACCACGCAGTGGCGTCTCCGTACCTGAGCCTCTGCTCGGAAAAGCAGACGAGCCTCCAGTCTTCTCCAGTGCTAAAGGTGCAGTTCAGCATGCTCACAGATAACCATCACAGCGGATTTAAACATGCATTTGTTATGCTGGAACTTTCGTAATTGTAAAGGTGCACTTCTTTTAAGTTGTTTTTTGTTTTAAAGTACATCACAGCCAGGATATCAAACCAGCAGGGAAAAATAGTTGTGGGCAAAGGTCCAAATATATATTTACAATGAAAGTTGTATTTAGCTCGTTGTCATAGTGGCAGGATGTCAGAACAGAAGAGGCTGACAAGAAAGATTTGGCCTCAAGAGTAATCACACATTATGGACATGTACAAACGAAATCTACTTGGGCCAGCCATTTTTGCACAAATGTTTTTCCTGAAGGGAATTTTAACTTCCTTCACAGAAAATGTTAATTGTTTTAATGGTTGAAGTTGACAACCAACCACCTTATCTCTAAGCCACAGAGTACAAAGACTCCTTTATGCTGTTTCTGCGCCCTAAACAGAAGTCAGCCCTATGGATTCTGTTTTAGCTTCTACTGCTTAAAACAAACAGACCTCTTTTTCTGTTCAACAATGTGACAGGACAACAGATTCCACCAATACAGAGCAGTACAGTAAGAAATACCATCATCTGCCCAGAACAGGGGAAGAAGGCTTCTTTCCTCATTGGACTGACTAACAAGAAGAGCAACCCGGTCTGCTGGAAGGTATCCCTGCCCATGGCAGAGGGTTTGGAACTAGCTGATCTTTAAGGTCCTTTTCAACCCACACTATTCTATGATTCTACGAGTCTGAGGTCTACCTGTAAGGAAGACAATGCGAAGTCTTGGTAGCAACATATACAAGCTATCATTATTTACTTAGTATGTGTATTCACATATTACAGTATTATAAAATGTCCTTTGCTTACTGCTAATGAGATTCTGACCCTTGCTCCCATAGGACACTGTCTTCCTGGGGTGAGGGGGAAGGCATCTTTTTCTTCCAGCCCATTTCAAGAAGACCTTCCCAGAATGGCCTTTCAGTTTACTTCTGCAAAGAAATCACTTCTCTATTCTTGTTCCAGAGCAGAAAAGGTTGAAGACTATCCTGGAGAGTAACAGGAATTTTCACTTATCTGAACTGCTTTATTATGCCTCTGTTAGGATGCATGCTAAACACTTTACAGGCATTCCACTATTTTCCTTGCAAGCACTGTTGTTATCAGAGGTCTCCATTTGTTTATCATTCAGTCATGGGGCTTCTCAAGTGTAAAACATTCAATGTACCCATTACAACTACAAAATGAATTAACCCCTTTTTGGGGGGTTGTCTGTACTGGGAATTCTAGGGTATTTCAGGGATTTTAGTTACTAAAATGTATCAGCATTATTTGTAATGCAGGAACACCTGTGACTCACACAACCCAGGGACATACTCTGCCAGACAATTAGAGATAGTATCAACCCCTCAACAGTCCTTGATAGGCTAACAGGGGGTTGAAAAGCTGGTGTTAGCTCTTGGGTGAACCAATTTCCTCAAATATCTTAAGGTCCCAGTCAAGACGGAGGAACAGAAAGGCAGGACAGCATCAAGTAAAGCAGTAGTAGCAGATAACACAAAAGCATGCCACACCATCCATTACTAAAAGAGGAGAGCAATGATAGTATACTCTACCTTTCTCTTCCATGGAGCAAAGGCAGATTAGTTTAAAGTCATGCAGTGCGTCTAGTAAAAGAAGTTTAATTCTTTCAATCTGAGTAACACGTCAGCATATTCAGCAATCCAAGTCCATTTAATTAACGTTTTAGAACAGAATACAACCTACATATCCTTAACATGAAAAAAAAAATTAAAGGTGTGAAATCATGGATCAGACAATAGAGATATCAATCCTCTGGTGCATCTCTTTTAAACTCATTACGATAACCTCCACAACAGGGGGTAGCTCGGGTTTCAGCCTCACTAGCTTTGTAACATATCTCCACCAGAGACAGCAGCAATAGATAGAATTCAGGTCCTCCAGCTTTTCTTACCATGTTAGTACAGCACAGAGGAGGGCCTGCGCTCCCATTGCTGCAGTGTCAGGGCCCAGTGTGGGACAGTGGCTTCCCGGCAGCTGGGAGCCATGGGGGCTCCCGTGGGGGCAGCAGAGCTGGGCCCAGTCCCACATCCCCAGCCAGGGGCAGGGCGGCTGGGTGGGAGGCGGGCAGTTGGGGACAGGCCCAGCCCCAGGGAATGGGAGCCTGGTGGAGACCAGGACAGGCAGGTCCAGGCTGGGACATTACCCCGGGGCCCTGCTGTGCTGGGCTGAGGACAGTCTGAAATACGGACTGGAGACTGGCCCTGCTGCAGCATCACAGGGTGGGCTGGAGGAGGCCCTGTGGCTGACATGGCAGGATCGGGGGGGCCGTGGGGGAGGCTGGGCAGCCATCAGGGCCCTGACAGACAGATCCAGCTGGTTGCAAATACTTTCGCTTCAGCTCATGAGACCAGGGCGTTAGCTGTTCACTAACAAGGTGACCCAAAGGCCAAGGCTGGGGGAGAGGAGGCAGTGATAACATCTTTAGGGACCTGAGTGGGCTGACACTGTTCATTCAGGAACAGATATGGTCCAATATTCCAAGCCAGAGCCACCCAACAGATCCGTTACAAGGCAAGATCTGATACAAGGGTCCTCACTTGGCCTCGCAGCCAATGGATGGGGGATATCCTGAGGAGTCAAAAATGGGGGAGTGAGAGCTCTCCCAACAGATTAAAGCTACTTTTATTTAAAAGTAGGCATACCTCCACATCAAGATAGCTAAACCAAGTCTGTACGAAGTCTTTAGGATTACTGTTCAAAGCAGTAAAGTGGTGACATACTGTTAACCATGTTAGGAGAAACAATCCATGCACTTGTCCTGCAAAACAGACAGCACGGAAGGGTGGCCCTTTGTACTTGTCAAGAAAGCATGTGGAGTCACAGCTATAGGAAGCTGGCGGGTTTTAAAGGGCTGCCTCCAGCCACAGTTGTGTGAGCTGGAAGCACAAGAGGACTCTGACATGCCTTCCATGCCTAGACTTCTTACCAGCAGCACCAGCACTGCAACAGTTCTCAGCAGTCAGGATTGCCCTAGAGACACAAAGAAAAAGAAGGTGTTCAGAGCTGTGAAACATAGATGGTTCAGGGTCTATAACATAAATAGCTCAAGCGATTATAACGGTTCCTCTGGCCTTAAAGATTTCTTATATTCAAAGCATGTTTTTCTTTTCCGTGTTTATAAAAGTTGCTTTGTCATGTGAGTTGCAAGCCGTTCTATTGAACTATGACTCAACACGCTTGTGTTGGACACCCTGAGACTGTTATCTGTGAAATAACACAACTGTCAAAGCTGTCTTTCCTCAGCTCTGTCACTTTTCACATTTCTTTCCAATCGCACAATGATCTATTTCTAGACCACATGTCTTTGAACTTGCTTATTCACTTAAGCTGTCTATCTACCTAACTCCTTGGGTTTGGGGTTAAGCCTTTCATACATTCATGTATGAAAAGCTTTCCCCTGGTCTTGATTAATCACGTCAGTAGTTTCCAGATATCTGAGGCATGATTGTCCTTTTGTGAGTCCACACTAATTTTCTTTACAAACAATAGCATCCTTACTCTACTCTGCCCAAAAGTAAAGATCCCACCTTTTGTTTCTGAGCAGCATGATCTGCAGGTTTTCTCTGTAACATGCTCTGTTTCCTCTGGAATGTACTTATCTCCCAATGTGTCTTATCTTTTGTTAGCTGTCCAAAGATCATTACCTCTTATCTCTTTAGCTGTAACTGAGTTAACTTGACATCTGATTCAAAAGAGAGGAATTGGGTGAAAGGTATTTCTTTGAACACTTAAAAGAAAGGCAAAGGCAAGCAGAAGTACTATCAGTTACAGTCAGACAGATACTATTGCCCATGTAGTGAGTACGAACCATCTCCACAACAGGTGTGACAGTTTAATTGACACAGAGGAAGAGGGAAAGGGACTGACTCATGCTGAGTTGAGAGGAACAGGGAGTCAATTACACATACCTACATACTGTACAGGAAATTTTTATTTATTCTTCTACTGTTGTCTATAACCCTCCACATGTCCCCAGCAGGCTAGGCAGCAATGTGTTGTTATTGTGAGATGCAACACCTTCAGAAAGATCACAGCAGGCCTTATGTCTCATCTGACATATGTGTTATAACTCCCACCAGCCAACATATAGCCCTGTAGTTTTTGGGCTTCACATAGTTCAACACATTAGATGAGGCCATGGTAGAGCTTATCAACAAGGCAGTCTGTTTTAAAAGACAAGTTACTTCATAATGACATACCAGCAGAAAGAAAAACAAATATGCTAGGTATTTGGCAATTACATTATCTAGGTACCACCACTTAAGCAATACAGCAAGTTTTGTATTGATGTTAACATGATCCTATAATTGTTTAGTTGTATTGTATTAACACCCAGGAGATGCAGTTAGTGGTGAGGATTTTGTTATGGTAGATATCACACAAACACAGGACGAAAGTATCTATCCAGGCCCTGTTACAGAACTAAGGAATAGATCTTTCATTGCTGAGGGATAAAGGACAGCAAATTACAGGGATTTAAACTATGGCAATGTCATATTCAACACAACTGAGAGGAGAGTCATGTAACCTGAAGCCACCAACTGAGGTATCTGTGGGGACACGTCTGAAGTCATAATTTATAGCTACCTAAAAGCTGCAACAGAAACCATTCTGCTGATCAGAGGCCAGAGAATGTTGTTCTTAAGCACTTCTGACAAGGACCTTCTTCACATGGGGCATATGTGCTTAGAAGAGGGCATAGAGCAAGGGAATTGTGGTTAGTGCTGCTAAAAAAAATACCCAGCTGTCAGGTTTTGGACTACTTTGCACTTTTTTAAAGAAGTCAGCACTCCAGAAGTGTTTCTTTATATCTGTATAATGTTATGGCTTATTCCTCTTTGATAATGTAATGCTGTTCCATCAACATTAGTCAGTCCTGTAGCAGTTCATACTTTTCATCAGTTATCAACAGTGGCATTCAAGAATTCTTGACATGATGCATACAAAGAGAATACATTCAGTATTAGCCTGGTAAGTTTCATACACTTTCATTTTCAGGGAATTTAATTAGGATTTTTTAAATCATAGCAATAAACAGACTTCTTACTAGACAAAAAAAATTGTGATATATTTTCTACACTGCATAGAATAATAATAACCATTTGCATTTAACTGATGCCGTGAGAAGACTGTTATAACACATTAAATGAATTGTGCTATGGCAACATTATCAGTCTATTAAGCTACTCAAATACCTTCACTCATTTCTACTTCACCCAAATGCCTTTGTTTTACTCTGCCCATGAACACCATCATTGCTTGTATGTAAGGTGATCTTCTCAGTCAGAATTTACAACATAACCAAAGAACACTACTGCTTGTTTTCAAGGCATTATAATGTGGACATTGTTTTTAAGAGTGAGCTGCCGTTTCAGTACACATCTGTGAGTTTGGGATGGATAAGAGGTTAAAGAAAAAATTAATATTGGCAACTGGTCTGCTAGAGATGTGTTCTCATACTAAAGATTAGTACATTCTAAACAACAGACAGAAAATGTTTCTGTACAGTGGTTTACTTAGCAACTGGTGATCTGACAAAAAATGGTGTAACAGTGGAACACAAATAACATTCAACAACCTGCATGTTTGCTCAGGAGGTTGCACAAAACCCCTCATGTTGGTGAGGCCTATATTTTCTAAAAGCATCCCTAAGAAATTTGAATAGATCAGAGCAATAGTTCATTAAGTGTGGTTGCTGGTCCATCAAATTTCATTGTGGTATTGGTGGGAATTACTTTGGTGGAGAACCAGGATATCTCTGAAGGCAATGGCTTTAAAGTGTCAGGGGTCAAAAAAAGCGACGAGGCAAGGGTGACCCCAGCGCAGGCAGTGCCCTCGGCGACAGGGTGCAGTCCCACAAGGTCTGAGCAGGGTCCCTGAGCAGGGTCAGTTATCAGGTTGGCGATGGTAACAGGTCCCATCAGCAGTCAGGCCCCAGATTATCAGATAAGGCGAAGTAATGGATCAGGTTCTAGGTGGCGTCAGGAAGTTCAAACAGTTCAGAAGCAACAGAAGACAGGAACAGACAGAGGTACACTTATAACACAGCTCTGGCAAGGGCAGGATGCTCGTGCCTGGACTTAAATGGGACTCCTGGCCATGGGCAGAGGGTGCATGGGTGATGGTCCCTGGTGAGACCAGTTAAGGCAGTTAAGGCTTATAATTGCACTCATGGCCCTGCCATAACGTTGCGATTTGTGTCCTTAAGAAATCTTATGGATGCAGAAGTCTCTGTATTTATCTCCACACAGTTTCTAGGTGATGATAATACTTCTAGATCAGCTGATGGGATGATAGTTATCCTAGAAAGAGAGGGCTAGAAAACACTTCAATAGATCGTTATTTCACTCTCAAATCTGAAAGGAAGAGCAATAGTATCTATCGTTTCTGACAGAAATCTGTTCGATCTGTTTTTAAGACTTTCTGACAATGAAAATTTCACATCACACACAGGCTATCCGTGTCCTACCATTTATAAGGTTTCCTTAATGTCTATACTGAGCCTTTCCCACTGCATTTCAAGCACATTGGTGGCTCTTCTGTCCTCTGCAAAGGCAGAGACCAAGTATTCCTCTGCTTTTCTTTAGGCTGAATAAATTAGTTCATCCAGCCCTTCTTCTTTGGTCATATTTGTTAGCCAGATGATACTCATTTTCATCAGTCATCTCAGCTCGTTCTCAAGTAGAAGCACTGTGCTCAAACTGAAACCCTCCTAGTCAAACCATGTTACTAGGATCTCGCTAAAATATCGGCCTCTGTACAAGTGTTAAACAGTGTTGACCACATAGAGCTAACCTGCAATCTGTTATAATCTTCAGAGTCTTCTCTGAAGAACACCTGCCTGACAAATTATTTGCTGTCCAGCACCTGTGTAGATATTTCAATATCAGACAACATTTTGCATTCAACTTCAGTAAATGTCATCCCATCTTTTTATTTAGACCATGTCTTCAGTATCTCCAATAAGCCAAGTTCGTTTTGAAATCTGATGCTTTCCTTCATATTTCAAGTAATTTATAGTGGAGTGTATTTCCTTGTTTCAAGGGGACAACTGCCAATGTAACGTAATAGTTCAGCTGGACAGAATAACATTCAGATGCCCTTCATGAGTGTGCAATGAGTTACTGGGGTTTTCCATCAGACCTGTTACTATTAATTATATAACTCCTGACCTTTGCAACATGACAAGGTGTGACTGAGATTACTCATTACACTATCTACTCTATTTCTTAAAATAAAATAAAACTTTTTTGTTGTTCAGTAGCACTGCAAGAACTTAACTATTCTCTAGAACCACAGTGCTTAACAAGGTGTAAAGCTATGCAATGTACATACAGTTGGGGAGGATGCAGGAATGAAAGAGGTTGCTGTTATTATTTACAAGAGATATGGAAAGTAGAAGTTACTTATTTGAAGTCATACAGCAGATTACTCACAGTACTGAAAGGAGAACTGAATTCCATCAAAACCCACATTGCTTCGTTGATCCATAACACATTTAATAGTGTCAACTCGACAAGCAGCACCCATGCCTCCACTAGTGGAAATACTTCCATAATTTGAAGTCATACCAATGAGTCAGCTAGCTTGAAACTGAAAAATAGTAGGAAAATCTTTGTTTCTGAGCCTTCTGTGCCTTCTTCTGCAACCTCCTCAAGTTCAACGAAAGACTGAACACGTTCAAGGAGAATCTCTTCACTGATTTAGCCCTCTCTACTGCCCTCAGTGTATTTACATACTACTAGAAATTTTCATCTTCAGAGGGCATTTCAGATCACTTTTTTTTTAAAAAGAAATATTAAACTAGACCACAAAAAGTATAGTCTATATGAATGCTGCATATTTACTTAGCTTTCTATAATACATCTATACCATGCAGCACATGGGAATCCAGCATCAATAAGCTTCTGACATGCAATCCTAAAAAAGTTAAATCAATCTCTCTGGCTGTAGCATAGGACACCCTATTATTTTAGTTTGATTTTCCTTATTTATCACCATTGTACAGTCTGGTTTTTAAGTTATTACGAAATGCTTTTTTTGTAGTCAGATCCAGGTCCCATTATTGCTATGCTGAATCCTGACTGTGGATTCCAAAGCAAACAGTGAAGCAACACTCAGCCACTTCCGTCACATTCACTTGCAAGCCTGATGCACTTGTAAAGGAAAGATGGATTGATTGTTGGCTGATACCATATGTGAACACTGTTCTTTTCACGAACAGCATTTTCTTTTCACAGCATTTTGTTTTTCATCAGTAATGAGGAATACTATTCTATTCTGTTTTCCTTATGACAAAAGAAAATTGCTAGAGGTCTCTCATACATAAAGGATTAAATCCTAAATAAAACATTAGTTGGCCAAAGGTGATGTATGGGTATTGCACAAGAATGGCAAGGAGGCTAATTGTAAATACACTCAAGCGACTGCAACTGGGGTGTAGAAAAAGCACATACATCACACTAATTGTTGTACTGACCTTGTATGCTTGACAAGTAGAACTTCTCTGTTAGATAACATAGGCATGTGAGAACCTCTAAGGCACCTTATCATTATGCCTGAGATTCCTGCTTTGTTGTGAGAAAGAGCGAGAGGCTGCACCTTCTTGAAGCCTTGAAATACAAGCGAACGCCACAGGCCCAGTGATCTTCTACCAGGGCTGAACCTACCAGTGCCTGCATCCCTGCTTGTATTACCTCTGCATGGGAGCTTAGGTGCTACTTCAGAAAGTCCCTGGTAGAGAGGTAACTAAAATAAAACTTGCTCTTTGCAAATGTATTTGTGGCCTCTGGTTCTTCTTGCAACGTGCCTGCGTTGGTTCACACAGATGATAATTTTAGGAAAAGGCTTAAACCACCTCTCAGGATCCTAGGAGAAAGGTGTTCCACAGAAACCCAGTCAGCCACTGCATGGGAATATAGCAGAAGAATGGCGAGGAGGTTGGTTAAATGTAAGTACGCTCAAGTAACTTGCAGCTGTCTGTAGAAAAAGCACATATATCACACTAATTGATTTACTGACCTTGTATGCTTGACAAGTAGAACCTCTGTGTTAGATAACAGGCCTGTGAGAAACTCCAGCCATCTTATTACTATGTCTGAGATTCCTGCTTTGTTGTGAGAAAGAGCGAGAGGCTTCACCTGCTTGAAACCTTGAAATACAGGTGAGCTCAGCAGGCCCAGTGATCTTCTACCAGGGCTGAATCGCTACAGTGCCTGCGTCCCCGCTTGTGTCACCTCTGCATGGGAGCTTAGGTGCTACTTCGGAGATCCCCCAGTAGAGAGGTAACCAAAATAAAACTTGCTCTTTGCAAATGCGTTTGTGGCATCTGGCTCCTCTTGTGCCTGTGCTCACAGCCACTCTTCCTCAAATATAAAGGTAGTTCCTTTACCAGAGTATTCCCATTCAGAGCTGTACTTTCCCCCCTTCTCCCATAGGCTCGCATATAAGACATTCCCGCCACAAATAATAAAATACCTCCTATAATTCTCCACCTAAACAACATCATTTTTATTTTTAGAAACCATCTATTAATATTTTTAACAACTAATCACTCTTTTTTTCATCTAGGTCTGAGAATTTCCTTTATTAAGCTCAAAAAGTTTTCTTACCGTAAGGGCATTTATTCTTATACATTACATAGAAATTTAAGAGGTATGCACTACAAAACATTCAAGCTTTCTCTGCTTAGTTTTTCTTTTACTTGATAAAGGCCAGACAGACAGCTACTGTAAATCATTTTACCATTACTGACTTCAGGGGTTCTGTTCTGACTTAGCTGCAAAAGTTCTTGCAGCAAAAGCCTTTGGAGGCAGAATCGAGTCTCCGGTCTGACAGTGTGGAAAACATTCTTTTGGAACCCAAAGAGGCTTCTACTGCAGCTTTGCTTTTTGCTCCTTCACATATGTTCTTCCTTGCTACTCTGAGTTCTCCACAAGCTCCCCACCTTTGTGGCTTCTTTCTTAGACAAGACTAAATGGGGTTTTTCTTAGAAGCACGTTGGTGTCCCTGGGGAGCACTGGACAGTGTCCTTTTGACGAGATATTAACTCTGAATATGAGCTACTGGTATGCAGCTGGTGTGTGGAAATATTAACAAACCCTGGTTAAACTCCACGTGGCTGCTTTGCCCCGATCTGTAAAAGTAACTCATCATTTACTGTAGTACAGAGTTCACCAACCTGCTGAATCACTACTATTGAAACAGGCTATTAGGGGATTGCTGAACCGTACTGTGCAGAGCGAGCGTAAGATGCCAGAATTATTCCACGTGTACACAAGATGATGTATTCTGGTCAGTGATGCAGGACGGTGAGAATCAGCAGATCGAGGTTTGAAATCCACTGGTAATGCAGAGGGCCTTCCCTCGACTTCATACTGGGTAAACACAAAACTGGTGATCCAGAAGTTTTAGTTGGCATGTTAGCAAAATAATCAGCTTCACTGAGAGGCAAAGCTTGGGCATTCCATTTCATTGCCAGTGTTACATGGCTTCCAGCCTGCAGATGCTTGTCTCCCAGTCAGACTGGAACATAAGGCTGTGGAACTCAAGTCTGCCTGTGCTGACCTCCCCTAACTTACAGAATGTGGAACTAGTTACATTGTTTCTCTCTATCTTCTCTAAAAATGCACCACAGGGATGGTGTGAGGTTTAACTGATAACTTTTGAATGGTTTGCTTCTATTCAGAAACAGAGCCACTCACCCTCAGTGCTCTAGAACAGCAGTAGAGCCAGCTTAATAAACCAATAATGCTAATGTAGCTGCTTTTAGATGAATATTGTACTGTGTTTTATAATGTAGTGTTGTCCATTCTCAGATTGGGAAATCTGGCCAAGTAGCTAACAAAACTTTGCACAAAGGCAAACTTTTCCTCAGCTGCAGCTGGAGTTCCCAGCTGAGTTCTAGATCTCAGTGCTTCAGTTTTCCCGACTGTAAGATAAAAATGTTGAGTTCACTTTGTTATTAATAAATAAATATGAGATGCACTCAGTGACCTTCAGTCTGTGACAAAGTTTTTACTTACAGTCCTGCATAGATATGTCTGTCCAACTAATGTGTAGCAGAGGCTCAGGAACATCAATAAGCTGAAGAAGAAAAAACTGTATAAACCAGATTCTTGTCTTTGGTAGCATCTCAAATGGAACAGGAGTGGCTGAAAAGAAAAGGAAGACTAAGAGCTGGACAACTGACAGCCAACAGGGCTGAACCTTAGGCTTTGCAACCATAGGCAACTTGTCAATGAGTTCTCCTGACTGGAGAAACATGATTCATCTGAGAATGACTCGTACTTACTGTAAACTGATCTGTTTAAGCACTGTGAGGCTCATCTATGTTGATTTGCTCTTCTCCCATGGGATTTCCTGGATATGTGCATTAGATGTAATAGGTTTGCATAAAGAACAGAGCACAGAGGCTGCCAAGGAATATAACAGTGCAGCTGCAGTAACAAACTTAGGGCCGCCTGAAGTATCTGTCACAGGAATACTGAACTTCCTGTAATCTGCTTGTTAAAAAGTGTTTTTCTGAAGTCATCTGGTTTGTTAAGGAACAGTAAACAACAGCTGTTTGGGCAATGATTTTAAATTCCACTTCAATATTTTAATCCAGGATTTAGTACCCCCCCAAGTCATAAATTTCTCTTTCATTGAAGTCTTGCCCACCAAATACAATCCGAACATCTGCTGTGCTCCTATGAGGTTGAGAAGGGCTGGTGAATTGCGAAAGAGCTGCTTCAGAGTGGCTGTTTCATCTCTGGGCTTTGATAATGTACTGTTCAACTTTTAAGTACTTCAAAATGCATATGAATGATGCTGCCACAGTCATTCTATCGCACACAAAGCTTCCGTGTGTGAATATAACCATGAGTAACCTTCAGGCAGACTTAACAGTACCTGTATTATGCTCTGAAATGTTACTATTCTGGGCACTAGAACTGTATTGATTCTGTATTGGTGAGTGGTGAGTTACAGCACTTTGATTTTTGACCTATTGATCATTCCTGAGTTTACATTTTTGTTTCTTAACATTTCACAAGAGGCCTTATTTCATCCACAGCAAACAACTGAATGACTTCATGCTTAGAAGTTGAATCAATGCCTACTGAAATAAGTGGAAAAGCTCCTAAATAATTTAGGGGCATGTGTATCTAATCTAGCACTCATGGCTTTGTCTTTGCTATAGAAGAGGGGGAAAGTTTTCGTAATCTGAGCAGGAAAGTATTCTTCATCTGAACTAACTAAATAAAAACTAATCCTAATGCAGCAAAAGTATTTGTACGTTTCCTATCAGCGGGAGAATGTGGGAAGCCTGGTACTTAATCTGTTAGCTTGTGTGAAACCTATGCCTCCACTGATTCTACAAACAGTAGGCTAATTTAAGAATACTTGGGTTGGTTGTTTGGTTGTGGGGGGTTTTGTTTGGTTGGGTTTTGGTTTTTGGTTTTTTTGTGTGTGTGTATGTGTGTGGGTTTTGGCTTGGTTTGGTTTGGTTTTGGTTTTGTTGTTGTTTGTTTTGTTTTGTTTCCAGAAAAGGCTGAGAGACTTTAGCCAGCATCATCTTTTCTGGATCTGCTTTTGCAAGTGGAAGAGGTTATTTTCTCAGGCTGATTGTCTTCCTTTTGCTGTATGAAGTTACTTTTTCCTTAGCTTTACTGGCAAAGGACTTTCTGGGAGTGCTTCTTAATTTACTTCTCGCAAGATCAGCTAAGCTTGCTTAGACAGGTTCAAGGCAGAAAACAAGTATTTTGTGTTAAGCAGTGAGAGGATGTTTCTCGATGTGCTAGCCCCTGAAGTTCAAGGAAAGCTAGTAAAACAGACAATGAAGGCTGTTCCCTGCCAAGCCTGTTTCCACTTAAAGAAACAGGATTGGATATCAGCAAGTCCATGACAGTCCAAGCTTGTAACAGCAAATCAAATGGAGCCCAGAAGAAAAAAGCGCACTTACAACAGGATGAAAAATGGCATCCCCCTAAGCCTAGTTGAATTTCTGGAACTGGAAGAAGTTCATCTCTTATGCTATATTTTGTTAAGTGTATTCTGAAGGCTTAAAAAAAAAGGTCTTTTTTCCCACATGCCCTGCTATTATTCCATCATCTAGGCAGTCTATACCCCCAGGGCAGGATTCTGTCAGTCATGAATCTTCAGAGCTTTTTTTAGATAGCTCAGTAATTACCTATCTTAGTGTATCCACTTGTATCTGGTTTACATATAATTAATGGATCACCCATATTAATCCCTCATTTCTTGTGGAGGAGAGCAATCACATTTATTTCAGGATATTATGATCCAGTATTCTGAAACCTCTACAGAGTTCACTGAGGAAGAGCTGAAAGGCATTTTAGTCAACAAAGCCACCAAGTTCATATTCTTCAGATGTTCTTGCAAACAGATAAAATGCAAAGACAAAATGATACAAAGAAATAGAGAAGAAATCACTACCCTAACCTGTTCCCAGGTATCTACTGTTCCATGCCTCATCAGAGGTCAATGCCCTCTCAGATATGGCAGATGAGGCAGTTGTAGAATACTCCCTAGTCCGTGTCCATCAAAATTTCTCCTAACATCCAATCTAAACCTCCCCTAGTGCGACTTGAGGCTGTTTCCTCTCATCCTATCCCTTGTTACTTGGGAGAAAAGACCAACAACCAGCTATTTCAGATAGGTTGTCTCACGTTGCCTCATGTGGGTTAATGAATGAATAATTCACACAAGCAGCTCAACTGCTAGATCTGAGACTCTGGTATCCTTTAGTAAAGGATAAAAATCTGTTACATCAGGACTGGTGAAACAAAGTTTTATCTCCCTGTACAACACTGTAATCGTGCAGTAAGATCATCATAGAACAAAACTTCATAGAATTACATTCTCACCAACGAAAATTTCGTAATTAGGTAGTCTTTCCTAGGATTTCCCTTTGAAACAGTTTGAAAGAGGACTTGGCATAATACCCTAATATTCTGTTTGTAAAGCCCTGTTCTGTAACCAAATGAACAATAGATGTTCATAGAATCATTTAGATTGGAAAGGACCTTTAAGATCATTGAGTCTCACCATTAACCTAACATTGCCAAGTCCACCTCTAAACCGTGTCCTAAGCACCACATCTGCATGTCTTTTAGATACCTCCAGGGATGGTGACTCAACCACTTCCCTGAGCAACCTCTTCCAATGCATGACAATCCTTTCCATGAAAAAATTTTTCCTAGTATTAAATCTAAACCTCACCTAGCACAACTTCAGCTGTTTCCTCTCATCCTATCCCTTGTTACTTGGGAGAAGAGACCAACACCCTCCATGCTACAACCTCCTTTCAGGTAGCTGTAGACAGCAATAAGGTCTCCCTTCAGCCTCCTTTTCTCCAGGCTAAACAGCCCCAAATCCCTCAGCTTCTTCTCACAAGATTTGTGCTCCAGACCCCTCACCAGCTTCATTGCCCTTCTCTGAACTCCCTCCAGCACCTCAATGTATTTCTTATGGTGAGGGGCCCAAAACTGAACACAGGATTCGAGGTGCAGCCTCCCTAGCGCCAAGTAGAGGGGAATAATCCCTTCCCTAGTCCTGCTGGCCATGTTCTTTCTGGTACAAGCCAGGATGCTGTTGGCCTTCTTGGCCACCTGGGCACACTGCTGGCTCATGTTCAGCTGGCTGACAATCAACACCCCAGGTGCTTTTCTACCAGGCAGCTTTCCAGCCACTCTTCCCCAAGCCTTTATTGTTGCCTGTGGTTGTTGTGACCCAAGTGCAGGACCTGGCACTTGGTCTTGTTGAACCTCATACAATTGGCTTCAGCCCACCAATCCAGCCAGTCCAGATCCCTCTGTATGGCCTTCCGACCCTTCAGCAGATCAACACTCCCACCCAACTTGGTGTCATCTGCAAGCTTACCAAGGGTACACACGGTCCCCTTGTCCAGATCATCGATAAAGAGATTAAACAGAACTGGCCCCAATACCGAGCCCTGGGGAACACCACTTGTGACCGTCTATCAACTGGATTTAACTCCATTCGCCAGCACTTTTTTGTTTCAACAAGCTAGTTTGTTGGAACTTCATGTTCCAGTCATGCAATGGACCATGTGAGAAACAGAGCAGCTTGACTACGACAGGGAAAGATGTAATAAAATGCTCAAAGCCCTCGGTCTGTTTTAGAGAATGCATCAACACCAGTTGAAGCAGTGATGGGATTTTGTTTGTAGATTTTCTTTAGATGTACTCTTGGAAGGCATATGCTTCATGTGTACCTGTTACAAACTGGTGTAGTTCTCATCTTCGGTCAGCAGTTCTCTGTAAGCAAACTAAATTCTGATTTCTAAGCTCCTTATTTCCTGGGTTTGGACAGTCACTGTTCGTTGTTCTGACTCTGTTAGGCATGTTCACAGGCACAATTTTCTCCCAAGATAACTAACAGTATGATTGCTTCAAATACCAAAATAATTGCCAAACTTTTATGCATGTATTTATACTAATATATACAAAATTAGCAAGACCTCTCTTTAAACGTTTATCCCCTTAAGCAAGACAGCCAAAAAGTATTATCCCTTAGTAAATGGAAGTACTGTGAGTGCATCCCTCCTCCCAGAGGTTTGGCTGTCTGGGCTGAGGACTGCAGAAGGCCTGAGGTGACTGGCACCATGTGGCACAGGCTGGCTGCTCCCTAAGGGAGGGGAGCTGGGCACTGAGGGTGACCCCAAAAGCTCGCCAGCCACAGCTAGGGTACAGTTAATTTTCTTTGTAGTAGCTCTGTGGTGCTATGTCTTGGATTTGTGACCAAACCAGCATTTATAGCACACCAATGTTTCAGTTATTACTGAGCAGTGCTTGCATAGCATCAAGGCCTTTTCTGTTTCTCACACTGCCCTACCAGCAAGGGGCTGGAGAAGAAGTTGGGAGGGGACACAGCTGGAGCTGCTGACTCCAGGTGAGCAGAGAGGGACATCCCAGACCATGTGATGTTGTGCTGAGCAATAAAAGCTGGAGGAAGAAGAAGCAAGGGGGAATTTTTGCAGTTTGTCTTCCCAAGTAACCACTACATGTGATGAAGCCCTGATTTCCTGGAAATGGCTGCCTGCCCATAGGAAGGAATTAATTAATTCATTATTTTTTGCTTTGCTTTCATGCCCAGCTTCTGCTTTACACTGTCTATCTCAACCTATGAATTTTCTCGCTTTAACCCTTCTGATTCTCTCTCTCATGCCACTGGAGGGGAGTGAGCAAATGGCTGTGTGGGGCTGAGCTGCTTGATGAGGTTAAACTTTAACATTAGAAAAGCAGCCAGAGTCAGCCCAGACCGCAGGACATCAGGCAAGTTCAGGGTGATGAGACAGGGTCAAGATGAAGCCAGGAACACGAGTCAGGAATACAAAGTTAGGACCAGGCCCTGTGAAGGTAACAAGTGATTGACAGGCAGACCCACAGTGATGAGGAAGGTCCAAGGTCAGGTGGGACATCATCCTGTGAGTGAGGGCTTAGGCCCAGATTAGCAGGCCAATAGTCAGGCATAGGCAGGGCTGTGATGCAGTGTCAGCTGTAGCTCAGGTGGGATCCAGGCACTAGAGAAGCACCTCAGATCAGTTGCCACAGAAAGCTGAAGGCCTGTTTTCTGAAAATCTGCAAAATACTCTCTGGGAGGCAGCTCCTCTAGGTATCTTAAGCAGGTGGAACCTACCTTAACCAGTATTACGAGAATATCACTAGTCTTTCTTCCTGACCTCTAACAAAAGCCTGGGCTTCCCCCAGCTTTTTTTTTTTTTTTCCTTTGGTCATAATAAAATTTTATTGCAGGTATGCCTTTAGCTCAGTCAATATTTCTGTTCTAGCTAGACTGCCATTAAAAAGAAAAAGATTGTATATTGTGTAAAGTTAAAACCCTGCTTAATACTTTATAACCTAGGGTTTTTAACTTGACTTTTCTCAAAACTATTCAGCTAATTATGAAGTCCTCTTCTGTTGAGGAACCACTTTTTCTGACACGATAGTGAGTCAGTAAGTCAGCAGACAGCAAACTTCCTGAATGAAGTCAGCAGACGCTATTTCCCCCCTGTTCTGTAATACTGTAGGATGTGTCAGACATACTGCTATATATATACCAGGACTGCCTCGTACTTAATCTTTGACCTTTCCCCTAGTTAACCTTTTTTCTTTTTGTACTTTCCTAGTCTTTTGTATGAAAATCAACACCCTTGATTTAAAAAATTAGGAAAGCAAACAAATTCACAGATCTTCTTCATCATCCTTCTTTACTTGCTCCACTCACCAGTGCTGAGCACAGGGGGATGATTCCTTCCCTAGCCCTGCTGGCCACGTTCTTTCTGGTACAAGCCAGTATGCTGTTGGCCTTTTTGGCCACCTGGGCACTCTGCTGGCTCATGTTCAGGCAGCTGTCATGTTTCTGTTCATTTAAGATACTGTATTGAGAAATTACTGGGTAGCCCACCCCAGGACTAATGGAACGAACTAAAACCGAAGGCTCAGTTATGCCTTCAAAATTCTAGAAAGAATGCTGTTGCAGACAGCAGTGCTTAAAAATTCCTTTACAGACTGAGTAAATAATACAGAACCCACATGGTTACAGTAGTATCCTTTACATTTTTCAAAGAACAGTGTATATTCCTGCCTTTCTTTAGCTGTAATTCTAGGGGAATTTTTGATTGAAAGATGCTTTCCTAGATCTGTCCTAGTGTTATGCTGTGGCACAGGTGGCACTACCAATGATTCTAGTACATTATCCTTTGGTTAAAGTCTACAGAAAGTACACAGCACAAAACCTGTCACTATCACGAATCTGATCAAAGTTTCATATGAAAGTAACACTTCTGTTGTGCAATTTCATATACATAAGCATAAAAACTATCTGTACAAGAGTGAAGCAATGGTTAAAGAAGAAATTATTCAGAAGTAAACATATCATTTTGCTTTAACACCTATATGAAAACTCTAACCATACTAGCATGACAAAACTGCTGCCCGGTTCAGCACACAAATAATCATTGAAGGGAAATGTTAATTCCCATTACATTAATATCGATACGGATGTGCTGAGCAGTAAGATTAACTAACCATACCAGTTCTAAAAAACTTCTGCCCTCCCCTCAGTACCTATTTACTTGGTCTCTTCTGAGAATCTTTGTTACTCCTACCAAATACTAAGGGATGGCCAACTCTAGTCACATGCCTACTGTGACTCACAGTTCTTAGACGGCAAGCAGCATCAACATAAACCACATTAAATTCCTCCTGACTTTTCCAGACTGCTCAAACAGACTAGATTTCACTGTGCCAATGAGCAGGAAGAGACTATTTTCTAGAGGGCAAGAGCCCTCAGTCGGCTGAGACAACTAACCAGGACAGTTTCAATTTGGGAGAAAATATTCTCTGAATCAGACTCCAAAACAGTCACAATGAGTGGAGATGGCATTGATCATCTCAGTGAAACAGTATTAGGCTCCACTGTGGATGAGTGATCTACGGTTCTTGCAGATCACTCAAAGAAAAGTGTGGCTTTATGGAGTTTGATGGCAAGGTTCACTCTATTACTGCATGGAGGAAATATGCCAAGCAGAACCAGGTGAGAGTTGCTTTAGAGTGATTTCTACAGGGTCACAAGATGCCAAAGTGTGGAGGGGGGCCCTCCCGTTGAGTTCACGAGGTTCAGAGTGGACACCCTTGCTTTATAAACTCCTTTTCAGAGAGGAGCCCAGGTGCACCTGGATCCAAACTTAGCCCCAGGCTTGATTAACAGTTCAAGTCCAAGAGTCATAGAGGGTAAGGGAAAACAGGTAAGGGATTATATGTACTTATGACCAAAGGGTATTATGGGTACACCTGATTCTTTATATTGCTTGGCTACGATTTCAAAATGTCATTATTCTGCATCTCAATGTGCTTATCTCCCCTCCAGGGCCTGGTGTCAGTTTGCTCTGAAGTCGGGACCCAAAGTCTCTTGAAGCAAGCTCTCAGGCATCAGAGTTTGTAGAAATAAATAATTTGATGGAGTAGTATAGCAGGAGGGTTGGTTCAAGCTGGGTGCCTTCGCAGAGGTCCCAGCCAACCACAAAAATCCATAGGTCTTTATATCCTTACAGATTATTTATCTGCCCATCACACAATGATTCAGCCCAATAGCAATATTCGAATTTGAGGTCTTGTTGCTTCTCATTGGATCTTTTTCACTGATCTCAGACAGGCCTTAGTTTTGTTTACCTGAAGATATTGTTCATAGTTCATAGCCTTGAAGGTGGTGTTTTGTCTGAATGAATCCTTTTCTTCCTAGTAAAGTGCAAAAGACACTGTATCTCACAAATGTCCTTAATGTCTTTGTTTTAGCCTTGAAGTTGTCATTTTCTCCCCAGACAATTCTGTTCTTCCCAGCAAAGTGCAAACCATACCTTATCTCGCAGATTTTCACTGTATTCTCTAGCCGCTTTTGTTCACACTAAGTAGATGCAAATTTGGCAAGTACAAGCAGAACTTCACAGCACATAGCTTAAGATTTCAGCAGATTCAGCTTACTAAGTAACAAGAAGCAGACAGCATAAAAAAATCACACAACCTTGTAATTCTAGGTGATTAGTTCTATTTAGTATGCATTTACTTAAGCTAAATAACTGATATAAAACTTAAATTGGGCTCATCCAGTGATCTGTGAGTAGTAAAAAACATTGCCGTACAGCCAGATTGTTTATCAGAGAGAGCTCAAAGTGAGCTCACCCAGGCTGCCGTATTTATAGAATAAAGTGGTTGGCTCGTAATCAAATTGCCTACAGTGAGAAAGGTCTGACAATTAGAGAATCTACATCACAAAGGTAGGTAGGTAATAAGGACCACGTGATAAGCATGTTTATCTCAATAGATATTTTAGTGCAGCAATCCAGACATATGAGGAATACGTAAGATTCAATCTAGTCAAGTGCTTAAACATTCATTTAGCTTAAATAAGTCAGAATAATAAATGTTAGGAATGTATAAATGTAGGAGTAATTACGTTTATACATTTATACATTCCTAAAATTACATTCAGCCCTTTGAAGACAACTGTGAGGCTGATGTGTCCCCCAGTGAAAATGAGTTTGACACCCCTGATATAATTTTACACATTGATTTGGAGGATTTCACTACTGTACAAACATGCTTAAAACCTCTATGTCCCTGTGTCATGCTTCTTTTAGAAAACATTGTGGTTGTAAGGATTCACTGAGGATTAGAACAAAGTATTAAGCACTGTGATACACATTTCATGTTCTGTAGAAAATACAGCTTGACAACATCTATAGTTAGAGAAGCCTTATTATGATTTTATTGCTAAACTTCTGAAAACATTTTCATCTTTTTAACACAAACAAATTTCAGTGTCTGAAGTTCCCTGAGAGCAGCTTATACAAAAAGGCCACACTGTATCAGGGAAAACTGAAATCACATCAAAACCAAATAAAAGCGCCGGTAAGTTGATGGAAAGAAATGAATTCAGCTTTTGCAATTACAGGATTTTTAGCTCCACCTAACGGTCAGAAAGGAGAAGATTTTCCTGTTCGCCTCGTGGTTGCTATATAGTCACTATTGGAAGACGCAACTGAACTGCCATGTGTCAAAACAATAGATATCATTATATCAAAATAACATTAAGAGCAGGACTTACAGCAACAATAACCAAGAAACATCAGCAACTTCACCTCATACAATCAACAGCTAATGGACATTCGCTGTCCTTGGAGCTATATCAATGTTTAGCATTGCAGTTTCCAAAGAACAGGGCATGCTGACTGCTACTGCATCGGTATGTTAAATAATAGGAAACGTTGTCAGTGGGGAAAGATTGTTAGCACTTGAGAGAACTATATGAACTTACATTGGTGAAGATCTAGTCATTTTGTTCTGCTTTATTTGCTGATACAGTACCAGTTATTTCTGTAACATACATTCTCTGGATAAAAACGAAGTACTTCAGGCATGCCACTGAAAGATCTGTGTACTAATTCATTAGATATTTGCAGGTGTTTTTTTTCCACCAGGCACGAATTTGGAGCATAGACCATCAGGCCAAGTCAGTGACACGCCGTAGATCTTTCTTTTATGTAGACATACACAAATTCTGTGCATATTCACCAATTAATGTAATGAAAAAAATATTTTGTGTACATTTTGAGAAAAACTTAGGGCTGCATAAGCTGGATTCTTACAGTAAACAATTCAGTTTGAATATTCTTGTGAACACTGTGATATGTAAGCTAAAAATATTATACCGAAGTGCCATAAATTACTAAGAAAGGTTTGAAATATTTGAAATATAATGCTGTTCTCACATATATAATATCTGAATCCATATGCACGGTATCTTTACTAAGATTCATAGAATACCTTCAAAATTGACAGATCTGTACGGAAAACCATTTAGCTTTCAGTAGCTTCCGTCTTGTAATGTGCCCCTGGCTCTTGGTACTAAGTCACCAAGAATGGACAGATTTGGGCTTAGTTACAAGTTTTCTATGAAGGACAGGAATGCAGTTGAAATGTGATCTGACTTGTTTAGTTGTTCGCTCCAGGGAGGGGTATTCTGTCCCAGACCATATGCAAAAGCAGGTAACCTCTCCATGTTTCCCTGCTTGGTGATTTGATGGGAGGTGACACCATTAATATAGCCTTTGCACTGCTATCTAATAAAATACTATCAGGAACAACTAATAACATACGACAAGATACTTCAAAAAGTGTTTTATACCCTATTCTGTTAAATAGGATTATGGCTTAACATTCATTCTAGCTGCAAATACCACTACTTTCTTTGCTTGGGAATTTATGTGCACTTTCTTTCTAAAAATGGAAAAAAACCAAACCAAACCAAACCAAAAAAACCCCACAAACACACACACACACAAAAGAGGAGTAAACCAGGGTTAGATAGCCAAGAGGAACGGGAAGGCCCTTTAAACAGATTAACATGTGGACATGTGCTAATAGAAATACTTCTAATAAGCTGGAAAAATATAGGAAAAAAAAAGGTTTTAAAAATTCTTAGTTTGTTCAGAATTGAGAAGAAAGCTTGCTGTACCTAAATCATAGCTACTCCAACTAACTGTATGCCTGCTGATCCATATTCTAATCACACTAAAGCTCCTTTGCATCTTTTTTAACAGTATAAGGAACCTTTCTATTCCTAGAGTTTTGAAAATTAGAAAACTCATTACTTTGGAAATGTAGGTATTTTAGTGTATGTGTAAGAATGTTAGACTTCAAGCTACAGTACAGACCTATTCTGAAATATAGCATTACTATACATATATTAAACTGTCCGTATGTGTTCATAATAAAAACACAAAAGGAACAGCATCTGCTGGTGTACGACAGTATCCAGTTATGAACCTATAAAGCTCCTTATCAAATATTAATCACTCCATCATTTAAAATATACTCAAAATAACAAAAATAAATGTACAATTAATGGTTTATACCTTTTCTCTTTTGTAAGTGCCAAAGGATACTAGACTTACGTAAAGTTTGAGTTCTCATCATATATACATTAGAAAGAAAACACGAATATCGCTGTACTGCAATAAGTAACTTAGAAGTTATATATTCGCAGAATGTCATACAGCAGGTGACATAAGTCCATGCTCTCAGTTAAATCTAGTTACTCTAAGCTGGTTGTGCTTGGGCAACACATAAGCAGGACTGACTATCATATCAGACAACTATTTCAGAACTAATTCATCCAGTGCTAACCATTCATTCATTCTTGGTATTATTAATTTTATTTGTAAAATAACATTTGCTTTTGGACAACTGGAGGAAATTCTGTTGTTTTTATGTGTTTGGATTATCTCAGATTGAAGCAAAGTCTTCACAAAGGTTTGTAGTGTTTCATGTATATACCCATAAGACAGTTAAATGAACTGAAAGCATTTTTTAGCAGGTAAGTGTTTTTCTATTTGAGTCCTAAATTTTCTAGTTAGTCGCTAGTAATGTAAAATTATAACAATACTTTGCACTTTTGATGTGTTTTTAGCCTGATACCTCCCAATGTTACAGAAGATATTATTTATACATTATTATAATTAGCATAGGGACATCAAGGAATTTGTACAAGTTAGTTTAAAAGCCCAGGCGAAGGAGTAGAAATACAGTGACTGTGTGTATTTCTTGTACCTTCGTGACATGCTCTCCCTACTAGAATTTGCTGTTTCCGGAGAACATACATATAGATGCGCAGCCTGCATCTGGAACATACCTGCACATTTCACTGCCAAATAGCATTGATTTGATCATATACCTAGGCTGTCTCTTAGTTATGTGATCTGTTACAAAATTGGGAAAGAAATGGAAAACTGCAGCAGAGATTCAGTGAAAAAGCACAAAGAGCAGTTAGTGTCCGGGAAAGACCAAAGAGAAACACATGGAACAAAGAGAACACAAACTTCTAAGGTCATGACTGAAGCCACCACCCATGGTAAACTGCAGAGAATTCTGTTTACTTCGGAAAGATAAAAGGCTGAGTCACTCCTGAACCAATGACATAAACCCTGGGTAGAGAGATATCCTACCTCCATTCCTCACTCATCTGATGCCAGAAATGTGTTACAAGGTCGTTCCCCCCCAGCCTTTTCAAGCAGGAGATACAAAACTTGAACAGAAAGGCCTCTGGGAATGCTACAGTCTTTTGTGTTCAAATGAAAACACCATTAGCTTAGAAAATAAAAGGGCTAGGCAATATTCATCTAGCTGTTTACCTGTGGAGCCCTGAAAGAGAATAATTTCTGTACTGTAGGACTTTCCAACAGGATCAAATATTCTATTTCTACCTACAAGCCAGCCTCTGCACCCAGTCTATTCTCACATCTGACTTACCACCCTTTTCCCCGTAAAGCACTTAGTAAATTTAAAAGAAACTGTGAAAGGGAAAAGAAAACAAGAAAAAAAAAAAAAAAGGCACATACACGCCCATTTGCTATATTTACATATGCTCTGGAACATGGAACCAAACTCCATTGTTCAAACAGAGTGATGATTTTTCCCCTTTTGGGAAGGGTCTCAAGTAGGTAGTTCCAGGATTAAAATCTTAACAGTGGACTTAAGCTTCTGAGTCCACTTACCTTCTAAGTTCACATACCCAAAGGTAAATTGTTAGCTTCTTTTATAGAAGCCTGAACTGTCTGAATGAGGCAGCTCTACTTGTTGTCCCACACCTCCAACAGTACTTATCTGCTTCCACAGCAACTATACCTGCTATGAGTATGCAGTTGCTTTTCAGAGGTACTTTCTGAAGGACTTCTTAAGCTAGCTGATTAGCTTGGAAAAGAAATGCCCTTGCTGATGCCTTTGATGCCTTTCTTTTGCTAGCAAAGCATTTGAGAAGCCACAAGAAAACGAAACTTTTGCTTTTTTTTTCTTTAAAAAAAAACAACAACAACAAAGCCAACAACAAAAAAAAACCCACCACAAAATAACAACAAAAACCCCAGCATGTTAGTTGCCTGGCTTTATTTGCTCCACAAGAACATGAACTGCCTTGCCAGCATAAAAGAGGTAAGAACTGAACTAAGAACTAGGCAGTGGGATGTGACGGAGGCCTCCTCCTCCATTGGCTTGAAGTGGTTGTGGAATCACAACTTGACTTAGTGGATCTCAGATCCAAGCACGAGAACTGCTTAATAGGAAGCTTTCCGCCTCACATGTATCCTCACAGTGCGAGATGGCTGAGAACACGTGTCTGTTGCTGAAGCTAGCTAATGGGGGTAACGAGGTGTCAAGGTTTAATGCAAGGTGGCAGACACTCCCTGTTACCCTCTTACCTCCTGCCACCCCTTTCCTTTAGATCGGAAAGATGATAAGGAAGATAATAGGGAAGGAAGAGAGACTTAGACTTCAAGTTGGAAATGTTTAAAGGGTTTTACTAATGCTACGAATAAATAGAGAATACATACAGAAAATATGCGAAACAAAGCCCGAGTGCTGGACNGCCCTCCTCTTCGGGGCTCGCCGTGGCTGCCCAGGGGAGCGTTCTCTGCCCCAGCCAGAAGCAGAAGGATGTGCCACAGCCTCCTCCGTCTCCACCCGAGGCTCTTCTTGCTCCCCGGGGACAGGAGCGGGGGCAAAGGGCAGGCTGCTGGGACCCCCACAAAGGGCAGCTGTTGAGGTGCTGGGGACTTCATCCAAGTTGGTTCCCTCATGGCTTCTGGAGGGGGCCGGGCCAGGTGCGGGAGACCCTCCTCGCGATGCAGAGGGGCTGGGGGCAGCCACGGGGCTGGCCTCCCGCCCGCTGANTGTTTTTAAGAAAACCAGGACACACGGAAGGAGGGAAGAGGGAAGCTAGAGGAGGGGTAGAGTCAGAGAACAGACAAGTAGTGAGAAAGCTACAGTCAAGCAGCAGAGGCTTGTGGTCAGCTCTCAGGGGGAAAACCCACTACCCAGAGGGGAGTAACTGGTCTTGTGCACCTCCCAGATAGCCAGGTTCACAATAGCTCTAGTCCCCAGCTACCTGCTTGCCCCCTGCTGAGAAAGCGTTTTGTGCTTCACTAGTGTAAGAATTGTTACTCCTCTGATTCCTAAATGAAAACAGCAATATAATGATAACCTTTGTGTTTACGTGCTTCCATTTCCTTTTCTGTTTTGCTCAGTTTTCTAGGAGTACACTCATTTCCAACAGTGGGAGACTTAACAAGGAACATACTATTAATATTGACAAAGCTTTCCACATCTACCTCTTATCTTTTTGCTAAGGACAGATAAATCAACAAATTAATTTTGTGCAGTGTTACACACTTCAAACCAATCTTCACAGGACGAACAAAAGGCTAGTCTATTTTTTAAAGTAAATGAGCTAAATGTTGGAGTTAATCATAGATATTGAAGAAAAATCATTACGTCATATTGCCTACTTTAGACTACACAGGAGTAAAAAATGCTTTCCAGAAAAGCAGCCAGAAATTAATTATCTACCATTTTTCAGTGGGTTCTATCGGTTATTATTACATGGTAAAGAACTAAGTGTTATTACACATCTGAGTTTGTATGGTGTTGTATTCCAGGCATTATTTCTTGTTGCTTTTCTTTAAATTAATGATTCCTTTTTACTTTTTGTGAAGGTAATTATTTGTTCATATTAAGTCAACCCAGATAATTTGATAAACTAAGCAAGTTATGATCCTTTAGTCTCTTCGTAGGTATTTCCAATATAATCGGGTATTATCATAGCATCTCTAAACTAAACTATATGTCTATTTTCTCTAACATTGCCTTTTCAGTATAAAATACTAATAGATATCTTGGCAACACAGTATTTCCTAAGAACTGATGACGATTGCTGCCCCGGACTATCAATATCTTCTGTTTAATTTGAAACTCTAGGATATTCTCTTTATCTTGACTGTTATTTTATGTATCTGATATATACATTACATAATGTGATTACAAGTGAAAGAGAAAACAAATCATGTTCAGTCAATTTGCTGTCATCGTTGTATTGCAAAAGTCTAAATGGAACAAAAATAGTTATCCATGATGACTAGTAAGACAAAAACAGTGAAGACTTAAGATAATGAGAATTTCAGGGCCTGTGATACTGAACTGATTACAAAAAATGAGTTTTCCCAGAAAGGAAATTAGAAATGAGGTTATGTTACTAAACACAGCCAATAAGACCTAAGTAAGTACCTGCAGGTTGTAACTCAGGTTAAATAGGGGGAGACAGAGTAAGTCAACACGAACTGACCTAACTTAGAACAAAATCCATGTTCAGAGATATTCCTATTAGGATACAATGAATTATATCAGCAATTACAAGTCAAAAATCACATAAGTCTGACTGTACTTACAAAACCACAGTCTTTCGTGTGCTTTTGCTTGCGCAGGCTGATGGGTCAGGTTCAACATGCAGTAGCATATAGAACATTCAGTTGGGCAGAGAGAAGTGGCTGTTGCATGACAGCCAACCCAGGAACTCACTGAAGAAGACTGGGTAAAGAAATAGATGCTTCTAAACCCCTGCTGGTATGAAGACCTTACCAGAAAAATGAGCTTGTCTAACTTGGGGTTTGATCTCATAAGACAGTGAAAACTAGAGAAAACTTACGAGACTGGACTGACATTCTAACACTTTCAGACAAAATCGTAAATTTCAGATAGATGGATTTGCTGAAATAGAGTTGCCAATTACAGATACATTTTTTAATTAAAGTGAAACAGATATGTGTTTAAAGTTGAAACTACGTATGACGGTCACTGTACGATTATCCTGCCTCTGTAAGTCACTGATTAAATTATCAAAGCCAGAAAGAGCTTGTGAATCTTCAGTTTCTACTCCAAATTATGAAGTCTGAGCAAATACATTGTGTAATCATAACCAGCTGTACAATAAGATTAAACATTTTGACTCGGAGTTTTCAGTCTTACATAGCTATTCAAAAGTAAACAACGATCAGAATCTTCAGCATACTACAGTGACAGCATTACTTCCAGCAATTTTTAACAGATTGTGATTAGCCTAAATCCTTGGGACAGCAGGAAACCATCACTTTGTACACTTTCGTTATTCGCTTTAAGGACAAAATTCCTACTCTGTGTGTCAATTCGAAAAGACAGAGAAGATGGAGGGGTCTCTGATGCCATGTCCATAATCAATATGACTGTGGAGGCAACTAAAGGATTAAGGAATGAACTCTTCTAGCAGTTATGAAGAAATTAACAAGTGCTCAGAAAAGAATCGTTAAAGGCAAGGTATTTTTCTTCCCAAAGACTCAAATTAAGCTTATCACAGACTCTGTGTGCATAGATCTCCCCCAACGAAAGTCGGAGGCGCACTATGTAAACACATTGTTTCCTAGAATGAGGCTAAAGAATCAGGCTTTCCAGGAGCTGTAGGTTTGGCAATCGGTGAGAAATGTCTTGACAAAAAGTCACGACAATTCTTGAAAACTATCAGAACCTACTTTGATCAGGGATTTTTTGCGCTACTCAGATGGAAATTAAACAGAAGGATTTGCTACAATACAAAATTCTTAAATTACAGGTTTTCAGCATCAGTCTAAAGCTGCCTGGAAAACACATGCTAGAGAGTATTTTTGAAGAAAACTACCCTTGACGCTTAGATGATCTGCTCTTCTTGAAAGAACACAAGGGCAGGACGGATCAAGAAACTCATGATATTCCAGAGGAAAATGACAGAAAATGAAGAAAATGATAGAGGAGGGGAGGAGAAGGAGAGGAGAGGGGAGAAGCAGGGAGGGAAGAGGAGGGCAGGGCAGGGCTAGGCCGGGCCCCATGGGAGTCCAAGCGGGGCCACGAGGCTGTGCAAGACCAGAGGGAGAAGCCCCATGGTCCTCTGCACAGGACAACAGGAGTAAACCCCTGTGCATACCCTAGTCCCAGCAAAAGAGGGAGAAAGCAGCTGGGCTGAGATAGCAAAGCCACGTGTTAATAACACCGACAACTTTTCTGCGGTTGTCCGTTCTTTATTTTCTTCTACTGCTCGCTAAGTGGAATTAGAGGGCCGGGAATCCTTGAGGGCCAGCGCATGCCCCAGCTGCTGGCCCAGCCCTGCTTTCAGCAGCGCCTGGGGCGCTCCTCTAGCGCTGCTGGTGGGGAGGCCTCTTCTTGGCTGGAGTAGAAGCCTCGGATCTGCCGGCCCTCCTCTTCGGGGCTCGCCGTGGCTGCCCAGGGGAGCGTTCTCTGCCCCAGCCAGAAGCAGAAGGATGTGCCACAGCCTCCTCCGTCTCCACCCGAGGCTCTTCTTGCTCCCCGGGGACAGGAGCGGGGGCAAAGGGCAGGCTGCTGGGACCCCCACAAAGGGCAGCTGTTGAGGTGCTGGGGACTTCATCCAAGTTGGTTCCCTCATGGCTTCTGGAGGGGGCCGGGCCAGGTGCGGGAGACCCTCCTCGCGATGCAGAGGGGCTGGGGGCAGCCACGGGGCTGGCCTCCCGCCCGCTGACAGCATGGCCGTCCTCCAGGCCCAGCAGGCGGCGGGCCTCCGCGCTGCACCGTTGCACAGCGACGTCAATAAGCTGGTGCACAAACGTCACCGCGTGGTTTTCGAGGGTGGCCGCCAACAGCTGGAGCAGTAGATCTTCGTCCAGCCCAAAAAGGACCAAGAGGGGTGTGAGGAGCTCCTCCACTAGGGCTGCCCGTGAACGCCGGTTCCCAAAGATCTGCCCCAGCTCCTGTCGCACCCAGCTCAGCAGGGGCTGGAGGAGAGCTGGGTGGTCCCGGAAAAGGGATGCCCAGGTGCTGGGCCGGAGGCCACCCAGAGGAGCCCCAGGCACCAGCCCCACGGGCTGTGCTGGTTCTGCTGCTGCTGCAGGGCCACGGCGGCCGTGGGCAGCTGGACGGCCGGGATCTCCCGCCTGGCGGCTGACGACTGACGGCACCGCAGGTGGTGTGACGACGTGCTCCTCAAAGTCGTCATCCGCCCGCACCGAGTGCACGATGGAGAAGATCCTCCTCTTGCACAGGGGGCACTTGGGCTTCTTTTCAGCCCACTGCAAGATGCAGGGGTAGCAGAACCGATGGAGGCATGGTGTCACGTAGCTGGCCTCCTCCCAGCTCTCCAGGCAGATTGGACAGTCGTTGTCCATCTCCGTGGCCATGCCCTCCACGAGCTGCGGTGGGTTGCAGGGAGCTGGGGATGTTGAGTTGCTCCCTCTCACGGGCGCTGCAGCAGTGGGTGTCTCGCTAGAAAAGAGAGAGACGTCACGGTCACTGGCTGGCCTCAGGAGGGCTGGGAGCACTGCCAGGTCCCTCAAGAAGGAAACACTCCCAGCTCCCCAAGGCCACGGGTCCCTGTGCAGCTCACCTCTGCTGCTGCGAGCGCGCCTCCTGCGTGCCCCGGCTGCCTGAACCTGGCAGGGTCGGGGAAAATCCTCTGACGGCTCTGGGCTTGGGCACTGAAAGCTGCAACAAACAACTCTCTGAGCACAACACCAGCACCGAAGCCCTCGCTCAATGCTCCAAACCTCGCCAAGTCGCTCAGCTGGAGTGCGGGCACCAACTGGCTGGGTGAGACTCAGCACCCAGATATGAACAGCGAGGGACATGTGGTCACAATCCAGCACTCCAGGATGTCACAGTCCACTGCTCGGGGGCGTCACAACAGGCTAGCCTCACCCATGAAGCTCGGCCTGTCAGCGCTGCAGCCCCAGCACATGCATCTGGGGTTTCCGCAACACCCCTGCCCACTCCATCCCCTATCTCTTCACTTGCGTTCAGCATTGGTGTTTCATGCAAGTCACCAAGGCCTTGGCTGGGTCTTCACTGGGCCCCATCAGGTCGTTCTGTCACACCAGAAATCTCCAGGCACATATGGCAAGAGGGTTTGTTGGGTAACGCTTTGTGCCTGCCTTGGAGGCTTGGGGACAGAGTTCCACAGGCTCTCCCCACACTCCAGCACTGCTGGCCAGCCCTCTGGGTTCCCCTGCTTCCTCCCACGCTGGGTCACAGGCAGCAATTGTCTCAGTGTCACAGGTTTCTCCTATCTTTCTTTCCTATCTTCACACGGGTGATCCTCCTCTGCTCAGCACCCCTCAGGCCTCATCCAGGCACTACGTCCCATTTGGAGTCCTGGAGAGGGAAGTCGACAAAGCAGAGGGGCTCAGAGGACACAAGGAATGTCTGTGGGGCTGGTCCACCATGGGGCAGAGGAGGCCTTGGGGCACCTCAGGTCACACCCTGGTGCCCGTGGGAAAGGTGTCAAGGGGATGGGGACAGGCTCTTCCCAGCACTGTCTGGTGGGAGGGTGAGAGAGGGTGGCCTCTCTGGAAACAGGGCAGAGAATCAAAACCAAAATCCCTGTGAGGATGATTAAGCACTGGATTGAGCGGCACAGAGAAAAGCTGGGATACTTGAGGCTGGAAGTCTTCGGGACCTGAGTGGCCAGAATCCAGGGCACAACACTCACATGCTCTTGCAGAGATGCTCGCTGAAGACCTGGAAGAGAAAGTGTTGCCAGTAGGAAATAAAGCAAAGGTTTTCAAAGGTGAAACAGCTTCCGTAAGCTCCAATGTCAGAAGAGCACTTTCTGGTTTTTTTTTGTTTCAGAAGCTTTCACTTGCACTGATTTAGAAAAGACAAAGGGAAGAGGGGAGGTGAAGGGCAGTGTAGGGCAGTGCAGTGCAGGGCAGGGAAGGGCATGGAGTGGCAGGGCATGGACCGAGCTCCATTTGGAAGAGACTGACAACAATCACCTAGTTTGAGTGCCTGAGCAGTCCAGGGCTCACCAAAATTTAAAGGCTATTATTAGGGGCAATGAGTGCAATGGAGTGGTCTCTGATGCCATGTCCATAATCAATATGGCTGTGGAGGCAACTAAAGGATTAAGGAATGAACTCTTCTAGCAGTTATGAAGAAATTAACAAGTGCTCAGAAAGGAACCTGTAAAGGCGAGGTATTTTTATTCCCAAAGACTCAAATTAAGCTTATCACAGACTCCGTGTGCATAGATCTCCCCCAACGAAAGTCGGAGGCGCACTATGTAAACACATTGTTTCCTAGAATGAGGCTAAAGAATCAGGCTTTCCAAGAGCTGTAGGTTTGGCAATCGGTGAGAAATGTCTTGACAAAAAGTCACGACAATTCTTGAAAACTATCAGAACCTACTTGGATCAGGGTTTTTTTGCGCTACTCAGATGGAAATTAAACAGAAGGATTTGCTACAATACAAAATTCTTAAATTACAGGTTTTCAGCATCAGTCTAAAGCTGCCTGGAAAACACATGCTAGAGAGTATTTTTGAAGAAAACTACCCTTNACTGACGGCACCGCAGGTGGTGTGACGACGTGCTCCTCAAAGTCGTCATCCGCCCGCACCGAGTGCACGATGGAGAAGATCCTCCTCTTGCACAGGGGGCACTTGGGCTTCTTTTCAGCCCACTGCAAGATGCAGGGGTAGCAGAACCGATGGAGGCATGGTGTCACGTAGCTGGCCTCCTCCCAGCTCTCCAGGCAGATTGGACAGTCGTTGTCCATCTCCGTGGCCATGCCCTCCACGAGCTGCGGTGGGTTGCAGGGAGCTGGGGATGTTGAGTTGCTCCCTCTCACGGGCGCTGCAGCAGTGGGTGTCTCGCTAGAAAAGAGAGAGACGTCACGGTCACTGGCTGGCCTCAGGAGGGCTGGGAGCACTGCCAGGTCCCTCAAGAAGGAAACACTCCCAGCTCCCCAAGGCCACGGGTCCCTGTGCAGCTCACCTCTGCTGCTGTGAGCGCGCCTCCTGCGTGCCAAAGAGAACAGGGGAGGGGAAAGGGAAGCGATCGAGCTCCATGTGGAAGGGACCTACAAGAACCATGTAGTTTGACTGACTGACTACTCCAAGGCTCACCAAAAGTTAAAGGCTACTATTAGGAGTAATGTCCAAATGCCTCTTGAAGACTGGCAGGCTTGAAGTATCAACCATGTCTCTAGGAATCCCGCTCCAGTGTTTGACCACCCCCTCAGTACACAAATGGTTCCTAATGTCCAGTTTAAACATCCCCTGGGGCAGCTTTGAACCATTCCTGTGCATCCTGTTGCTGGATCCCAGAGAGAAGAGATCAGAACCTCTCTCTCCACCTCTTCAGGGAGCTGTATAGAGCAGTGAGGCTGACCCCCAGCCTCCTTTTCTCAAAACAAGACAAGCCCAAAGTCCTCATCTGCTCCTCAGGGGACACGCCCTCCGGCCCTTCCACCAGCTTTGTGGGCCTCTTCTACGTGCAGTTAAGGCCCTTCACATCCTTCTCAAAATGTGGGGGCCAGCACTGCACACAGTACTGGAGGTGTGTCAGCACCAATCCTAAACAGAGCGGGATAATCTCCTCTTCTGACTGGCTGGTTGTGCTGTGTTTGATGCACTCCAGGATGGGGTTTGCCCTCCTGGCTGTCTGGGCACACACTGATGACTCACACTCAGCTTGTGCCAACCAGCACCCCCGGGTGCCTTTCTGCAGGGCTGCTCCAGACACTCCTCTCCCAGTCTATACTTGTGCATGGTGCTCCTCCCTCCCAGCTGTTAAAATCCAGCATTCATTCTTCTTAAATTCAATGCCATGAAGAATTGCCCAGCGTTGCAATCTATCTAAATCCCTATGCAAGGCCTCTTGTCCCTTAACAGGGTCAGTAGCACCTCCCAGTTCTATATCATCAGTAAATTTACTAATGGTGCAGTCAAAGTTTGGTTTAGGTCATTGATAAAAATGTGGAACGTAACTGGTCCCAGAATTGAGCCCAGAGGAACAGCATGGGTGACTGGTCAACCGCCAGATGTTGCCCCATTAACTGCAATCCTTTCAGCCCTACCATTCTGCCAGTTCTTCAACCATCACACTTTGCATGTGCTCATTCCACAGCTCGACAGAAGGATGCTGTGAGATACAGCATCAAAAACCTTTCTAAAATCCAGAAAATCTGTATCTACTGCCTTCCTTTCACTCACAAAACAAGTTATCTTATTGTAGAAGGATACCACATTAGACAGGGCTTCTTTCCCTTTGTGAACCCATGTTGGCTGTGCCTGATGATTGCATTGTCCTTGAAATGCCTTTTAATAGCACCCCATAGGATCTTCTCCGTAATTTTTCCAGGCTACAGCTTCCCACCTTACAGGAAACGTGATGAGCATTATCAGGGTAATGAGAGTCAGCTGCGAACCAAGCAGCCGTGTCTGGGCAGGTGGCTGAGACAAACTGCCGAGGTCCCTTTCTGACATATTTTTTACTGGCACAAGCCAACCCTTCACAGAAGCCGCGGCCGGGCCCCACGCCAGCGCCAGCCGGGGTCTGCACCCCACACGCTCTGCCCGCTCACCCTGCAGCCCCCGCCCCAGTCCCTCCCTCCCGCTCCCGGCGCCGGCGCTCCCGGGCGCCCCCTGCCCGCAGCAGCGACTGCTCTGCCCCGCCGCCACCGCCTCCTTTCGGGGCGGGCCCTACACCCGCCTGTGGGCGTTTGCGGGGGAGAAAGTAACATGGTGGCCGCTTCCTCCCCAAACAGGAGCGGCGGCGGGTCCGGCGGCTCCTGAGGCGGCGGCGGGCGCGGGGAGAAGCTCCGGACCGGGAGCGCCGCAGCTGTTGGGGCGGAGGAGGGGTGCCCGGTGGCGGCTGTCGGCGGGCGAGCCGGCGGCAGGTGAGCGGCCGCGGGAGGGAGGGGGCCTGACAGGCGGGGAGTGGGCGCTGGACCCGGCGCCTCGTCCGCCTTCCTCTGCCCCCTCCCCGGGGCGCGGCAGGAGCCGGCACTCCGGCGGGGGACCCGTCTCCTCCCCGGCCCCGTCCCTCTCCTCTTCCGGAGGAAACTTTCCTCCTCGCCGGAGAGGGAAGGAGGTTCGGGTGTTCCCCTGGCGCCGAGTCCGTCCCTGGGAAGGGCTCCCGTGTCTCCTCTTTCCTTCCGCGTTGGGGTTGGCCCTTACCCCGCGCTGCGCGGCGCCAGGAGGGCGGAGGCACATTCTGTGCTTTTAAATTTTTAATTATTGTCATGATTATTGTTAAATCTCCTGCTCCCGCCCGCCGCCGTGGCTCCTCGGGGAGCGCCGTGCCGTGCTGTGCGGGCGGCGCTCCGCCTGCCGCAGCCGGGGCGGGGGTGCGCGCAGGTGGCCGGCGCTGCAGGTGAGTCCCCGGGCAGCTCCCTCCCTTCATTTCTCCATTTTCCTCTCCCTTTTCCATGCTCCGGCTCCTCCCCCAGGCGCCGGCGTCAGCGGGTTTAACCCTTTCGGGGAAAGGGAGGCAGGTCCTGGGTAGTGCCGGGCGGCAGCCAGGCCCCGGGCGCCCGGGGTCCGCAGCGGAGCGCTGGCGCTGCGGCGCTGTCAGGGCTGGGCCGTGTCCGCGCCCAAATGGAGACCGTGAGCAGCCGTGTCATGGCTGTCACGGCGGTGTCTGAATAGAAGGGGTCGTCCCTCCCTCGCCCTCCCCGCAACCCAGTGATAAAGGCACCGTTACTGACAGTCGTGCTGTGTTTTGGAGGCTGATCGTATCCTGTAAGATGTTATAAAACTTAACGTTTAGTTCTGCAGGTTAAAAGAAGAAAAAGCAAGCTAGAGCTCTAACTTTTAATTAGCCTGTGCTGTCGTCTAGGGATATCTGATGTGTCTTTGCTGCATGACCAGATAATCTGTGTAGCAACAGGATCTGGTGATATGCTAGGGCCTTCGTATTTCAAATAAGGAAAAAATACTTACAGAAGCTGTCAGAAGCTTTAAATGTCATGTAAACTGATTAACTGTGTTGTTGATGCCAAACATGATCTTCTGAAGTATCTGAACACGACATATATTTGATGCTGCAATCTCAGAAAGGATGCAAATACCAAACAAAATTACATTAAATCTAAATTAAATGCTTGTTCTATTGGTTCTATGCCAATCTTTTAATACAGTTTTTTCTTTTACCATTAAGATGAAGTGCGTTGCAAACATGGACTGTTGTGCTGATTTCAAACTTAATGCCTGTGGCTAAACTTTTAGATCTGCAAGAGAGCTTAGCTTGTAAACAAACACGACGTTTGATCTTCTTTTTTCCTATAAGCTGTGTTAGTGTGATTTCTGGTAACTTCTCTAGTATTTTCCTGGCTTATTATGATTGTTCTTAACCAAGCTAAATTTGAGCCTGTACATGGACATGTTAGTAAAAAGAAAATTGTTTGCTTTTAATTACATTTGTTGGCTTATGTGGACTAAACATAAAGTTAGCAATAGTTATTGCACCATTTTTTTTAAGGTAGCATGTTAGAAGCTAAGGCAGTAAACATTCTCTGTGCTCTTGGGGAAAATAATAATGATAGAATGCAAATTGCTTCATGACTGTNTGTATAAATGTGTTGTTTGGTTGTTTTTTTTTAAATAAGTGGCTGACAGGCTGCTTTTTACCATTCCAGTGAATATGAAGTGCTAATGCATTGTCTTGAGTGGGGCAATGAAGGAGTTTGGTAGAAACCAGAAACGTAAATATTGGCTTGCCTACATGACTTCTGACTTCTATGTTAAAATGGTTGTTAGCACACACAGACACATATTACTGCTATAATCTCAAAAATTGTTATTTTTGTTTTTTAAATTATCTCATAAATTAAGATGGGTATTTTCTTCAGTACTTACGGATAAGTAATTTTGATATGCTTTAAGGACAAATAAGTCCAGTGTTCGCCTTGATGCACGTGTCTGGGTTTGCTTAAAAATAAAATAGGAAAAAAGTCTTGGTAGAATGAAGTAGGAAAAGTATATTGCCAAAGTTTTAAGAGGAAGGTAAGGTCGTCTTTTGACTGTCATGCAAGATCAGATGTCTTACGTGTTAAGCTTTCGGGTAAATTTCAATGGCAGCCATAGGCATAGAGCAGTGTGCATAAAGACTAGCATGTTTTGTGGTCTTCTTACTGGTTTCATGCAGCAGTGTCTCCTTGACTGGTTTAGCCTTCTCACTGAAATAACAATAAAAAGCACCTGTAACCTCTAAATCCGGCTTTTTGTTTATAGGTAGCTTGTACTGTAGAAATCTATGTAATAGAACTTTTTTTTCTCCCGTGCTTGCTACTCATCCTAAGGCATGGATTACTCACCTTCAGCATGCTGCTTTCTTGTGTAAAATTCAAGATCCCGAAGATCTTGGTGCAGGTGACCTCTGAAATAGTTTGTGGGGGTCATAGTTATTAAATTGCCTCCCGTATGACTTGCTAGGTAGTTGTCCATTACTGCTTATTCAAATCTGTAAAACGAGAATCAGTTTGCTGCACTGCGCATAACGAGACCTGTTTTCCTCCTATAGTGCTTCAGACTGTAAACTGAAGTGTCTGGATTTTTTTATCTCCTTCTGAGCTTCTGCCTTGCTACAAAAATCACCTCTTTCTCAAAATTGTTGTCATCAGTTATGCAGAAACGTAATGCTGCTTCTTTCCTGTTGGATGAAAAAGTAGTGTTGTTGGAAATACTCTGTGCCCATGATGAAGATGAGAATGTTTTCCTTCTGCAGATTTGTGAAGATAAAGGCTCACAACTCTGACCTCTTTGCAAATGGTTGATAGAATCGAAGTGAGTTAGTTCAAGACCGTTTCTGGACTACAGCTTAGGTTCTGGTGGACTGTGACTGTTTCATGTTCAGTTATTCTTGTGACTGCATCTGTCACAAAATGTGCATGTACAGACATACTTATTCCGAAGTTTCAGCAATACAGTTACACTGTGCAATGCATTCCAGTTGGAGTAGAGCAGGAAGTTTTGTCTTGGTTAATATCTCACTCTAGTCATTTGTTTCTGCTTACGGGCTCTTCAAGGGTATAAATGTGGTCCTGATGTTTACAGTTTGCTTTGGCAGACAGAAAACTTGAAAACAGTGTTCAGAATAGCGAAGGTTATAAAGATGTTCTCTGTTTATGCATGTGACTCTTTGTTTTCACTTATTTTTTTTTAAGAGCAACAAACTCAAGATTGTTGATAGAGAACAGTAAAAATGTACCCATGATGTCTTGCCTAAAGGTTGACTTCCATATCATTAATCATTCAATTTGTTTTGTTTCAGTTAAATACAGTGATCTACTTTTGCCTTATTCTGCTTTCATCGTCACAATTTGTGACATTTCAGTTCCTTTCCTCTCAAAAACCTCTCTAAAGAGACTTGATGCTTTTCAAGCATCAACCGAAAGCCTGTGTTTTTCTGTCTACAAGATGTTAAAAATAGTGTAAATCAGTGATTGACTTGCAAATGAAGTTGTTCTGGCAGTAAAAGCTGAGTTTACAATTACAAGTCTCCAAAGTAGTAGAAGCTTTCTTCCTCTTGAAAGTGTTTTCCAGTTGTGAACAAATTGTGGCTCAACTACAAAACTTGGCCATTTTTCACCAGAGCAGCAAAGAACTCCATGTTTTTGCTTTCTCTCCAAACCTACACATTTGAGTGATAGCTGTTGCTTTTATAATTAATTACAGCTTTTGATCAATAATGCTTGAAGTCTTGCCACTGATGTATTCTTCAATGCTCCTCTTCCCCTTTGCAAGTCTTTCATGTTGAGGCATTGTGTGACTGGTGAAAGCAAGACTTTTTACCTTTTTTTTTTTTTCCTCCTTTCTTTTCCCTGTTGGGCAACCCAGTGCTGCTATTCCTGGTATCACATAACATGGCTTCAGCCTTCTTTGTTATTCTCTGGGGAAGAAACTACACTCTTACCCAGATAAGAAACCTGACATAGATAGTAGTCTTGGGAGTAAGATATCCTCCAGCCATGCCTATATAATGTGTAACCTATATCTTTCTGCTTTAAGAAGGGACAAAAGTGTGGTTGAAGTTGGGAGAAAGAGAACCACAACTAGAGAGCAGCTAGCTAAGAGCAACATAAGAAGAAAAAGCAGTTCAAGCACTTCGTTAATGTTTCAGGAAAAGCAAGAAATTGAGGCATCTACAGCTATATGGTTAAGCCCTGAAACTTCTACAGGATGTCCGTCTTGGTCTAAGATAAAGTTATAGAAAGGAAAAAGATGGTAAACTGCCGAGTCACAGCAACAGGTTATTCAGTTGGTTACTCTAATCATTGAATGGGACTATTGCAAAATCTAAAAACCAGTGTGGCCAGTTCTCAACAGTTGATCAGCCAGCTCTCCTGGGAAGTAACAGCAGCAGCTCACCCAGGCTAGGAAGTAATTTGTACCTATGCCTTCATTGTTTTCTTGACACTTGAGTTCCCACAGTAACATTTTAAGTAATGAATGATTGTAATGGGAATATAAACTACTGGGTATCTAAGTGTAAGTGGCAGAAGAAAAATTTTGAAGGTAATATAAACTTAAGTACACTGAGGGGATTTTTGGTTTGTTTTTCTTGAAAGCAGACACAATGTCTTTTTCAGGTTTCCTTAAATCATAAAAAATAAGTTGTGTGTTTGCCAGAGGAAATACCTTCAAGGATGTGGATAGTATAGATGTGGTTAGTTAATGAGTGGGAGAAGTATGCCTCTTATTGAACACATCCAGATTTGTTTTCAGCTCTGAATATTAAAGGATAAGCAGGACATAGAAGACTTCTTAACTGCATAAACACGTTACTGTTTTCTCAAAGTTGTAGTGAAACAGAAAAAGAAAGTATACATATCTCTTGTACAATGTTTACTTGACTCAAAGTGAATCGTTGCAGTTAAAATCATCAGTGAAAAACTTGAATTTCTTCTGATCTTAAATTCTTGCATAAAGTTGGGGATGCAACCTTACTTAGCTCTCTTTTTTTTTTTCCCTCTCTCTTATAGTTAGGCTTCAAGTAGTAATTCTCCTTATGTTTTATGTTTTGTTCCATGTGTGAAATATAAGTGTATCACTGAAGTTTTCCAATACTTATAAACAATGCAGGGAAGCTTGAAGTTGTACTGGGATAAGAAAATCATAAGCAGAACAGACTTTGCAAATGAAAAATTGTTTTTGCTGGTCGTGGTGTACTTACACGGAGGGCTATACCGGAACACCTGTAAGTCTCTGAAGAGCAGATTTCTTTTATGCACTCCTGGCTATGTTGGTACAGTTCTAAGAATAAACCCAACTTATATTATGCATAAGAAAAGAAGGAGTATGTTGTTCAGGATTGGGTGAACCAAGTAGAAAGTTTACTTTTGAAAAAAAAAAAAGGCATGGTGTGTGACCCATGCTTTGGTAATGTCCAACTCTGATGTATATACTTTGTTACATTTCTGCTTTGAACTGTTTTTGTAGGCATGTTCTTGTAAGACAATTACTTGTGAAAGCCTGAAGTTCCTTTGGGTTACGATGACTCACTCACCATGAATGTAATGACTAATGTGACATTTCAGTTTATTTTAAAGAAAACAGAACAAATCCTGCACAAAGATGTTTATAGCTTTTCTTCTTTATTGTGTGAGATTCAGATGTACAGTATATGCACTGTTAATCTCCAAACCTCCTTCTTAGTCTCTTTGATCTGACTGATTTTGCTAGGGAAAAAAAATCTTATGTGAGAAGTCATTCCTCTAATTCTGAACTGTTTTCCTATCTATATTAATAGCCAGATGATGCAGAAATCCGAGAAGGGAAACTGATTTGAGCCTCCAGTGCCTAGTTGTCTCTTGAACATTTTTAAAAATGTCATCCTTAACTGGTATGCTTGCTGGATTGAACATCTGAGTTGAAATACTTTACATTTGAGTTCTCTAGGCTGGTAAGTGCGAAATTATCATATATCACTGCATTCGTAGCCCTACTTTTTTTGCCTGAATGAAGTATTTATGCTGGCCTAGTGCTGTTAAAAAATGACAGAGGAATAAGAAAAAAAAAAAAGAGTATAAAGTGTGAAAACTGTGTTATAGATTGCTGTGTGATGCCCTTTGTTTAGAGAGCAGGGACTGAAATGCTGGCAGCCCACCTCAAGTAAATCCTCTGTCTACATAATTATTGTCCCACCTTCCTCTTACCAGAGCCAGTGATATCTTAAAGTGTGAATGGAGTTGCGTCAGTGGAGGAGAATAAGTGTATTACACTACCATGTGCTTGGGAGCAGGTTGTGAGGGCTGGCATACTTTTTTTTTTTTTTCAGGGGGAGAAATTGTGAATTCCGCTTTACCCTGTACAGATAAATGAATTTAGGGGTCTCAGATGTTTTGTGCATGCCACAGCAACTGAGCATTGGGTAGATTGATACGACTGTGTTGTTGTGTAAGTTGAACAAATCTTGGGAAAGGATGTCTGTTAGAATTGTTAAACAATTTGGAAAAAGCTGAGGTCAGTCCTCTAAGTAAATGGAGTTAGTCCATTCCCAGATGCTTGAACTGGAAATAGACATGCTTACAATTGTGAATTGTGTCCACAATAGTCATAACCTGCTTTAGGAAACAAGATTTTTTCATTTCTAATGTATTGCTGAATCAATAAAAACATTGGAAGATTAGAACATTAAGAACATTATGTATTTTAAAAATATATAAAAACACACATTAAGAGTATTTTAAATAGGAAGATGAGTGCATGTGTTAAATTATGGCAGAAATGGATGTTGCCAATAATAAAAGGTAATAACAAAAACATGAAGGACACAACAAAATAAAACAGTAAATCGATGTTGCTTTTTGCATTACTTTCTCTTTGTACAAGATGGAATATGACTTAATACTTAAATTTCCTTTCAGAATTGTACCATAGTTAAGTTTTAGGCTCTCTGAAGGGACACTTCTCCAGATTTTTAGGCAAGTATGTTGGAAGCTGCTAGGAATGTTGAACTGAAATTTTTAAAAAGGTAACCTTTTATTCCCTTCTCTCTGTTTATATTGTAGCTAAACAGGTATGGTCTTAATGATGATGTGACTTAAGGAGATCTTTTACTGGTTGAAATCGGTATAGTTCATCCCAGAAAATCACGTTTCCTGTGAGTGTTTTGTCTGAGATCCACCACTGTGTCGAGTAATACAGTATAGATATTTTGAGTGTTACATGATAATATTATGAGGATGGAAATATGTCTAATGTCACATTTACTTGCCATGTGGTGAGTGATAAGGCTTCATGACAGAGAACCTCAGGCTTTCTATCCTTTGACAGCTTTTTTTAGTGTTTGAGGAAAATATTTATTGATGTATTTGTCTGTGTAAGCACTACCTTTGTGATATGTTATTTTTCATGAATATTTTGAAGTTCATATAATACACAACATCGTCTTAATATTCTAATAGTCTCACATTTGACATAACATCCGGAAGACAGAAATATGGGCTTTAGTGGATTCAGATATTCAGTTCTTCTGAATATATAACTTCAGGAATATAAGTGAGCACAGCAAGAAGCAAGGGTTGATAAACAATGGCTTTTAAGGGATGGAAACGTAAGTTTCTTTACACATCTTGCAGAATTCAGAGGGGAAAAAAAGATTTATTGGTTTTGTGATGAGTTTCTGTGTAAAAATCAGATGTTCTGGTTGTCTCAGGAGTGACTGAAAATTTTAACAGAAAAAAAACAAGAAAGCATAAGTCAGATTTTCCACAGAATAACAAAATTTTCTTGCCTATGGATAAAAATTAACTTTGTCAGTACAGATGTAAGCAATATTTTAATGTTTATTTTGGAGCAAGAGTTGTAGCGGTAATGAAGAATTTGAATCAGTTTACATCGTAAGCTTTCACAGATATACCGTTCACTTGATGACTTTTATTTTTTTGAATGCTTTTCCTTTTCTGTGCTTTTAATATTAAGATAGCTTTACTATCCTTTAGGTGGCTTTGATCCGCTTTGTTCTGGCTTTTGGAGTTGTGACTGGACTGGAATGTGGTTGCATAGGTCTTCTTGTGAATATCCTTTAACATAAATTAGAAGAGACATGGGAGGCAATTGTAGACAGTTACTGCACTTTCTTAGATTGCTGTGATCAATTTATCAGCCTTTGTAGAGAAATGGGAAGAGTAGCTTAGATACTGATCAAAGAACTTGTCTTTAGAAAGTTTTTCTAAAGCATTTGACAACAGAGAAGATATTTATGGAAGTTGAGGGTGTAAGTTTTCAGGAACCATATTCCTGCCTAAGCTTTTTACGTGTGATTTCATTGTGAGGCGACCTGTGAAGTGAGTGATGTAGCGGGGTTACTCAGAGGCCCAGCCTATGCTTTTTCCGCATTTGCTGCAAATGCGCTAATGCAAACCCTCGTTGCAGAAATGTGCTGCAGATCAAGACCGCGATGTGCCTGGTACAGCATAAAGAGCAAACAGTTCCTCCTGTAAGATTCTCACTGCTGCAGCATAAAACCAGAGGCATGAATATTCTAACTGCTGTCAAATGTGTGTTTGGGCTTTTTAAAGCCATCTTGGCAGAAGAGAGTTTCTTAATGAGGAGCTGGCAAGAGGATTAAAAGGCAGACTTCTGAAGTGTTAATAAGCCCCTGCCAAGCTTGAAAAGCAGCTGAGAAAGAATGAAAATGCTGACATGAAACGGAGTGATTTGGGGCTGGTGTCACAGGCCAACCAGAAATGGGAGTCATCCTTATGATGGCCAGGAAAGGTGTTCAGCATGGTAGGGGTGGGCTGGAGGCCCTGAGAGTGTCGATAGAGCTGCTGTGTTTGATGCGATAAAGTTGTCAATAGAGAGACCTACAGAGAAGAATGATGTCTTCCTGTGGCGTGTGTGTGTGGTTTTGTTTGGTGGTTTTTCCTTTGGTTGGCTTTTTTGGTGTTGGGCTTTTTATTTTGTTTTTATTTTGTGTGTGTGTATTTTATTGTTGTTTTCCCCAAAAGATAAAAATGAGGAAAAGCATGTTATGTTCCTCAAATCCAGCAAATGGGTTTCCACTCTGGATTTCCGGAGCCCTTAGGAGACTATTTCAAGTGGCATGTGGCTGATTGTACTGTAGGCAGCTGACAAAAATGAAAACAAAGTATGATTCTGTGATCTGGCAAATTTCTGTCACTGGAGATTCCAGCAAAGTAATTTCAATGTTAATACTTAACTATTTCAATGCTTACTAGAGAGTGCAACAAGAAGGAGAATGTATCAAACACCTGGAGCTTATTTCAAGTAACCTCTCAGGTAAATTTGAACCAGAATGTATTTCCTTCTCTCATTTGACCTCTCAAAACCAAAACAGCATCCAGCCTCACCCCAATCAAAAAAGGGCACCAAAAAAACCTGTGAAAAGCGATCTAGGAGACTTGGGCTCCTAGAAGGCATATGAGCACTGGACTATTGTCTCTTGACTTTTTCTTCACTCTTTTATTTTTGTTTCAGGCTACTATATTTGGCTTCGCTCCAACAGAGTTTCCAATTACAGAAAGAGTTCTCTAACAAAGAATGTTTCCAGGGCTGCAGATGTTTCACTCATTACATAATACCAAGCATGGCTAACCTTTAATGCTTGCAACTGGGGTAGTAAGTGCATTTTATAAAGTACTTCCCTTGCTCTGATAACTTTTTTTTTTTTTTTTTTCTCTTGGACTATTTTCTTTCCAGTCTCTGGAGTAGTTTCCATCTTCTGTTATGTGAAAGAACAGTTTGGCTACAACATTGATGAAACAAGATTAAACTGGTTTATTAAATGAGTGTAGCTGGGCTGCTTGCTGATTATCATTCTTCCCTCCTCACATCTTTTCCATTTCTGTTTTCCGTCCTTGGCAATATAACTTAATTTACTGGTACCAAACTTGCCTTCATTGATTCCAGCTGCTTCTCCTCTAGACTCTCTAGGTCCCTTCAGAATTTGGTTTTTTGCCTCACGTGTCTGTAACCATTCAAATTTTCATACCATTGGACAACTTGAAATTACTGTACAATAGGAAGATTTGCACTGTTGAATATGGTAGGGATAGTCTGGACATGTTTTTTGTTTGTTTTCTTGTTTGGTTTTGTTATTGTTGTGGGTTTCTTTTTCTTTTTTCTTTTTTTTTGCTCTCTCCCTCTTTTCTTTTTTTCTTCACTTAGGATTTTCCTGAGGGCTGTTTTCATACTCCTGAGCATCCTGGATCATGGGCTCTATTAACCTAATGATATTTTCAGTCATTGGTAGTCCATAAGTAGCTGTTCAAATTGGTAACACAAAACTTCGCTTCTGAAAGTTTTGTTAGGTTTGATATGAGCATTTATATCATAACATACTTGCCCCACTGTTTTGTAGCAATGGTAACTGGTTTTGCTGACAATCAGAAAAAAATTAGACTAAAAGCACCATTCTGCTTCCTAAAACAGAATCCTAAATTGTTAGCAGTTCACTTTTGTCTGTTTTCTGAGTAATTCCAATTTATGAAATACAAAGCTGCAAATTTTTAACTAGTTTCCTCCCTTCCTTTGATAATTTTTGCTCCAGCAATCCAAGAAATTGTGTACAGGACATAGAAAATGCAAAGGAAATTCAGAGTAGTGGAGAACAATAATATATTTTGTTTAAGGGAAGATTATCTTAAAATGTCCTCCCTTTGTTTCTAAAACAGGTCTGAAAAACTGTAAGGCTTCTCAGTAACAAAATTGCTGCTTACGTGGCAATTAGACAATTACTGCAATGTAATTATCACTTATGATACTGGATTTGGAGAAGGCAGTTCAGTTCCTCACCACCCCATTTCTTTATATGAAGCACACTTGCAAGAATTCAAAGCCTACAGTGTGAAACTGCAAAGGAAAACTATGTTGGAAGAATACTGACACCTGTTTCCCATTATATGAATGATGCATTTGTTAGTGGCTCTCATGAAAATGTCAGTAACAAATCCCCAAAGAGAGATACCAAATATCTGTCTTTGTCAAGCTTTAAGGAATTATGAATGTCTTTAGCCATTGTAGAAGTTAAAAGCATGAAAAATATCTTTTCATTTCCCACCTGTGGTGTTTTAGCCTTTGGTCTCTGGGTATGTCTGCTAATTTGAGGTTAATTTTTTTTATATTTAATCAACTTACATGGCTTATTTTACATCATTAACTATGGGGTTGTGTTTGACATTTCAGGAGCTTAAAGCAGAAGTGATTTTGTTCTCAAACATTCACAGGTCACAAAACTCTGATGCTCTGAGAATGTGGGGGTTTTTGTGCAGGTGGGGGGAAAAAAAAAAAGGCAACTGTTTCATCAAATTGTTTCTAGGCTTGATGACTTTGCTTCCATAGGAATTTCTTACCTGAGGTGATTTGATGTGATATTTCTGCTCCTTTCCTACGGTAGTGCCCTGATCTAATTGAGAGGCTTTAGAAAACTTTCCCACCAAGCTGATTACATTCATTTTATGCCTGATTTTTGTGTTCAGAAGCTGTCAGGAAACAGTCTTGGTGCACAAACGGCTAGTCAACACTTTTTTCTTTGATTATGTACAAATTTGCAACAATTTAGCTATCTGACACACAAAAAAAGCCAGTTTAGATTATTTGCAGTACCAGACCCTGATACAACTTGTTTTCTGGATGAGCTTCAATTAACTGATAAAAGCCACCCTAGAGGAATACTTCATTAAATGTAATTGGCAAGCCTTTTTTTTGTCACAATGTTAGAGACCTCTACAAGGTAATCAGCTTGTAGCTTGTAACCTATTTCAGTTGTGCAACCATTACGTTCTCAGGTGTTTACCTGAAAATGGCTACAAAGGAATGGTCCTGTATTTGCATATGTGCATGTTCAGACTCAGTCCTGGGTGACATCCAGCCATTCTTGTTCCACGGCTGGTTGTGTTAAGACAGGTAGAAGGTGGGCATTGCATGTCTGTGAAGCCATTTTTGCAACTCTAGCTTTTTTAATACTTGTGTGATTTAGTCAAGTGACCGTAACTTATTTTGTTTCATAATTTATGACAAAGTTATGTGTGTTCCAGAAAATAAAGTCTTTAATTGCACATTTAGGAATTCTTTTTCTCTTGTTCTTGACTGTGGCTAATAATCTGTGGACTGCCTTTTTTTTTCTGTTTTAATCCTGTTCAGTGTTAATGGTATTCTTGAAGTGATGTTGCTTTACCCTGTATTTTGTTGTGGTGTGTATAGGTATATATGTGTGTATGTGTTCATGGTATATTCTTACACGCAGTAAAATGTGCTTTGTAGAACTCATATATAGACATGTCCATGTAACTTCCCTATGTGTTGCTGATGACATCTTAAGTGTTTGATAACCACCTTGGTTCTTTTGAACTTGTTTAACGTTGAATAGTCTAATCTGTAATGTTCCATTCTGCGGTAATTTTAAATAATCTTTGATGCATATGCAAGGTCTGATTTCTGCTGTCCCACATACATCAAACAGAAATACGTAAGCTGGAGTTGTGCATTTATCTGAGTAGAAATGAACTTGCTTGAAAGTATGGTATGGACAAGGATACTGGTGTGAGCAATAATAGTGAAAGTGGTGCTGGAATGGACAAGTGACTGGAGTGTAAGCTCTTTGGGAACCTTGTGTGTATACCCCAGTATGTTCTGATTTTTGAACGGTAATGCTGGTGACTGCTCATATTTAAGCCTGTGTGGCTGTATATGTGTGCTGGAATCGTATCTGTATTTTGTGTTTAAAAAAACAGTCTGAATTTTCAGTTGCCAAGTGCAGTCCATGATTGCATTGCTCATTGCTTTTCAAAGTGACTTCAAGTATTGGCTTCCATGTCTTGAAATCCGGTTAAATAAAGATGAGATTTGAGGCAATTAGAACAAAGGCAATTATTCTGATTTATTGAATACAGCTGACACTGAGAACCATCTTCACTGTGTTATTTCTGTTGCTATGGAATACAACTAAGAAATAGTTAAAAACCAAAACAAACAAAATCACCCAAAAACGAAACAAAAGCCAAACAAACAAAAACCCCCCAAACAAAACAAAAATTCCAAACAAAAACCAAAAAAACAAAACCTGAAGAAAGCACTGTCGTTCATGTATTTCCACTAAGGTGAAGTTTTAAAAAATAGTATTTGTAGTATCAGTACTAACCGTTATATCCAATAATAGTTTCAGTCCTTTAGAATTTGTATTTAGATTTGATTTTTATAAGCAGCCTTAGATACAAAACTCTTACCATTCTCACTGGTGGTCAAATGTGCTAAGTTCAGGCTTTTGTGTTGTACCTTCTCCTGTCCCAGGTGACTAAACTTTATTATTCTGATTGAAGATCACCTGTTTCTGCAAAAAATTCTCTTTTAATCAGTGTCATCAGTTTCCTTACACCAACTTTGTAGTGCATTTATCTTTACCACTGTTGTGAGATACTACATAAAGACTTTTTTACCGAGGCCTGTAGTGACAGGATAAGGTGCAACAGTTTTAAACTGAAAGAGGGTAGATTTAGATTGGACATAAGGAAAAGATTTATTAAGATTAGGGTGGTGAGGCACTGGCACAGGCTGCCCAGAGAAGCTGTGGATGCCCCATCCCTGGAAGCGTTCAAGGCCAGGCTGGATGGGGCTTTGAGCAACCTGATTTGTGGAAAGTGTCCCCTGTGGCAAGGATGTTGGACTAGAAGATCTTTAAGGTCCCTTCCAACCCAAACCATTCAGTGATTCTGGTATTTGAAACGTGCAGAAAGGAGGCCGCTGGAAGCTTTATACAACCCAGCTGTATCTTTTCACTGTATATTACAGTGATTTAGCTACTTCAAATATGTCTTTAAAGACATTTACAAATCTTATTCTAATTTCTTTCCACTTTCAGTTTTAACATATAGCTGATACTGCATTATCTGAAGAAGTATGCTGTCTTGCTGGTTACTTATTTTAACTCTGTAACATGTATATGCATGTTACACAATGTTTTTAGTGTGAATCAGGGATGTTTCCAAAGTCATGCATTAAAAAAAATTCTGCACTGGTTACTGTGGTATAAAATTATGATTTAACAAGCATCAATGAAGATTCTTTTATAGAAAGGGGAAACAAATTTTTCTTCCCAACCCTTCACCAATAACATTATTTAATCTCGGCACAAAGTAAAAGAATTGTTTGTTTGAGTAAAGGATCAGATCTCTCCCTTCAGTACCACAGCAAGGATGGTCTCTTTCTGAATTTTCAGAGAGGTAAACAAACTTTGCCCACCCTTCCTCTCTTGTGTTTAGTTCATTGGAAGTAATAGGTAATTGCACGTATAAAGACTTGGTCAGGTAGCTTACTATGTTCTGTATGGGGGAGTAGGCGCATGTGGTAGTCCCTGCATTGCCTATCAAGTTTTGCCTAGTGCACTGGTTGAAAAACGTGGTAATGCTTCTCTCTTGCTCAGATTGTAGCCAGTAAATTTTCCAAGTGTTGCAGATGACTTACTGACACACTGTCTTGTATCCAACCAATAGAGTCTTTGTCTTTCAAATTAGTTTAGCAAATCCAGTGTCTTCCCTGATTTTATGCCAGTTTATTTTAGGAATAAATCTATGTGCATACATTTTTCATTTAACTTCTTTACTGCCGGTAGCACAGTATAATTCACTTGCAAACCCAAGCATTTGCGTAGAAGTTCTGAGTTGTGGTTAACATCTACCTTGCTTAAAAATCTTAGCTGTGCAGGCTATTTACAAAATAAATGTTTCAGCAACAGTGCAAAAAAAGTGCTCAACCTATTCTTCAGTCTGGAGTAAAACTGACTTCCTATGCAGTCTGGTTACATAAATATTTTAAGTTATGGGGAAATTGAGTTTTCTTATCTAGGTTCTCCAGTCATCTGTGTACAGACTCTGTAGGCTTCCACACAAGTACTTAGTTTCCACTCATTCTAAGTAGTAGCTTCCACACATTGTGGTTTTCCGGCACTGTCAGTATCTGACAGAAGGTGCGAGTTTAATAAATTGCGAATTCATGTGTTAGTCATTAATCACTTGCAAAAATACCTTTGTACTTTCAGTTCTTTGACCATCACTTCACCAGTATTTTCAGTTAAATAGATTTCTGGGCTTTCATTATATTGAAAATGGGCTTTTTAAAAACTTTTGATTTAGAGTCAAGAATATCTAGGTTCTGAATCTTCATGTGTGTCGTGAAGGAAAACGGTCACTGACTGTAAGAAAGAATTGGTCTTTCTTGTGAAGTATCATTAAAAAACTACCTGCTTTTTCAAGGGAGCATTGTATAAGATAAATACAGTTACTTCACTGCTAGGTACTGCAGTGTATGTTTCTTCTGTTGCAAGAAGGTTGTGTTTTGTCTGTGAAACTGGCTGCCATCTCTCTTGTGTCAGGCTTTTACTAATCTGATATCGTTTCTTTCTAGTGGACAGTTACTTAGAGCAGAATTTTGAAACTAGTGAGACTTTTATCAATAAAGTTTGACTCTATTTTGTAGACTTTTGCTATGTAAAAAATAAACTTGAGAATAACTTTCTGCATTCCATTTATGTATAGCATGTAGTGACTTTTCTTTGCAGGTAGTAGAGTGATCAGAGATGAGGAAGTATGAGGCTTTTAAGATCAAGATTTCCGAGTAACGTAATGCTAGCTGAACTCCTGAGCCTTATGCTGGGTTTTTTGAGAAGATGCAAGATAAGCACTCCAGTTAGGAGTGAACTGAAAAAACCTTTCACATCCACACACACTTTTGACATAAATTTATTGTATTGTGTGTGGTGAGATACCAGCATTTGTGCCACTTTTCTCCAGAAGCTGGAAGGAACAAGCAGTTATCAAGGATTTGCCTCCATGTAAGCCTTAAAAACAACTACCTCTGAACCCACTCTATGGGTGGTTAATCTTACTCTGAAGTGATCGCATGCTCATGTTTCCAAGAATAGCTTCTCCTTAGTAGTGTCAGGTGTAAGCATGGCATTTGTATGTAAACTATCAGATTGGCATTAATGTCAAACCCTTGCCCGTGGTTGCTGCTGTATGCAGTATTATGAAGCTTATTGTTTCATTTTCTTTAAGTCCACTTGCCAAAAACTGCATTTACCTGTACCATTTGTTTCTAGACTTATGCTGGCTTTGCAATCTAACTTTAGAGGGTAATTCAACCTTAACATATTTCTAGGATTAGGGCCGACCTGTACTTAGATTTCCATGATTTTATGATGGTTTCAAAGGGAGATAATATAAATTATGCCATGAATTTTTAGGAATGAAAGACTTTAATGAAAAGTTCTGCAAAAATGGCCTCTTGCCTCTACTAGGATGAAAATTCCTGGGAAGTGGAGGATGTTTTATTTTCTCCACTTCATTTTTTTTGTAGTAGCTCTAAACTGTGCGTTAGAGGTTGCCCAGATTTCTTTGATTCAGCGTGATAGGTCCCAAGTGGTATTGGGACAGTGTTGTGTAGTGACAGCAGTTTGGTACTGAAATAGGTTGCCTGCAAAAGTTCTGTTGACAGACCAAAAAGCAGACTGTATTTGGAGCAGCGTGTTAGACTTACACAACTGTGTTGCTTGTGGTTTCTGAGCTGGTGCTCTATCTACCCTGCACAACTTCGTTTGGTGTCTTGGTTATGCTGGTGTCCAAAGTGTGTTTGTTTAAAATGCTTTCTGAAATAATTGTCAACTTTTAAGACTACACATGCTGCCTGCCAGATTGCCCTCCTACAACCATTGCCAAAAGCCCTTTTCAAAAACGAAGGAGGCAGCCTGAACATTTGACAGGTTAATGCATCTTGCATCTCAGGTACTATTTTCACAACGGATTTTTCTTTCAGTGAACACTACCTTCAAATAAAACACCAAAATGAAAGGCTGAAATCGTACTTTCTGACTTTCTAAAAAGATAGAAAAAATTGCATGTTGTGCATGTTTTCTCATAGAAACTTTCTAACATTTAATAGTATTAGAAAATAAATGAAAATTTTTTTGATATTAAGGTTTTAGCATACTCATTTTGCTGGTATTCCTTTCTGCTGCATCTATGTCTTTACTTTGGATGAACAGACAAGCACTTTCCTGTAGTTCCACACTTGAGAAATGAAGTACTACTTTCCGTACTTATGTTATGGAGAATACTAAGCAAAGGTAACTTAACTACAAACAGCCGTTGCAGGGGTAAAGCAAATGATGTCATTAATGAATTTAAATGGAGTCTTGGGAAAATATTTGTGGATCTAACAGTGTTAAGATAAATATTTGCTGTTACTCAGAGCATGACACATAGCTGAAGCAGACTTCCACAAGTGAATATGTGTTAGAGAAGTCTCCTTTTTCTGTGATTTGCAGGTAATATAGAAGAAAACTTTTTTTTGTATACCTAAAGAATAGGAGTCCTCCACTGTGGCAATCTGAATAAATGAAGACTGAGAACTTTGAATTAGTCATCTCCATTTTGGAAGTGAAAAGCTTGTAACAATGTGACGAAAGCCACATAGCTATGAAATGAATACAAAGACAATACTTACATTGTCATTTTCATTGCAGCTGCTTGTAACTTGCTCTCAAGCATTTTTGTGTCTTTGCAAGAACAACTCTTTGTTGAGGTTCAGCTAACTGTAAATAGAGGAAATTGCAGTCTAGCTATATTGAAAGAAAAATCAAATTGGTGTTTTAGACACCAGTCAATAAATTGAAGCGATTTCTAATAATGTAGTATTTTTTTTTCATAATTGTTAAAAATTCATAAAGTTATTATTAGAATGGGAACTTTCTTCCCAAGGCAATTTCAATGTGAAATCTCTCCTTAAGAAAGGGCTATGGACTACGTGAAGCTAATAGTTTAGTTGCTGTATTTTTGATAGAACACTATGGAAGAATTGTAAAATTACATTGTGGTTGTGAGAAGAACTGTTGACTTTTAGGAAGATCAAGCCTACATGGACTGTGGGACAGGAGAATGCTTTGCCATATTTCTGGCATTTAGTAGGGAAAATAATGTATTTTTTTTCACTCTTGCATATTTTTTGCTGAACAGATGTCTTGACTTAAATGAGTCATCCTAAGCCTTTAAATGTTGTCCGTGTGGACTGCTTTTATTTTTCATCTACAAAACTAATTACTTCCAGTGGGAATTACTTTCAGAAAAGCATGGGGATTTTTAAAGCACATCTTTTATTTTGAAGACTTTTTTCCTTTTTTTTAGTCTTTCATTTAAAAAATAATTTTGGTCCTAAACTGCTTATAGCAAATTTTGCTATTGTGTCTTATGAATGAATTGGAAAACTAACTTTACTTAAATAATTTTTCCTTAGCGGTTATGGATCTATATGGATTTGGAGGTTTATAATTACTCACACAGTATTGCTCACATTCTTGAAGCAGAGTTCCTAATTTTTGTTTTCAGCTTATTTGACTGAAACTGAAGTATATTTGTAGACTTCAAAAAAAAGATCTNTTTTTTCAGATATATCCTGCACTTTCATCATCTAACACCAAGGTAGCTTTTTATTTTCAGAATATTTTTTGTGTTTGGGCTTTGTCCTGGAAGGGGCATAGGGCATCAGAATAAAAATCCCGATATTTTCTAAATGCTGAGTTTCTTATTAGTCTTGTGATTTACAGAAGCTTACTCATAGAAAACTGTCAGAGGACAGTATCTCTTGAAGTTATGGTGGGGAAAAATTGCTGCAATAAAACTTACGATAGAAGATCCTTTAGAGAATTTTTGTTCCCTTGTTTGTTAGGAAGATCTGTGTGCATACTTATTCGTGTGTGAGGTGTCACAAAAATAGTGGAAAATGGCCATGGATTCATCTTGTTCCCTCACAAGTCAGATGTTCATTTTTTCCTGCAGTTCACAGGGCAAAGTATCCTTGAAGTAACTGAATTCTGTTGTTTCCATTTGTTTTGCTGGTTATTTGCTAATTTATAGTTTAGTGTCTATTCACATTTATAAAGCTGCTGCATTAAAAAGATAACCATGGCTTGGTTAAGAGCTATTAGTTTAAGGTTTCTTTTGAGAGATTTTGTTGCTTTAAACCTTTCTGAAATTGGAGAATAAGTTCTTGAAGAGCTGAGTTTTAGTGCTTACTTGAAACCTTACTTCTCTTATCCTTGTGGAAAAGTAAGGGAACTGTTTTGAGTGACTTGGAACATTTTGAAAAACTCACTAAATGTTGTGCTGACATAAGAGGCTTGTGTGCCAAGTTTCTCAGCTGAATTGTCTGGTGACTCTGGCTTTTGCCTGCCATATGCTACACAGAGTTTCTGTGAAGTAAAACATAGTCACAGCTAAGAAAAAAACATAAAATCAGAGATGTAAGTGTATGCTCCTTAGCAACCAATTGCTACAGTCTTATTGATCCTTGCTGGTAAAAATTTGGGAATGGCTACTCTTTATTTGCATTCTAACATTCCAAATCTTAGTATTTCATTTTTCAGGTCCTTTAAAATTTTTCTCCCTCTGTTTACCCAAGAAACCTAAATCTTCACTTTAAAAAACATGCAAGAATAACATTAGCGCAGTTCCAAGAATTACAGCTGAGATTAAAAATGCAAACTGTTGTGAGATTTCTGGCGTTGTATGCTGTTGTTGTTACTGTTTTATATCCTGCTCTGTGTGCTTGGAGTAAATGTGGGTGAGGATTTTAATGCTGCATTGAGAGAACATGATATTGATCTGTGTGAACCTGTTGCAGGTAATAAAAGCTGGATCATTTAACGAAGGATTTTTGTTTGTTTGTTTTTTTAAAAAGAATATATACGATGCCAACCACTTTCCTATTTTTAGCAGCATATTCCAGTAATTTGGCTTCACGTATGTCAAGTGCAACTAGTACTTTCCAGATTACAAGATATTCTGGTGTAGGACTTCCCTTTCTTTATACGGGAGCACGAAGTTGCTCTCTTTCTGCCTCTCTCGCTCTCTTTCTGCCTCTCTCTCTCTCTCTTTCTGCCTCTCTCTCTCTCTCTTTCTGCCTCTCTCTCTCTCTCTCTCTTTCTGCCTATTTGTAATTCTTTGAACAAGTCCAAGCATCTAAGAGGCAAACTGAAACGTCTTACACTTCACAGTTTTATGATTAATCCAGTGCCAGTCAGTGCTGCTACTGAAAGAGGGGTACTGCTGCTGCTTTTGTCCTGGCACAGTGAATGGTTGGAGAACTGCTCTGGTTGAACACTCAACAATCTCTACCAGATTCAGCCAAAGCAATTCCTTGTTCCAGTTCGTTACGTGGTTGCACAACCTCTAGTCCTGGACAAAAGTGAAGAAAGGGATGAGCAGTGGGGGTATGGGGAGGGACCTTGTAACAGGAGCACCAATTTATATGAGGTTAAGTTGCGGCCGTTACCCCTGCATTTCATGCTGACTTGGCTTATGTCTAAAGGGCTTTATCACTAATTTCATATTGTTTGCAACAGTAAAAAGGGAAAACTGCTGCAGGTTCTCTAGTTGGAATTGATTCAGAAGCTTCACAAGTAGCTATGACTTTGGAGAAATTTGCTTGTTCTTCAGTAGACCTAGGCACTGGATACCTGACAAGTGGAATAAACCTTTTATTGTTCCTGTTGACATGGCATCTGTATATTTTAGGTCTGAAAACTCAGTCATGTGAGTAGCTGTCCCATGGCTTTCCCATTTTCAGGACTGCCACACACTTCTTTGTTTTCCCAGGATCTCTGTTTATGGATTGCCCTACAGACGCTGTTAGCCACAGTATTTAGAGAATACTGAAGTGATGTTGTGAAAAGCGTAGTGGATGAATGTTGCAGAAAAGAGTCTTTTAAAGGGTGTAGGTACTTTTCTTTCAGGTTTGAAAGGATTTGACGAGTTGTCATTTCAGTGTTAGAAAGTACAAAATGGAGTTGATTGGAATGTAGAAATATTACCATTTTTCATGAAGTCATTTCCCTTCCTTGCTTTCATCTCATGCTACAGTTCCTTGCAATACAGTGGTTAGTGCCTTAGTTGCATAATCTTATGTTAAGATTTCTTGGTAAGCATGCAGGATGAGCAACTGATATTTCCTTCAGGTGAGTACTCAGAACACTTTTGATAACAGGTTTTAGAAGTCTTGTGAAGTGTGAAGACGGAAAGTACCTTTTCAGTATAATTTTCATAAGAGCGAGCAGCATAAGAGCAGAAGAAACCAGGTTACAGGGAACAGGATTATACTATCTCTGCCAAACCATGTTTCTGTTAGCAGAGGCCAATGTTTTTGTTATCAGTCTAGGACATTCTAAATACAATAAACTTTTCAATTTTGGTGCATTTATTATTCAGTAATACCCATGAACAACCGCTCCATGGTAGGTGGGACCTTGGCAGCTGTGGCAGTCTTGTTTTCAAAGGTGGGAACCAGACTTGCATTCTTGGTTAGCTTTCTAGATGGGATCCCTAGAATCTGATGATGGAAATGTGGGGACCTAAATTGTGGTCCCTAGCTTCCCTGAAGGGCTGGAAGAGTATTCAGGTTTATTGCTTGGCAGCTACTCCTTAAATGTTTCTCACTCAACTTTTAAATAGATAGGTGTTTCATGAGACCAGGTATTTGAAATTGTGCTTGTGATATCTGAGCATAGGCTGTCAGCTAGTTTTACTCTTGATATTGTAGAAACTTCTGTTTCACTGTTTTAGAATCATATGCTCAGTGAACACTGCTGGCACTGGGAGAACACTCTTTGCAGATCTGGAATGTGCAGCTGAGCAGTGATGTGTACTGCCTGATCAGCTGATGAAATGTGGGTTTGGATGTGTGATTTTTGTAAATGACTTCCAGATGTTACAGCTGCCAGCTGAATGTCTCAAGACTGTACTTTTAGGTCTAGATTATGAAACAAAATGGGTGAAATGTGCAGAAGATGAACTAGTGATTCTGTAGTCAAGTTACTCCCTAACAAAAGGCAGTAAAATATAGATGCTTTTACTTAGGTGTACGTGCATTAATTTATAGGCTGTGAAGAGCTTGAATGGTCTGATAGCTAATGCCAGGCAATTTTCTGTATTAGGAGCTTTGAGTTCTTCTGTACTTTATCTCACTTAAACTTCCTTCTGTTAAAACATGACTTTTACCGTGCTAGAACTGAAATCCAATACCAACAATACTAACTTTTTAAGCAGCAGAAATCAAAGTTTGTTTTTGAGTTTCCCTAGAATTTCCATGAAATCTCTGTACGGGAGTTCTTTTATTTGCAAAAATTTCTTCAAAGGTTTTAAATCCTCATACTTGTTGAGGGAAGAGATTTAGCTTGAAAGCAGTGTTTTATTTCTCTCTCTTTATTTTCCCTAGGAAGTACTAACATAACCATGATAGAAGACAAAGGTCCACGAGTGGCTGACTATTTTGTGGTGGCAGGGCTCACTGATACAGATACCGCAACCCTCTTGGACCAAGAAATAAGCCGACATGAAACAAAGTCAACTGGTCCAAAGGCTCCAATTACTGACATTGCTGTGATAATTAAATCAGCTGGTGAAACTGTCCCAGAGGGATACACCTGTGTTGAAGCCACCCCTACAGCCCTTCAAGCCAACTTGAACTATGGAAGTCTGAAGAGTCCTGAACTTTTTCTTTGCTACAGGAGAGGCCGGGACAAGCCACCTCTTACTGACATCGGGTAAGATTTCTATAACAATTCAGTTCCTCCTTCAATAATGATCAAATCTTACTCTTCATAGATGATGATGAAAGCAGATGTGATAAAACTTTTAAGACCACATTGTGTTCGAATCTATATTGCTTATGGTATTTATCCATGTAGTATTTTCTTTCTGAAATAAGTGGAAAAAAGTGTCAGTCTTCTAGTGAACTTGTCATTCTAAAGTGAATGATAATGTTTTAACTTTAAAAGATGTGACATATATATAGAGAGAGATCAAGCAAATCAAATGTGAGAAACAAAGTTCTTTACTGCAGTTCTATGAAATTTATAGAAATGGTATAGTGCAAATCCAAAAATAAAGCATGCTTAATCTGAAAGTGATGACTTCAGAAGACAAAAATTATTTTGTGGAATTCACTTTAGTGCTTAAGGTAAAAGAAATCACTTAAAAATGGTAGGACCCTGAAACAAAGACTAAAATTATCCAGCTATGTAGAATCTTGTAGCCTGCCTTACTGTCAGATCGGAGTATTTATGGGGTTGCTTATAAGTTCTGACATGATTGGTTGCAAACACTGCATTGTGTAGTCTCTTGGTAGCTCTAGTCATGCTTCTGTTTAAAAAACTATGCTCTTTGATATCTGAGGCATAAGTTCCTACAGAGTTTTCACAGAATGGTTGTGGTTGGAAGGGACCTGTGGAGATCATCCAGTCCAACCCACCTGCTAAAGCAGGTTCACCCAGAGCAGATCACACAGGAATGTGTCCAGGTGGGTTTTGAATGTCTCTAGAGAACGAGACTCCACAGCCTCTCTGGGCAGCCTGTTCCAGTGCTCTGTCACCCTCAAAATAAAGAAGTTTTTCCTCATGTTTAGATGGAACCTCCTATGTTTCAGTCTCTGCCTGCTGCCCCTCATCCTATCATTGGGCACCAACTAAGTGTTTGAAGACCTTAGACAGAGCCAATGCTTTAAGTTCAATGCTTAGCAAATGCAGGAGGCAAACTTGACGGGGAAGCTCTGAACTAATTTTGTTACTTATAGGATACTGAGTTTAATGTAAGGATTCAGGACTAAGATCACAAAATCCCCCAAGATCTTGAGGTGGCAAATATTATAGTCTGTGCTATTAGCATATTGAGGTTAATGCTCAATCTGTAATAACTCGGGCAGTGCTACAGTATTGTCTAAATAGCACTGTATGGCACTTCTGCCTCTCTGGGTTGGATAAGGACATTGTAGAATTACTGGGAATGTAATGAGAGGGAGAAAATAGAGTATGAGTGGAGAGAACTGTTACAATGATGGCAAAATAAGGAATGTGTTTTTCTTCATTTAGTTATCACGTATATAGTAAAGAGTAAAGTAAAAAATATGCATCTATGTGTAAGCTATAATAAGTTTAGTTATTTTCATTTATAAGTTTAAGCACATCAGGCACAGTGCCTGCATATCCCACTTTTGACCTACAGTTTGAGTGCCAACTGACAAGTAGAGTCCGGTCAGGAAGAAACTGATAGTGAAGTCGTAGAATCATTTGAGTTGAAAGAGACCCTCAGGATCTTCGAGTCCAATCATAACCTAACTCTGTCACTAAACCATGTCCCTAAGGATGTCATTTAAACACCTTTTAAACACCTCCAGGGATGGTCCTAGTAATTAAATTAGTTACGTGGCAAGATCTCTGTGTGAAGGATTATAGTTCAAGTTGTGGAATTAACCAGGTACATTTCAATTTCACTTCATCTCCATCATTTAAACTGTGTTCTAATGATGTTCAGTGAAACTGTGATTTTTAAAATAGTCTATTCTCGTGTCTGTGACTGACACTGCAAGATGAGGTAACTGTTAAAATGGGATTTGCCCGTGTAAAATTGCAGTATAAAGTTATTCTTTGAATGATATGTCAAACTTCAGTAAGTTTTAGAAGGAAGAATTTCTAGAGGGAGTGATTCATCAAAGTGATTCTTAAACCATTAATCTTTAGTGTGTGCCTTTATGGAAGTGACTCTGGTAGCACATGTTTATTTTTGTGTCTACCACAACTTTAGAAACTCAGATTTTATAGGGAATACCTGATAAGCGAAAGAGGCAAGTAGTTGACTGGCTAAAGGCTTCCTTAACAGAGACACTTGTTAGAACTGGTATTTGGCAACTAGTATTTATTCTATATTTTGTTTCGCACAGATCTAGTTAGGGTGTCACAGTTAACAAATTGTGGCAGGCTTTTCTCTCTGAGCAACGATGCATATGAATGTTTTCCCCCTGCTGTTCCTGCTGTTTTGCAACTACATGCCAGAGATGGTTAGAGCAAGCTGCCTTTTTTTTTTTTCCTTTCGTTTTTTTGTGAATTTCAGTGTGTTCAAATGAAAGTGGAGTTTGGGCAAGAAATGCATGTACATTCTGAAGGCTAGTTTATGCTGTTGTCTGCTCTTTTAATTAAAGAACCATTAAGTCAGCTGACATGCTGAGTGGACTTAGTAGGTGGAGGAAGAGTATATCCCTTGAAAATGTCAAATCCATATTCTTCTGTCAGGGTTGTTAATACATATATAAAGTCAAGTTGTCTTCTAGTCTGAGCATTCAGATAATTCTTGATAAATGTTTGTGTGTGTGAATTTCTTTCAGGACTATTTTTATGGAAACTAATTAAGAAATGCTGTTTAGAGGAAGAGGGGAAACGGGGGTGCACTGTACTGATTCTCTGCCAGTGCCCTTGTGTTCTGTATTTCCATGCCTTCCATCCTCTTTCCTCCCTATTTTTCCTTTGGTTCTTAAGCTCAAGTTTCTGTAAGATGCTGGAGTGATGTCCTACTGCAGGCCCTCACTTGCAAATAGTTAAGCCATGTGCTGTGCTTCTGGATGTTGCATTTGCCGTGGCTGTTTTGAGTTGGGAGCATAAAGGTTTGAACGTAGGTCAAGAGATCTCTAAAGTCCTTTTCCTGTGTATCTGTAAGATGTGGTATCTTAAGCGTATATGTCTACAGATAATTCACCTACTAGTCATTCTGTTGCTTTCCTGCCCAATATTTTTGCTGATATTCCAGAAACAGACAATAACTGATTTTTGAGGTTTGTTTTGGTTTAGGTGCAGTGAGACTCTGAAAGAAGATCTTAACCTCTCTTTGTTTTGCACTTGAGTTAGGAGTAGGGGAGAGGTGCAGCACTTGTTTCTTAAATGGAAGAAAAACTGACAGGAAAATCCTTTTTAAGTACAAGTGATTTTACAATTCCTAACACTTACTGTAGAAAAGACCAAGGAAAGAATATCAGGCTTCTTGTCTGAAGCAGAGGTTCTTGTATGACTAATGTGAAAGTTAGGTAACTTGCATTGTGTAAGTAAAGAAATGCTGCTGTTGTTTGTTGGGTTTTTGTGTGTGAGAGGGTTTTTTTTGTTTGTTTTCGTTTTTGTTTGTGGGATTTTTTGGGGGGAGGTTGTTCACTTTGGTTTATTTATCTAATCACTGTGGGAAGCTTTAGTTTGGCCACAGGTTTTGTGCACAGGACCACCTCATTCAACATACCTGGTTTCTGAAAATATCTGCAGTAGTACCAGTTGAACAAATGTTTTTATTTGCTAGAGATGTATTTCAAAAATGAAAGTGAACTCAAATTTCAAGAAGTGTAACAGAAACTGGAAGATGTTCTCAATGGCCAGCATCTTCCATCGTTCCTTAAATCCAACCACTGTGAGAGCTGCAGTTGAGTGTTTGGAACAGCTTAGGGTGATAAAACTAATCACTTGTCTGTTTAGACAAATAATAGTAGTGCCAGTAGGAATAAAAGATAAGTCAATCTTTTTCTCTCAGCTTGACCCAACGCTTCTTCTCTGACCCTCTTATTGCCTAATATATTTATTTTAGTTCCTTTATTATTCAATACTTGCATTCTGGCTTCTCTTAAATGAGAAAGGAGGAGTTGTTACAAAGAGTTATTTTGCATTAGGACTGAGAGGGTGGACCTAGAGGAGAAATCAAGCTGAAGAGGAGACCCGCACAGTGCTGTTTGCAACAGTCTGCCTATTTTGAAATTATTTTCCAGAAGCAGAGTTTTCTGTGCTTTAAGGTTTTTAGCTTAACAGCTGCAAGAATGTAGTATTTATCTTTTCTAAATTCTGTTACCTGATGTGTTGAAGTATACCTTTAAAACAGTAAAACTAATTGTGAGAGAACTTACATGTAAGATGTGAAACAGCCTTACAAAGAGATTTCTTTTGGTCTTCCTTAGGAAGAAAGGATGTAACGTCTAGAGGGAACTGTAGGTTACATTTTGCTTGAAATGAAACTTTATTGAAGTTGAGAGAATAATATAGCAAATAAGATGTACTTGCGTTGTAGGCAGAGTGTAAGCGCATAGAAGCAGGGCACAAGACTTATCCTGATAGGTACTGATTAATCAAAGGCAAACACTGGGAAGTTGAGACAAGTAGGAGTAAACGTGTTGTCTCAGAGAAGACTTTGCATGTATCAGGTGTCATGTTAAATATTTCATGCATCACTTCTGAATGTTTTCATCAGAATCATTAAAATAATTGTTTGAGTGATCCATGTGTGGTGGTTTTCTTCTGTTTCTTTGTTTTCTTAAAATCAATATTATGCACAAGGTCAGGAAATGGTGTGGTTTTATAATGCTTTGCTGGTAAATAGCAGGTAGGGATGAGGGTCGCTTTCATTTTCTTTCTGCTTTTAGTAGGAGGTGACGCCTCAGTTACAGTCTTGAACACTGGTCAGCCTCTTACCTCTTAGAAGTATTTGCACAACTGAAAAATTCTTCAGTCTTTAAGTATCTTTCTAAGAATACTTGTAAACTTATTAAACTAAACTGTGGGAATTGTCTGATTAATATGGTTTCCCTTCTCAAAAGCTGCCAGCTAGCAAATGTTTCTAGAATAACTTTAAATTCCTGGATTTAAAATACATGAAACTGAAACTGAAATGGAACTGAAACTTCCATTGGAAACAGGTCTGTTAATCCTCTTCTCTGTTTAATGTAAGACAGCGATGTGAAGAGTTAATGTAAACTCTTTATGCACAATGAAGGTGGCCTGAGAGCTGCTGCCATCGTAGTTGTTGGTAGGTTGGTTGTTGGTGGTGGTGGTTGTTGTGGTTGGTTGGCTGGATTTTAACTTTATGAAACAAGTAACCCAACGGGTGCAATACATGTTCTTCCAGAGATTATTAGTTTAGAAGTAATTTGGATAGCGTGTACCTTGAACCCAGTAGGCAGTATATTAAAACTAGTGTTGCAACTTGGAAATACTGGTATTAGACTGGTTTTGAACATGAAATCACATGTTGTTTTAAATGTAGCTAAGGTGTGATGGTCAGATGCTTTACAACTGTAGCCATTATTGAAGTCAAGAAAATTGTCCTCCATGAACTAGCTGAATAAATTTATTTGACAGCCTGGTAGCTACATAAATATACTCCCAGTTCATGTGATTTCTTTGCTTTATTAAAGTATTCTAGAACTGTAGTTCATGTACATCCTCAATACTACAACAAGATACACATTTTTTCTGTGGATTCAGAAAAAACCGTAATATTTGCAGGACAGTAGTACTCAAGTAATTTGGAAAGTTTAATGGTATATATATTTTTGAAAGTATAAGATATGTTGCCTGGTTGTTTTTTATTTTGAATTAAAGTTGTGACGGACCACACGTGGGAAGTTGCAGGTCACAAAATACAGAGTTTTAATGTGTTAACTTTATGCTAAATCTTGCCATGTATTGTAAAGATGAAAAGTCATTTGAAAGTGGCAAGTACTCTGTACATACTGCAGAGAGTCAATCAAATGGAACCATTGCCTATTTGGGTGTGGAATGGGAGATAAAGCTTGCTCTTTCATAGCATCTGTGCATTAACAGTATGCAGTGATGTATGGTTTGACTTCTAGATTTTTCTTATGGTCACTTCCTAATAGCTTTAAGTTTGGGAAGTATTGGAGTGTAAATTCTTAGCTTATTTAGCTGTTGTGAAGCTGTGAATTATCTTTCTTTTTTTGCTATGAATGTGGTGATCTGAACTAGTGATGTGTCTAGAAAATCTGGTTACTGTGTGAATGTTGCTGCACGGCCATGCAAGATATATTCTGTGTTCTAGGAGTACAGTCAACTGTAGTTATTATTTCTTACTTCTCTGTGGAATGGAGTATTATTTTGTTTTTGAGGGTTTTTTTTGTTTTTTTTTTCCCTCTTCTTTTCCCCCCTTTCCTTAAGGAATGTTTTTCAGACTATGAATGTAAATCATTAGTGGGTTTGTTTTTTGGTTTTGTGGGTTTTTTGGGGGGGAAGGGTGTTTGTTTTTTGTTTTGTTGGTTTGGTTTGGTTTGGTTTGGTTTTTTTCCTGTAAAAATTTATTTAGGAAGCAGACTACGCAAGCTTGAAATTACTTTTCAGACATTTTAGTGATGGAAATTATTTCTAAGAAATTGTCAGGTTTCATGTGTGGAAGTGATTTAAAGCTTCCTTTTAATTTTTGTTGGTAGTGTGGTATTGCTACTAATTCTGTAACTAAAACCTTGCCGTTGTGGCTTGATATTATTTTTCCATAACTATGACTTGTTTCCAGAGAGATTTCTTATAACGTTTAAATATTTCTGAATTGTTTCTTTGCCTCAAATTGTGCATGCTGAAAGACAATATACAAAGTACACATTAGAACATTGCAATGATGACATAGGGTGCTAACAGCTGGACAACTTCTGTGAATTTGTTCAAGTAATTTCTCGTATATTTAAATGCATATAATATTTTGTTTCCTTCCTGTCTGCAGAGTTCTATATGAAGGGAAGGAGCGCATCATTTCAGGCTGCGAGGTGATTCAAGCTACTCCTTATGGTCGTTGTGCTAATGTTAACAACAGCTCAGCTTCTTCTCAACGGATCTTTATTACGTATCGAAGGGCTCCTCCAATACGACCTCAAAATTCATTGGCAGTGACAGATATCTGTGTTATTGTTACCAGCAAAGGAGAAACCCCTCCTCATACATTCTGCAAAGTAGATAAGAATTTAAATTGTGGTATGGTGAGTATTTAAAAGCTTGAGTCTCTGTATGTTTTTTTGGTTTTATTTTTTTAAGCCAACAAACAAACCTAAAAGTAAAGGAGTGTCTCTTTGGACTCTTCTTAGCGCTGTTGTAATTCTGTTGTGTCACTATATCATAATTCTTTCATTCTCTGTACCATGTGAGAGGCTTCAGTTTTGTAGGTTTTGTTGCTCCAATTTCCTTTGGTGTTAGGAATTACTTTGTCCTGATTACTCACTTCTTTAGTTTGCATATTTATGTCTAGGTACTATTTACGAGTAATGCGATGGACTTTTTTTTTCCCCTTTCTTCTTTTGGTGATGCTGACACTTGGGATGAATCACAAACACTTTTTACTTAGTTATTAATAATGCTTGTGTTACTAAGACGTGTAAGAATGATAATTCGTGCTTGCAGTTTCTTCACATACTTTTTTTACCAGTGTGCTTTTATTTAGTCTGTTTTGCATTTAGTTTACTCAGGCTGAGAGAAGTTGGTTGTTGTTTTGTTGTGGTTTTTTTTTTTTTCAAATTGTAGAGAGTACTTAGACAAACTGCAAAAAGCACTATGTAAATAACAGATTTATGGAAGTACAATAAAAGGTTCAGGTGATGACGTTTAGAATTACACTTCCACTGATGAGGTTCCTATAAAGGTATCATTTTAAATAACCAAGTAAATGTGAAGCTGCAAATGATTTGCTTTACTTTTCCCTGTTCTTCTGTTGTAATAAGTTAAAGAGTAGTGTGGTGGTGTGATTATTTTATGTAAATCCTGTAATCTCTAAAAAATGCGAGAAGGGTGAATTCTCGATTTCATGGTTTATATGCACTCAGCAGCCAGCCAGTCATTTTATTCTGTAGTGCCTTTTATTTAAATGTCTGCTTTGTTTTTAAGTGGGGGTATGTTAAAATGCTTACACTTGATTTCTCTGCTGTCTGTTGCCATCTTTTCTGGTTCTAAGATGAAACTTTTGTCTTCCAGTGGGGTTCCAGTGTATACCTTTGTTACAAGAAGTCTGTGCCACCTACGAACTCTTTAGCATATAAAGCTGGTAAGTAAACTTAGAAGCAGACTATCTAAACATGCTAACAGAAGGATTCACATGCTTTGTTGAAATCAGATTATAATTTTAAAAGCATAAGTGCTGTCTGTCAGAATTCTGTTCCTAGAGCATGTCAGTTGAAATAAACTCCTATAATGCCTTCTTTGCTCTCCTCACATTTTCCCAGGGGGGAAAAAAAGGCATTAGGAATAGCATTGTTCTATATTAATATAGTTCTTATCATGACAGGTTTGGTAGCTTAGGAGCTTTAGCAGAAAGCCTAGCAAGCATTTCAGATGTAACAAAAGACTTCATGTTTCTTGTATTGGTTATGATGGAGAAGGAGTAATTAAAAATTCCATTCAACATTACTCACATTTCTTTTTATGTCTCACAGCTAATGTAACATCTTTCATTTAATTTGAAAGTTAAATGTGTTTTTTGCGTTCAGCTCCACAACTATTCGCTTGTTTCTTATTAGAGGAGAGTGAAAAATATTCTGAACATTAAAAGACAAGAAGTCTTGTCTTTTAAGTCTGGATTTTATAAGTTTTTTAATGCATTGCTACAGATTATTATTCTTTTTTCTGTAGAAGTCAAAAAGAACTTTCAGAAGAGTTTGCACTGAGCATTTAGTGCACCAAATTCCTTTGGAAGGAGTAAACTACCAAGTAGAAGTGGAAAGCACAGATGATGAAGTCAGTGTACCATAAAATAAGCTAGATGAACAGCAATAGTAAACCAATTCTTGTGTGCCTATTTGCTACCAACAAGAATTAGACATATTTCTGAAAACTGAATAAACTATTTAAATTCAACATATTGACTGATTAGCGGAAAATGTGGACAGTCAGCTACTTCTTCCTATTTTCAGTGGAGGTATTAGTGCTGTTTTTACAGTAGATACATTATCACTTCATAGGAATTTCTTTGTAATAAAATACATTCCAATGGCACATTTGAAAAGCACAGGTAATTCCCAATTGGTTTAAAGTTAAAATCTTCACTAATTAGTTTTCACTATGTACTCTTTTTTGAGCAGTTGCCAAAAGGGAGTGTTTCAGTAGCCGTGTACAATTTTTAAGTGTTTGTTTCTTGGGTGACTTAGTCTTGCTGTCAAATGAGAGACATTCTTCTTCTGCAGATCTTATCTTTGGTTATAAAGTCCAGATAACCAACAGACTTTGCTGTGTGTTGTGGAAAATATGTTGCCTACTTTATTTAGGGCTTGCAGAGAATATGTGCTTACTTTTTCTTCTCCTGTTCTGAAGGCTTAATTTTCAGGTATCCTCAAGAGAACTATGAGTCATTCCCACTGTCGGAATCTGTACCTCTCTTCTGCCTTCCTATGGGAGCTACTATTGAGTGCTGGGATCCTCAAACCAAATATCCACTACCAGTTTTCTCAACATTTGTACTGACCTGCTCTTCTGCAGAAAAGGTATGTCTGCACTCTGTGACTAGTTTTTTAATTTTAGTTCGAATGGATGCTACGGAGTTAAATAGGCATTGTTTCTTCTGTATTTGAGAAGTACTACAAAATAAATTGTTGAATGCTTGCCTTATGAAATTGTATTTCTGAAGCCTTCATATAAGACAGAAGTAAACAAAGAGGGAATAGCTGGAAGAGCATGTGCTTTTTTAGTCCTATGTAAGCTGAAGCAGACACTTAACGAAACCAAAACTAGCGGCACAAGGAAGTTTCTAGGAATGGAAATGTAATCTACATGTTGAAGAGATGTTCACTTAACCACATGTGTTAGCAATGCTTAAGCTGTTACAGTTTTTGTGTGGTTACCTTAAAAGCCACTTCTCTGTGAATTTGTGTAATCGGGCTCTGTAGATATCTCTGTACATGAATAGGAAAATAGTTACCAGAAAACAGTAGGGCAGGGAGAAGAACAGTATGTGCTGAGAGGTAGCATGTGAAAGGCTCTAAAGAACTGATGAGCTCCTGAGACCTGTCATCCTCTTGAGTTCACATGAAGTGATAGCTTTAGAACACCAGCCGTCAAGGCCATCAGCGCACATGGGCACAAAAAACGTGTTGTATGACAGGCCACGTGTGAGAAGGCAGTGTCTGCAGTACACAGACAGCAATGGCAGGGTTATAGGTACACCTGATGAAGCAAATGAGCCTTGTTTGGGGTTGGTCTCCCAGCAGTTACTTCAGCTTGCCAGCTGTGTCTGTGTGTGAACTGTGTGAGGAATGATTGTAATGTATGATTAGCTCTCTGTGACTAATAAACAGCGGTTTGGCTTTGTGAGTGATGAATACTCCACTTCCACTCTGCCTCAGTCCCCTATCAGGGAAATTTATATAGTTCTCCATTTCCAAACAGCAACAAAAAATCTTTCTCCAAGATATTAATACTTCTTTTGCATGGAGGAATCCAGTAGCTGCCAGTATTTTTCTCAGAGACAATGTATACTGTGGTATTGATCTTTCCCTGTCCACCTTTTGCTAAGCTTGCCAGAATAATTAACTTATTTATGAAACTGACAAATAGGGAAGGAATATTAGAAAAGGTCAGTAGCTGTTTAGCTTGATAAAATGAGTGAAGTCAAAGCTAAAACAATTGTATTTTTTAGTGTGGTAATGATAGGTGAATTTACTGAACACAAGCATTTCATGAGAGTTGTTTTTCAGTCCTGTTAAAGCTTTTCTGTTTTTCTCCTGGGTCTGCTCAGCTGTTTTTCTTCATCTTCTAGGTTTATGGTGCTGCTATTCAGTTTTATGAGCCTTATCCCCGGGAGCTGCTAACAGAAAAACAACAATTGAAGCTGGGTCTCCTGACAGCTGTGGAGAGGAAAGTGGTTACTTCCAAGTCCATCAATTCCAACAAATGCATCTGCCTTCTCTCACACTGGCCTTTCTTTGAAGCATTTAGAAAATTTCTTATGTTCATCTACAAACTTTCTGTCTCTGGACCTCACCCTCTTCCCATTGAAAAGTATGTAAAACATTTTTCAAGTTAATGCAGGAAGGTGGTTATATCTGCTCAAGAAGTCCTGTGATTTATGCATGTCACACTTACTTAATTGATGTATTTGTTCGATTCTCTTGCTTGCGCTACGTAGCTTGTGTTGTGCTGATATAAATTATTGCTGCTTCTGTTTAATAGTAATGGTTCTTGTAGTGCCAGGAAAGTGAACTGGATTTTACTGTGGCTTTTCTGTTAGAATATGTCAAGCCTGTTTACCTTTCTCTTAACTGCGTCAAACAGAAAATGGCTGAGCTATGAGATCAGTGCTAATGTTTGCAGTCCTGCCTTTTAGGTTAATAGAGTAAGCTCAAGGACTCTGCATTAACAGTGAATATCTGTGTCTCTTTCCAAGCACTGCAACTAATGCAGATTTTGTGCATGTGTCTAAACTCTGTAAGGGATGCTTTTCATGGTCCTAAATATTTGCTGGAATATGATGTTACCTTCCAAACTGTGTTAGACCTCTGGCAATGCAATATATAGTTTCTCTTAGCTAAGCTTCATTAGAAACTCTGCAGAATGGGGTTAACCTGCCTGGGATTTTAAATGTCTTGCCTAAATGCCGGTGTATTCTTATCTTTTGCATACATATCTGAAGCTGCCAGTATTAGTTTTCATGCATGAAATATGAGTGAATGGAGCTTCTTAGTTTCAGTTTGCATAAATAGGCTCTTAAACTCATCAAAACAGTAAATAAATCTTAACAGCCTTTCTATAACATGGTACCACAGTAATTCTAAAATGTGATCAACATTGTTTTCAGTCCCTGATTAGTCCCCAGTGCTGGTTTTCTAACATCTTGTCTTTTTTTCAGGCACATATCGCATTTTATGCACAATATACCTTTCCCTTCACCACAAAGGCCAAGGATTCTTGTGCAGGTAAGCGAAACATTTTCTTCCATTTTCAGTTAGAATAATGACAAACCCTCTTTCTTTCTTTTCAAAGCCTGGTTTCTTCCTTTAGGCTTTTTACTCATCTTTGAATCTCCTTCTGCTGGAAGGGAGGGGGGAGAAGATGCATGGGTTAGCCTTCTCTTTTATTGATATAAACCTGGAGTAACGTAGCAAAGGAAACTATGTCAGACTTCAGGTTGTACAGGTGGCTGCAGCATCCTACTTCTACTTGGGAAATTTCTGCCATATATTACCCTTTTATTTTATAGGCACCATTTGCATTCCCTCAGTGAAGGGGTTGTTTGTTTTCTGTCTTTATCTCACTTGTCTCACCACTACAGTGGGTGAAACATTGGTTCCCTGGGGCACTGTGTCTTGTGCTTCTCTTGTTTCATCACGCAGCAGCAGTTACATGTTCAACACTGAGTCACAGACAAGTTCCTGTAACTTCAGAAGATTGCTTCAGTGACTATGACAAGCTCTGTTGACCTGGTGAAAACAAGTCCCAAAGATTCTCCGATTCACATCTCTTGCATGACATCATAACTCTGTCTGCCAGCCAGTTCCTTAGACTATGGATATACATTTATATTGGAATATTATACTGCATTAACTTTGGAGTTGTCCATGTCAATCACATACTACTTTATGTGTTTCAGCTTTCTGCCCACGATGCGTTAATATTGTCTCAGCCAGTTTCTACACCATTGCCATTAAGGTATCATTGTTACTACTTTAAATGTATACTACTTAAAAAATTCAGAGGGAAATATGGATGAGTCATAGAAGGAAGCCAAACATTACTGCAATATTGTTAGATCTTGTAAACAGAAAGCTCAATATGCATTTATAATATTATACGGTGTTGTCTTTTTGACATAGACCTGTCCTTTGTGGAAGAATAATATCACTGTTTATCCTGAAATACAGATGAATTGCCAAATTATTGTAGGGACTCTGAAGAAAGAAGAAGTAGGCTGTGAGCAACAAAATATATGTATTTAAATATCTTATGTTTTCAGAACATGCATAGTAAGCAAAGGGTTTTTTTGAATAGCTTAAATAGACTCTTTATTATCTTGGGGTTTTTTCTTTTGTCGGATCCAAGAGAGGCATTTACATCAAGCAGTGATGTGCAATCAGTCAGTGCACAAATGTGCAAACATTTTTGGAATTCAAAATTATACCTAAAAGTTGGTATTTGTGCTTGAAGATGCAGTCTCTGTGAATACTGCCTGCATCTTCTGGATTGGAGCTCTCTGTGATTGTGACATGGGGTTTTGTTTGGATGTTTTTGTTGGTTTTGTTTGTCTGAAGTTAAAAACCAAAATATTGTGCCTTTTAAAATTCCCCCTGCCTCCTTAAACATTAAAATATAGTGTTCTGTATGTTTTCTGTATGTAAGAATCCTGTGTTTAATCACACGTCTTACACAGCCTCTTAAGGAAAAATTGCAGCCAGCCACCAAACTGCAAAGCAACATGTAAGCACTTTTCTAAGGACGGATTTTACACCCCTGTGCCCTTACAAATGTCTTTACAATATCTAAGTGTGTACAATCCAGACAAATGAAATGGAGTCAAAACTGTAGAAACTAAAGGCATGTTGCTATCAGAATGATGGGCTGGTTTTACTTTATTAGTATTAGAATTTGATGCTGTGATTCTAAGATGAAATGGATACTCTTGTTCATTGTTTAGGCCTGAGGTAACCCATCATATAAACCACTGGTTTATATTGTGCTTGGATTAGTTATTAACCAGTTATATCTGGTTTACTGTTATAAAGACAAGATGCCTGTGCATATATGAGAGTGAGCACCATAAACAACACAAACTGAATAGTAGTGTGGTATAGCATATGTTTGTTTAGCAACAGAAGTTATATTTAGCTTTCATTGTGGCAGTACAGGTCTCATATAGAGGTGATAGCTATTAGATAGATATGAAGATACTTGGTGTGTGGTAATATTAACGCCACTCAACTAGTTGGTCCCAGACAGTTGACTGAAATTTGATAGTGGTGAATTTTTTTTTTTTTTTTTTAA
>VWYH01006842.1:357960-424338 GCA_013399365.1 Pampusana beccarii | reverse complement strand
CATTTTTTTTTTTTTTTTTTTAAATCCTGTAACATTCTTATTCTCTTCTCCCTTCCCACCCGCCCCTTAGTGGAGCAAACTTTAGCACTCTGCTCATGAATCTTGGACCGGAAAACTGTGCCACTCTGTTACTCTTTGTATTACTAGAAGGCAAGATCCTCCTCCATTCTCTTAGACCAGCTGTGTTGACAGGAGTTGCTGAAGCTGTAGCAGCTGTAAGTACGAAGTGTTCTGTACAGCAGTGAGAGAAATCAGTTCAAACTCTACAGTTGTTATAAGGCTTTTTTAAGTTAAAATGATTGATGCACTAAATTATTGTTTTTCCCAGCAATATGATTTAAAGTGCCCTTGTGTGTATCATAACTATATTGGAATGATCAACACTGTTGCATAGATAACTAAGAGATGTGCTGAAAATAAGTGGTCAAACTTGAAGATTCTTTTCTGACAGTGTTACAAGACTTTTAGCAATTTCATTTCAACTTGCTGCATTTAACTTCTTGGTTTTTATTGTACAGTATCTGTTGTCTTGTTTTAATGCATTGATTTCATTTAATTTTTCCTTCAGATGATATTTCCATTTCAGTGGCAGTGTCCATATATCCCCCTATGTCCTTTGTCTCTGGCCACCGTACTCAGTGCACCTCTTCCATTTATTGTTGGAGTTGATTCACGATACTTTGATCTGTACGATCCACCACAGGATATTGTGTGCATTGACTTAGACACAAACATGGTGTACATGTAAGTTCTATGGAGTTTTTACATTTATCTGTAGATGGAGAGATTGCTGAAATGCTCAGGAGATAAAACTATTAAACACTCATTGATCCAGTGTGGTTCATTTCTCTGTTCTTTTTCTCATTTCTAAAGTTTCATAGCAAATTAAAATTTAGTAAGTCAACACTTGGTGCTTCCTATAAAAATGTGACACATATGTTGCTATAAATTAAGTAACAAAATGGAAATGTGTTCCAGTTTGTTTTTCCGCTTCTAGTACAGCTTGTTAGGAAAATGGGACAAAAGCTGGAAGAGAGGAAGGAGAGTTGTTTTGGATTTTTCTTCTGTCACACCATTTCTTACATTTTCACCTTGACCTGTCAGTTTTGAATTTGGTCTGCCTGTGTTCGGTAACTATTGGTATGAACACGAGCGCTTCAGGAACCTTCATGACAGCTTTTGATGATGCCTTGTGTTCGGAACACTTGTTAATAAACAAATTTTTCTCATTACAACCGTCAAATTCTTGGTGAGATCAATCAAGCAAAATTTAGTGTCCTGACTACATTCAATCTAAAATATTTTCACTTAATTATTATGTTTTAATTTTTTTTTTCTTAAATTGAAAGTGTTGCACAAACAGTTTCTTTACGTCTTCTTGAGGCGAGTCTAATTCAGTGTAACTCTTCTGTTTTTCTGTAATATGTCTAAATGAGAGTACCAATAACTGGATTGAAAATTCAGTTGTTTCAGGTGTTTAATTCAGGAACTTTGAGTTACCTTTCAATTTTAAATTAGCTAGATCATAAATAGAAAGAGGCATCTCAGGTAGTTCAAGATGGAGGTGAACATCAGTAGATAAAGCACACATCTTTTCTCTGTGAAAATATAGTTGTACTTCACCTCATGTCACTTTTTAGCTCTTGACTTTTGTATTTACTAGTGAGTTAGTCATTTGATCTATGGGTTGTTTGAATGCTTTCTTGATTTTCATTGTATTAGAAGGACCTTTGCTCTACTGAAGCAAATATTTGCATTACTGAAATGCTTTGTTTTATTAGCAGCATCAAAGAAAATAGTAAACAATGTAGCAGTTTATGTTTTGTTGTTGGTTGGTTGGTTTTTCTCCTTCACCTAGGTCCCCATTAAAAACCCTGCAAAAAGCATTTTCATCGCTGTATATCGAAGTATTATGTCACCAAAAGGGTAATTATAATAGGTGTTGTGGAAGAATAATATATTGAAGAAACTCAAGGAAGATAACTTGTTTTTATGAAGCTATTTGCAGTGAAAAAATGTCTGAGTGTTTTTGTCCATAAGTGGAATGGAAGTTGAATACTGGGTGGCAGAAAAATGAAGGAGATAGAAACAGAGGATTTAGCAGGGATATAAGAATGTCAGGGTTCTGTTGGGATGACTACTAGAAAGACCAAGTACCCACTTGACTTGGGTTGGTTACTGAACTAAGAATCTACCGGTGTCTGACCTCTTATGAGACACTCAACTGAAAAGGTTTTCTCACCTTTTACTGTCTTATAAGTCCGGTTCTCTTTCAATAGTCAACTGATCTTTTTATTTTCTTGCTGCCCATTATGCATATATCTCATCTGTACTACTTATTTGACTTCCAGAGTAATTTGACATCTGTAACTTTTGGCTTAAGTAAATGTGAGATGTTGGTACGTGCATTATAGAACTTCTTTAACATGGAAATGAGGATTTTTTTGTTGTCATCGTTTTGTTTTGGAGAGGTGTAGGTGAAGCCAAATCTCCATAGAGCACTCTGTGTTGAAAAGCATATGGAATTCTAAAATACTACATTATTAGTAAAGATTAGTGTTCCATTTTATTTTATCCATGTCTGTTTCTGCCCCTCTTTATTTATGTGGCAATGTTGCTTTATGTGGTTTTTTGTTTGTTTCACAAAAGTTAACAGCGCTGTTGCTAACTTTGAAAGACTGCATAGTAGAAGAATAACATTTGAAAAATTCAATATTTTCTAGTGCATCAGTCTGTCTGCCTAATGTCTTTTTAGAGCAAGTTTGCCACTATCTTCTGTATGATAGACTGAAGCCTTTTTACTGCCAAAAAATACTGAAGGCCTTTTATTCATTCAGCATCTTCCTTAATGCCTTTTTTGGGACCTTTTCAACTATTGCTGTGAAAGTAACATTGAAAGCTGGTTAAGGAAAGTAGCCTTTTTAGGGCAAAGATTTGTTTGTTTTATGGTTTATAGCAGGATTTTTTTCCTTGCATTTTTGGAACAGTACCATTTGTATTGTCTATAGGCATGTCATTATGTTGGGGAAAACATGAGCAAAGACATTCATAAGCGTGCATTTCTTTTTTTAACTCCTGAAACTTTGGTTTCCTTCCTAAGATAGTTTTGTGTCAATGCCAGTTGAGGATTTAATAATTGATCAAACATTTCACTGATGCAAAGAGCAAAGCAAGCAGTGACAGCACCAGCTTGGATAGTAATAACTGATTCGTTCTTTGTGGCCACGAGGTCTGTTGTACTCCCTGTTACAGCAATTCTCCCCCACCTCCTGCCTTCCAGAAAGCAGATGGAGTAGGGGCTCTCAGGATTGACTCCCTACTCTCCCTCTTTTTATATCCGACTACTTAAACATCGTACCCATTGTCCTTCTAACAAAGGTGAGCATCCCTTTAGGCCAATTTACCCCACTGCTTAACCAACCACATAATTTTCAGACTGTGAACGGAATTCCCAGTCTCCCCAGTCCCTGCTCACCTGTGGCTGAAGCTGGAGCTGGCTTGCCATGGACGTGTTGCAGTCTGCCATATGACCATGAAGCTGCCAGACTGGTCTTCCAGCATTTTGCGGTAACAAGTTGATGTTCGGTTCCAAACTGCATTTATTTGTAGCAGTAGCAGTATGGCAGGTTCATGGTAGTGTAAACTTTGCGTAGTAATCGCACACAGGTTAGTGTGCTTGAATTATATTAGCAAGGCAGGTAAAAATTCTGAAAGGGAAGTCAGCTAAGTGGAACTTCAACTAAGACATCTAAATCAAATCTTAATGCAGACTTTTCTTACAGACTGGAGAAAACTTGTAACTCAGTACTGTTCTGTATCTGACGAAATAAAATTCTGAGTTATGTCACTCCCATTTTTTAAATTTCTGACAAGCAGGGACAATAACAAGGCTTCTTTTCAAAATAATTTCTATTTTTTTTGTTACTATGTTCTGAAAATGAAGCAACTTAGGGCTGTGGAAGCTATTATTTTCTATATGGTCTATATTTTATATATAATTTTTTCTCTCCCCTATCTTTTAGATCAGATGATAAGAAGAGCACCAACTGGAAGCAGTTTCCTAAGAAGCCGTGTAAAAGTCTGCTTAGCACCTTAAAGAAACTGCACCCTCAGCTGGCAGCAGGTGAAATATATAAAACAAAATGGGAAGGGTTAAGAACAGAAACTACCTAAAGCAAGGAAAGTAAATGTTCAAAGAAAACTACTAGATTTTCTGATACGCACCTACAAGTCTCAAATTATAATTAGTACATAAATGTAAGGACTTCCTTCTATTGTATGTGGTGTGAATTATTATTTTAGACTTTATTTTCTTCACTGTGAGTTGTTAAAACTGGAGCTTTTTTAAAAGACTTTACTCATTATTAAATTATATTCAAACAAATATTCAGCTAAAACACATTTGGATCTTGACCTAAAACACTGTTCACAGTTTTGATGCAAAATAATAAAGGAAATAGGGATATGAGTAAAATAATGTTAAATATCTCAATTATAGTGCAGATACTGCTGAATATCTCAGGTAATGCCTTTTCTACAAAAATAATCAAGTAGCTATATTTTTACAAAGTATTTCATCAAAATAAAAAGAAAAGCTGACAATCTTCAGCCTAATGAGTTGGATAGATAAGAACAAATTTGGAGCTGACCTAGCAGTTTTCAAGTATCGCTTCTTTCTGACTGTAGGGAGGCTCTTTAATTTAAGATGTTTCAGGGTATGTTAGGTTGCATAATTATGGAGAAGGAGACAATGATAGCCTTGTGGGTATACAAGATATACAAAGCTCATAAATTACAAAAATAGAAAAACACATTGAGTAAGAGCTAGCTGTTTTTTCCTCAGTTTTCTAGTTTTTTTGGTTTTGTTTTTCAGACAGCCTTTACTCCATCTGTTAGAAAACCTCAGCTTTTTCTTTTGATTTTATCAGCAGGTTCTGTTATGCAATCTACCTAATATAGAAATGCTTCCTAATACCAACTTGAGCACAACCAGTGGTCTTTTTTAGATAGATGGTTTTTCTGTTTTGGCAATATTACAACAGATATGTTATAATATTTCTTTATACTTCTATATAAATATTTGTGTTACTGTAATTGGTATTTTTGTTATAATAAAAAGTATGGAACTATAATTTTCAGCAGTACCTGCTACTGTTTTTTTAAGAGGGCAAGAGTAAAAACTCTGTATGTCATCTACTTGTTTCTGCCCTCTGCACTAAAATGTTAAAATTTAGATTAGAAAAATAGTTTTAGGCCTTTTCTAGATGTGCGATCTTCACAACAGGGAAAATGTGGTCCTTTGTGTTTGTGTCAATGTATTGCTGAAAGACCACATTGAGTGGGGTAACATAAATTCAATTGAGATCCTCCTCATTGTTTCATTTCTCAGTGCCCCGGATGAGTTAGAAAAACGTACAATCAGCTCTTGAGGTAACCTGCCTTTTTATGGGCCAGATCAATTGGAAAGTAATCACAAGATTTCTATTATTGGTCACTTCTGAATATGGCCAAGTAGAAAAAAGAAAAATTCATCTTCAGCACCTTGCAAATGTTACCTTTTTGAATGCACTGAGTTTTAATACAGAATTATATGTGTTGTTCATTGGTAGTTCACAGGAAGACTCAAGAAGGCTCTGCAGTGGAGATGACTCCTATTGAGGCAGACTTCTCATGGCAGAAGAAGATGACAGAACTCGAGATGGAGATCCAGGAAGCTTTTCTCCGTTTCATGGCATCTATTTTAAAGGGTTACAGAACATTCCTCAAGCCGATCACACAGGCACCTTCAAATAAAGCAACTGCTGCTGATTCCTTGTTTGATCATCAAGGTGAGGCTGAGGCAAACCAGCTGTTGATAGCATTGGCAGTGTTACAACTTTAGGGTTGAGGAGCTGCTTAACTTTACAAGGTCAAAGTTCCCCTTGGTTGCACAACTCTTGGTAATATTTAAAATTGCAATTGTATGGAGTTAAACTATTCAAAGTTGATTAGAACATGGATATAGGCACATAGAACTGCAATTTTGCAATAGTTCTGGTATTAGAAAAGCTGCTTTTCAGTAGCATGATACCTTCTCTGAGTGCTGTATTCCGTAGGGGCAGCTCTTGGTAATGAAAGAGTAGTGCTCAATTTGTGGAGAGCAAAAAATGCCAGGAGCCCAGTAATGAAGAAAAGTAATGCTCTTGATATAAATGGGAAGGTAATAAAGAATGGGGTGGAGATCATAAGCGTAACAGAACAGGAGTCAGCAAAGGTCAAAGGTCATCTTATTTTCCTTATCACCTTAACTTTTCAGATCTGTTCTTGAGTTGAATGCTGGATAAAATGCCACAGGTGTTTTGTGTGTAGTCATGGTGTATTGTGTTTCTGGTTTGGGTTGTTGATTTTTTTTTTTTTTTTTAATTTAACTGAAGGTTAGATTTTACTAGAGATTTTTAGTCAAAGGTTTGGAAAATCTTACGTATTTTCAGGCCCATCACCTTTTAGGCTAATGTAATTTTTATTTTAATATTGTTTTAGCTGTTAGATAGTTCTTGTACAAAAAGTAAATAAACACAGTGAGCAGATTACATGGGGGTGATTGCTTGCCAACTACTATTAAGGGTGGTGAAAGAAAAATACTTTTTAAAAAGCTGTTATTTTAGTCTTCTAAATGCAAGTAGTGGTCAGTAGTTGATTTTACTGATAAAGGAAATACTTTCTGTATTAGCACCTTAAATATTTTGTGTTGACAGTTCATGTGTTAATTTCTTACAGAACTCATGACTGCTATTTAGTTATATGTTCCTTTTTATAACCAGGATTTTTAAAAAGCAGAGACCGTGCCTATACCAAGTTCTACACACATCTCACTAAAACACAGATATTCAGCCGCTTTATTGAAGAGTGCAGTTTTGTGAGTGACAAGGATACTGGCTTGGCATTTTTTGATGACTGCATAGAAAAGGTAAAAAACGTGTAGCAATACTATTAAATTATATGCTCCTGTTCATTTTGTGTTATTGTCCTGGTTTTTAGTTGTAAAGGTAGATACCTTCTGCAGCGAATGTTTTGAAGGACTGGAATTCTTGGTGGTTATTGCTGATTCATTTTCCTCCTTTGTCTTCTTGCGTGGTCATAATTTTCTGTGTTGATGCAGGAAACTTTCATTAGAGCCCTGTAGGATGTGAAACTACAAGATAATGTGAGAAATACTAGTAGCTGACACTTTAGCACAATGCCATCTGTGTCTTCCCTTTAAATGTTCGTCACCTTCCCTCTAATGTGGAATTATCTACCAGTGGTCATCTGCATAGTTGCTCTTTTTCACACAACTTAAACCACGAAAACATGCCTAGTGATCCACTTGTGGTCAAAACTGATTTATGTAGATAACGTCCCCTTTCGTTGCCAGGAAGGTTGCTGTAACCCGTTATTGTTTTCTGAAACAAAGTCTCTTCAGCATGGTTCTGCTGTAGATGGCTTAAGGAGTTTGTAGCTTCATTTGTAAAATACCAAGTTCTCAATATAAAAATTAGGAACTGAAGAATTTTATGTATTTTTTTAAGGTGTGTATATGTGATTCTTCCTGGACAGAACCTTCGTTTTAGTACTAAGTTTTTATAGAAGTAGTCTTTGATTCAGTATTTGTTTTGATCTAATTAACACTTGTAAACAGACCACAAAATAAGTGTTTAAAAGTTTCTTTGTTTTTATTTTTCTTCCTGCTGAGTATGAGGTATGCATCTAGAGTATACTTTATTTAACATTGTAAATAATTTGATTCTATTGCAGGTTGTTAATACGTTGCATACTTAAATTGTCATACTGAAAATATCTACAGAACAGCAGTTTCTTTCAATTAAACTAAATGAAAGCACTTTGATAGATTTAGTATTTTGTATTTAGTAGATAATGTCAACGGATTGATAGCATGCTGATTACTAAATTTTCTTACTTTCAGCGAAAGAAGTATTTGAGAAAGAGAGTGCTTCTCCAGTCATATGAAAATTTAGTGTTTCTTATTTAATATTTCGGTAAATTACACAGCTTTAGTAGAATTATTTCGAATTTTTTTTGAGTTGAGGAGAAACTCTATCTTTTTTTTCTCTTTCCACAGCTCTTTCCAGATAAAGGAACAGAAAAAGGAGAGAAGGTACTTTGTCCTTCAAAATGTTTAGAGATACCTGAGCATGAAATAAAAATGGAGAGATGAGGCTGTGGACTTGATATTTGCATAATTAGAACACATATAATTTATTTAATATGTTATACATGTAATCAAATGCAGTATATGTTAAATATACTTTTACATATACTAGCAAAATTAATGTTTAAAAGGATGTTTTATCTCAAAGCCAAACTCTGTACTTAACAGTACTATCTCTGTTTTCAGGTTGATGTAGATTCCGTTGAAGATGCACGGTTGATTGAGCTTGATGAGTCACAAAAAAGTGAACACACAGTGTTCATAATGCCACCAGAACCGCCCAGCGATGATGGACAGGAGCGAGTGCCAAAATACAGGTAGGTACAAGTTAAACAACCACATGTAGTGAAACTAGAATGCTTATGATGTTAAGCAGGGCAGGTGTTCCATCTTGGTGCAAGACTTGCTTTAATATAATGTTCAGAAGAATCTTTAGAAAGATGTGAACTGCCTGGATTATGGTAAGTTTCTGAAGCTCAAGTAGTCCATGTTTTGTGTGTGCATGTTTGAGGGTATGTGGATTTTGGTTTTAATTTTTCAGTGACTTCTTGAGAGCTTTGTAGTAATACTTTTCTACCTGTATTCTTCCTATTTGAGCAATTTATGTGTACTTCGTAGCAACTGCAGTGCACTTTGTTTCACAGTGGCAGTGACAGGGGGTGGGTGATGAATCTGCCCAGTACTATTGATCTGCAGCTGATGAACCAAAAAAACAAAACCCCCACTCCACTTTTCAGACTTTTTTCATTCAGTGTTTTTCAGCCCTGTGCAGGAAGTGTGGAGTTTCAGACACTTGGGGTACGATTTTTTTTCTTCCTGTCTCTCTTGGATGTCACGAAGGTTCTGTTTCCAACTGTTGTCCTTGTTAATCATCATCTGTGCTTTCCTGACCTTCATGGTATGGATAACAGTCTGGTTCTTGTTTCCATCGTCTGTGGAGACTAATGTCCAAGGCATCTTCTTGTGGCATCTTTGTGAATAGGCCTAAGAGGATCTTGCTGTCTTCCTTTTTTTTTTTTTTATTCCCTTTTTCTCCCCTGGTTCTTTATTCTCCTGTTTTTCAGTTCTTTGCACACAAGTTGTGTTTGTATGGCTTTCCTGCTGTCAGTAGGTATGTGAAAAGCTCTTCTTTTCTGTTTGTGTTTTGTTTTGTTTTGTTTTTTTATCATCTATATAGCTATAAAAACTTCCCACGACTAGATTTCAAGCTCTTTGACAGGCCACAGGAGCTCAAGCTCTCCTTCAGCAGACACCCAGCAGGAAGCAACATTTCAAATAGTCCAGCACTCATGGCAAAGAGGACAAAACAGGTCAGATCAGTTTTACTGTAATCACTTTGTGAACACTGAAAGATATGAAATTTTCTGTTAAAATTGCCACTATTTTTTTATAGTGTAAGTTAATATTGTTAGAGGTTAGGTCTTTGTAACTACTGAGAATCAACACCTGCGAAAGAAACAGGAAGGCAACGAATCAACAAATTAGCATCTGAGATTACAGTTTAGTGTGAAACCCATTAATCCATTCTTAAGCTTTAGACTGTAATATAAAACAAAAGAAAGTTAAAATAATTGCTTGAATGTGGAAGAAAAAAGGAGTTTTAATTCTAATGCTAGTTTTTCTTACAGAGAGTGTTAAGAAGGGAGCTTCAGTTGAATGTTTGTCCATTATTATTATTAAACGCTTATTCTTAAGAAGCCAGTATTGGAGTTAGTAGTGGCTTCTAGATTCAGGATGTTACATCTTTTGTCTACTTCTTTGTTTTGTTTCACCCTTACAGGAGATAAAAACAGCCCATAAATTAGCCAAGAAGTATTATGTAAGCCCCCCACAGTGGGCTAAATGTCTCTACAGTCATAGTTACAGCCTATGGTTTATTTGTCTGCCAGCCTACATCAGAGTTGCACATCCCAAGGTCAAGGCACTGCAGCAGGCATACGATGTTCTAATTAAAATGAGAAAAACTGATGTGGAACCACTAGATGAGGCAAGTGCAAATAAAAAAAACATTACCATAAACATGGAATAGAAGAAAAGGTGCAAATATAGTGTTTTGCAGCTACCACCAAGTTAAAGCATACTTACAGTTTGACATGTTTAAAGCCAGCTTGAAATGATCTCAAAGAAGGCTGCTTAATAGTGCAACTGGAAATTAATTTTGGTTTTCATCACCAGCTGGGTCCAGTACTCCAACTTAGTGTTGCTAGTCTTCTCCCAGACTTCCAGAGCACTGGAACAGGCTGCCCAGGGAGGTTGTGGAGTCTCCTTCTACTGGAGACATTCAAAACCCACCTGGACACCTTCCTGTGTAACCTCATCTGGGTGTTCCTGCTCCAGCAGGGCTATTGGACTAGATGATCTTTCAAGGTCCCTTCCAATCCCTATAATTCTGTGATTCTGCGAAAGTTCTTGAATATGCCTATTTTTTTAAACACACTTTGAATTAATGCTTTGCAATTATAGTGAACTGAAGGAATAAGGAGTTTGTGTGCAGCATACCATTCTTTCAGTAGTATCCACAGGCACAGAGCAGCAAGTTATCCTGCTTTTTGCATGGGTGTTTCCTTCCCTCCTTTATTTCACAAACAGAAGAGCTGAGTGGAAAAAAATTCAGCATTCTCAACAATGTGACTGCCGATGTTATTTCAGCTCGTGTGATTTCCTGTTTAATTTTTGCTCCCTCTTCTGGCTATTGAGTGTTACATACTGAGTAGCTGCTGTCACATGGCTTTCCCTTTTGCATGTGTAGGTGTTGGAAATCAGAAAAGAGGTTAGACTGTTTCAGAATCCTTGTCATCAGTCCATTTATGCATTTCTGTATCTTGCCAGGTCTGCTACAGAGTTGTAATGCAGCTCTGTGGACTGTGGGGTCAGCCTGTTCAGGCTGTGAGAGTCCTCTTTGAAATGAAAAATGCTGGGATACAGCCAAATGCAATCACCTATGGTTATTACAATAAGGTAAGAGGAGTCTTGAGCAGGACTGCTGGACCAGTGTCTGTCTTGCTGCTGTCATGCCCTTTGTCCTGTAGCATGTTTCGAATGTTGTTTATTATGGCTCTTGATGTGTATTTGCTGGTTCTGTTGGGCAAGCAATCATTTTGGACATGCTTATGGTTCACTGAATCTACAGTATGTAGTTTTACACTGTTGAGTTTACATTCCTATGCTGTTTGGCTAACCAAAAATTCTGGTGAAATACACATTTATAATGTTTGCAAGTTTTGGAACCTGTCTAGTGCTTCCATCTGTTCCTAGGTGTGTCCTTTAAGGTAGTAGGATCCTAGATGGATGAAGGATGGAATTAGGCTAGTTGAAGTGGCCACCCCACCTTTTCCATGCTTTCAAGTTCTTGTAATATGATGATGAAACTTCTTAGTAAAGTAGGCTATGTAAAGTTATAGGAAAAGAGATGCTACTGTGGTCTTTTGTAGCTACTGAAGTCTATAAATAAGAATAAAACCTACCATGTTTACTTAAAGAAATCTTGATTTGTATCAATATTATAATAAAGCAATATTATAATATAGCTATTATATCTAGAGCTGTAGGATAAAAGGGAACAGCTCATAAAAACTCAAATATTTGTCCTTCACATGGCTGGAAATGCCTTTTTTGAGTATGGAAAGAGAAGCTTCTCACTGTACTTTGTTTCTTAGTTTTACTTTCTTACTGTTTTCGTTATTGCAATGTCTCTTTCTGTAGGCAGTTTTAGAGTCTGCTTGGCCTAGCAGTAACCGCAGTGGCATATTCCTGTGGACAAAGGTACGAAATGTAGTTCGTGGTGCAGCACAATTTAGGCTGTGCTTAAAGAAATCAACGGAGAGCCCACAAGTACCTGTGAAATCAGGTAATAAGTTAAGTGAAATGGATTTAGTTCTGCTGAACAAGAGCATGACATCCTTTCTAAGGGACTGCAGCTAACATTGTGGCTTTTACAAACAGAAAATCTCTCATTAAGCGTATAAAAATTGATAATTGCCAACTTGATGCTTGAAACAGTCTTAGAATGTCTTTAACACACTGAAGAATTAATTGTCTGAATTCTGTTGGTAGAATTTCATATTATTTTATATGTGCAAGCAAAAATATTTGCTGTTGTCTGAAGAGGTCAGATTTGTTTAAAAACTTGAAAAGTTAAATCCTTTCTTACTAACCAGCTCTCGTTCATGTCTTTAGCTCTGCGGAGTACCACGGGTGGAAGTGATGGGGACATGGTGAGCCATGGTAGCGTGGATAGTTCTAATGATGCTAACAGTGGGGAGCACACTCTCTTCGTCAGTGACTTAGTCAGGCTTGATTCCATTGATAATCACTCTAGCACAGGTACTAGATTCTGATGGGTTTCACTACTAACAGTCCCCCAGATGGCTAAATTTTGTAGTCTCCTGTTGATCTCCCCTCCACAATCACCACCTTCCCTCCTTGAGGATGTAGAGAATGAAGCATGAATTTAAACTATGTAAAGAAAAAGAAATACACTGTTGTAGAATATTACTCCTTTATGCTAGATCATGCTTCTTTAGTTTAGAGTGAATCATAGCAGAAATACGGTTATGTTAAAATAAAATGTCTTGCCATAGTCTCATGAACCTTGCTTTTTTTGCTAATCTTCAGAAAAGGTATGAAGCCTCTGACATGAGTCTGTTCAATTTTTGCTTATTGTCATTTAGTCATAGAAATTATAGTCTGTGTAAACAAAACCTTTCTCTGCATTAAAGGAAAAGCGTGAAAGTTGCTGAGGTGATTAGAAAATAACACTTAAAATGTTGCTCCCTGATCGTAATCCAGAAAGGCCTAATTAGCGTTCCTGGAATTAGTATGTTATGTTTGGTTATTAGTACGTTATGCTTTTAATGGCTTCTTAATAGTAGTTGCTAAACTTGGAAATAAATACAGAAATTATCAGAACCTTGTCATACGTTCTTTATAAGACACCTTGGGAATGTAAAGACAGGTTAGAAGCTGGAGAAAAACTCTGTCTTAAATGTGGTATGCACTCTTCCAGATGAAGTGGAGTAAAAAGAGTGCACTGGAAATTAATCACTTGATTCTTCATGTCTGCTTTAGTACTGATTACATCCTACCTGTGCACAGTCTGAACTAAACTTCCTTTCTGCGTGTAACTTCAAAACTTACTGTACAAATGGTTCTTGCACACTCTTCATGTTTTTAATATCTTGAGCCCTTCTGTGAAGAGAACTTTGATTCCTGTGCTTCATCTGATATACCTGCCTAGATTACTGAACTTTCCTTCTCTCTGCTCTTTGTTGCTCTGATTTTTCCTCTTTGCTGTCTCTTGGGTGCCACGTTTGTCCTTGGCTATCGCGGTGTGGGGTGCAGACTTATATGGTGTGAAGCCTTGCATGCACGTGTGCGTTATTTCTACCCTTGAATGTTACTTCTGCAGGTAATTCACCCATTTATTGATAGGGTGTTTTCGCTTCTGTACGGAGCAGGGGTACTAATGTTATTGAAATGATGGTAGAAAATGAAGATCAAGGAATGTCAGAACTTGCTTTTCTATGTAAGAGGTTTTTAATACAGTAGACAGCTGTAATAACTGATGGCTGTTCAAACTTTATAAATTTAATTATTTTTACGTTTGCTCTCTGTTGGTAAAATAAACAGCAATAATATGCATTGTAGATAATTTATGTGTTACTCAGGTTTTATGGAGCTTCCTGATACCTTTCACATTCAGTAACTTATACTTTGATCTTTTTAAATACTGTCATGTGTTCTAATAGGTACTATAAGGCGTATAAATGATTGTGTTTAACATGTTGCTGAGGGGTATGTCCCATATAGTGTTTTTGTATTTTTGCATATGCACTCAGATAAAACTAGTAGAGAAAAGAGTCTTTCTGGATTGTTTCCTATGGCAGAATCTTTGGACTACTGTGAAATATTGTGGTTTTTTGGTTGGTTGGGTTTTTTTGGGTTTTTTTGTTTGTTACAGCTGTTAATTTTAACAGTTATCTTGGAGGAGGAGGCTTTTTTAAATGTTTAGAGTTTTACTTTTTTTTTATTATGTGTTAAACTTTGCACTATAGCACAAATCCGTAGCACAGTTTATGGTACAATTCTTTTCAGGCATGTATTCATTATTAGAAGCTTGCCCAATTACTGTTGTGCTTGTCTAAATTTCTTTTGTAGATGCATTCAAGAATTTAGCTTGCCCAGCAATGAAATATTTCATGCTAATGAGAAAGGAAAGGAATTAAAGGAGATACACAGCATTATAAGTATCTAGTCACTATAATGCTCTTGGGGGAATAACTTGTATTTATTATAATAATTAGGAAAGTAAATTTGGATTATATAGCATAGTTATCTCATCTGTCACCATCACCAATGAACTCTTCTGGTGAAACAAAATGTGAAACAAATTAATTTTGCTTCTTTTATTTTCTTATTGGAAAACAAAATTAGGAAATAAAAACAAGTCTGAGGCATGTGGTTGTATTCCTTCAAACAGGTGGTCAGTCAGACCAGGGCTATGGATCCAAGGATGAACTTTTAAGAGATGATGGGGATAGTCTTCATTCAACTGAAACACAAGTAGAGAAAGATACTTCTTCTAAAGCCCAAGACCTAATAGGAGGTTAAGTATGCATGTTTACATTGATAAAGGCTTTTTGTAATAAATCTGCTTTGTGTATTAGACTACCACAAATACTTAATGTGTTGAATTAATAATGTTGCCAAGGTCAAAATATGACTCTATGAAATCTGGTGGACTGCTTATGTGCCCTAGGTAATGTTGATAGCAGTGGAATACATATACATAGCCTTTTATTAGACTAATTCAATATAGATGGAAAAACTGGGCAAGTGCTGGCGGAAGTAGTATTTTGTATTCTGTTCCTCTCATTTGTATATTTGAAAAATTGACCATTTCTTTAGCTATACAAGTTGAGTTAATAAAAGGCACTACTTTTTCCTTCAGACTCTTCTCAGCTGCAGAAAATATGGTCGTCTCCTGTCGTCTACCCGGATTTTGTCCTTAGTCTTTCAGTATTTTGTCTCTCTCACTGATCAATCTGTTTCATATCTGTGTAACTGTATCCTCAGTGTGAGTTAGAGCTTCAAAAGCTGTCGTTAGACAAAGAGCCCTGCATGAAAATCTGAGAACTGCTTTTCCTGCTCTACTTTGGTTAGTTCAAAAAAATATGAAAGGAAGAAATTGGCATGTGCCCTAACCTTGTGAACAGCTAGATGTTCTCTGCATAATACTATGTACTGTAATCTCTCTGGGTATTATTTCCAGGAAATGCATGATACCTAGTAGGGCTGATCCTTTAGGTTGAAATCACATAAGGGAACAGTGTTTGAGTTCTGTTTTCCATAACAGTGCAAGTGAAATTATTTCGTTAAATTAACTAAAGTTCACATTCTCTTGTAGAGGATTGTACTGCGAAACCTGATGAAAAGCAACAGCTGAATATAGAAACTTATAGTCCAACAGACCCACCTGTTTGGGGTAACAGCATTGTGAAAGTTCCATCTGGCATTTTTGATAGCAGTGGAAGGAAAAGCAGTGGTGGTGAGTCACTGGGTGAAACAAAGCTTGCTAAAGTCCTGATATTGTTCTGCTATAGTGTTTTGCAATCTTTTCCATGCTAGGGAAAAAAAAAAGGAACTTCTGTTTGAGGTGGAGATATCTCACACAACATTTAATTTCCACCATTATCCTTTGCAGGTGAATTAGAAGGAACCTGTGAATTCTAAGGTTGAAACTCACTGTTGAGTAGATTGAAATCAAGATTTTCCCTGTCCTGCACTGATAGTGTTTCAGTGATGTACTAGAAAACCAAGAGAATTTGGGTCTTCACTCTTGATTTTATTACCTAAACCTTGTTGTCCTTGGACAAGTCTCTTTATTTCTTTGGTTTATATTGCCATTGTATAATCTGGGAATAATTCGTGTTGTCTTTGTGCCATACAAAATTTACTTACATAGCCGGAGCTATATGATGAGGAAGACTTATGGATATATAAAACCCAAGTCTTGGGGCTCATTTTTTTTTCTGCCTTTGTGCCTACTAAGGCAATGTAGTCCACTTCAGTGTAGGCTGGTAGTAAAAGATAAAGTCTTAGGCAAGAAGTTGCCTAGAACCTGTCTGGCAATCACAAGAGCTGATGACTACTCAAGAAGTAGCATTGATATGAGACTCAAACATCCTCCAGCAGTGGATATGGTTCATCAAGTCCTCTGTTGGGATCCAAATATAGTAGAATTCCCATACTTAGGCAGTTTTTTTCCCTAGCTAATACAGCTTTCTAGCAATAAATATTCCAAATTCCTCCAGGGAAATTGCAATAAATACAAGATTAATTCGTATCTTCCATATGCTAAATTTAATTAGCTTTTCCTAAATATGGCTTTGTCATAAATGAAATAATGCTTCTGTGTTGTGTGGACACACACACTAGGGTTTTTTCAGAACCAGAATGAACTGTGGAGTTTAGTGCATAGGTCTGTGAATATAGCTCTGGAAAAAAAAAATAGAGCAATCTTCCCTTGTAATTGTACTTTCCTTTAGATTATGGATGTAGTACCTCCTCTCTGCTGGGTGTTGGCACAGGGAAAGGAGGAAGAAGCCATAAGAAGCTTTGACTTCAAGGAGTCAAAGAGTAGATTACTTTTTATCTGGAGGATGCCTCTGCAGCCTGTAAAATACCTTGTTAATACTAGTGTAACTTCTTAACAGATAACTTCAGATTGTAGTGCTCCCTGTCTTCTCACTGGTAAGGAGATGAGGAGATTTCGTATGATTTTAGGAAATAGACATTTTTGGTGGCTATGGATACCATATTAATACCTTTTCTCTTTTAGAAACTGGTTCTAGCCCACTGTTTGTAACTCAGGATTCAGTTGAAGATGTAGTCTTTGGTGATGTTTCTCCTAAGAAAACGAGTGAAAAAGGACAGAAGAGGCAGAAAATGTTTTCAGAGAGAAGCTGCAGTTTCAGCAGTGAAAGCAGAGCAGGAATGCTGCTGAAAAAAGGCAGCTTGGACTTGCATTCTAAAGAAATAGCAATAATGATGGGAGCAGATGCCAAGATCCTAACAGCAGCTTTATCTGGGGCCAGAACCTCACCCTGTCATATGAATAAATCCAATAGCTCTGAAAGTATCGTTGACCAGCAGGTTTCTGGCGTAAGTGGCACTTGGAGTTGTGTGACTGAGAGTGATTGGGAATTGGAGCATAAGTCTTCACCAGTGCTCGAAGAACCTGGGGAAGGACAAGACCATCTTGAGAATGGGAGAGATGAAAACATGAACACAGTGGAGGACATGAACCTTGAACAGTCGGCTGAGTCCAAAAACCAGAAACCAGAATCCAAACATGAAACTGCTAAAAGGAATAGCTTTTATGGAGTGGTTAAGCCTGTTGAAAGGGAAGACGTTGAAGTAGGCTTGGACCCTTTATCTTTGCTGGCTACTGACAGCACGCAACCGAGGCATCCAGAACTTGAGGAAAAGTTGGTGTCACCAGTTGCAGCACGTAATTTAGCAGATGAAATAGAGAGCTATATGAATCTGAAGAACCCATTGGGTAGTAAGTTTCCCAGCATGGAACTGCACAAGCCAGACAGGGAAGCAGAAGCCTCTGGTACACTTGGTCACTCCCAAGAAAGGAGGTCAAGCCTGCCTTTGGATCCTGTCCTGCCATCTCCTGAGTCTTATGAAAATCGGAGAAGTCCTTCTGTGTCCAGATCCAAAACATTCACTGGACGACCAAAGCAGCAAACTCATCCGCGAGTTCAAAAGGAGCGGTCTTCGTCTTTGACAGGACTGGGTCGTTCTTCTCCACATGGCTCGTTAGGATCTGTCGTAACAACTTTATCCAATCTGAAGTTAGACAATATACTGTCTGGACCAAAAATGGATGTTCTGAAATCAGGCATGAAACAGGCTGCCAATGTGGCCAGTAAGATGTGGGGAGTTGTAACTTCAGCGTATAGTTACTCGGATGAAGAGGCAAGTGCTTTTCAATATGAAAAATTTGGGGAGACAAAAAGGGGTAACTTCTGTGTCCAGAAGATTGCTTCACAAGATAATGTTTTTTATTAAGTATTAACTTTTATTAGCTAATAAAAGTTGTATTTTATGTATGGTGGAGTTTTCCTCTGTCTTTACAAACCACTTTTCAGACAGAAGCAAATTAAGTGATCTTGATGCAGTAAACTTTGACTTTTTGTTCTCAGCATTTGTCCTCCCATTTATTTATTTATTTATCTTTTTATTAATATTTAAATTTAAAGAAGCTGCACCAAGAAAACCTAGTAAGAAAAAATTATGTCGTATTAAGTGATATCATACTGCTTATCTTAAAAATAAGAAAAGGTTGTGAAAACAAATCACAAACCTAAGAAGTGAAGTTGGTGAGAATTTAAGTTGAAAGTATTAGAGGACAGCCTGAGATCTAGTAAATTTACTCATTGGGAGTTTGGAAACTAAATGTTATGGTTCTTGTGTGAGCACACTTGATTAACAGTCTTTTTCAGAGAAAAACATTTTGGAGTATAGTGACACAAATGAAAGAACAAAGTGGGAGGGATACAACTTCCTCCTTTCCATATGGATGTTATTCTGCCTCTGGACATAGTTTTCTCCCTTAGAAAGGCCTCTGCTTGATCCAAGTTAACCCGTGGAGCTGGTGTTTGGCTTTAAGTATCTTCTCTCTTCCCTCTTCAGGCTTTTAAGATAGCTTCTTGTTGACTTTTTCAAGTTCTTCCTCCTTTCCCCAACCTCCATAAAAGGTGGGAAAAGGGAAGATAGCTGTCTACCTTTATATCTACATGAAACCAATTTAAGTGGTTAGTAATGGGGTCCTTTCTGTTAAATACAAAAACTTTTTTTTTTAACCAGATCATGCCTATGATAATGAAAAAAACTCACTGGTTTGCTTTCTTTCCTGATTTTTTTACCTGTGACCTTGGTTTTCCTGTGTGCCTTTCTACTCTACTGACCTATTCTGTAGGATTTTGTTCAATAGTGTATCATAATCCCCTTAACATGATTTATTTTAATTTCCTTCAAGGATCTTTTCATTATTTCCTCTTTTAATTCTGCAACTTCCCCATTTAGCATCCTAATGATTGTACTTTGTCACACCCTGTGTCTTAGTAATTATGTTATTGCTGCGTCATTTCAGCTGGTATGTTTCATTCCTGTCCTCAGTTCTGAAAATATAAGACTTTAAGTCAGATCATTTTTCCTTCATTTTGCATATTGTCTACCAAATCACTATTTCTGCATCATTTTTCCTGTTTCTCATTTAATGAAGAATTTTACATCCCTGTAACTTTGTTTGATCCTCACCTAAGTATTTTCATTGCTAAAGCCTTTTGTTTGTCCAGTGTTTGTTCTTTTGGGGGTTGTGTAGATTCATCTTACATCTAATAATTTTTTTACATCAGTATTTAATCTTAATCTGCTGCTTTAATTATTTATTTATTACAATAAAGTTGTAAGTCAACTAGTGTATCTGGAAGTACTCAAGAGTGCTAATTTTCTTTTTCTTGTTTTAAAGGAAGAACACAGCCGACCAGACTTTAACTTCCCTGTTGGTTTTGAAGATAATATTTTAGGAGATAATCTGTCACCGAGAACTGGAGTCCCAGGGCTAATTACAAATGAGCTTGCACAAAGTACTACTAGTCTTGGCAGTAGCAGTAGCAGTGGAGATGCAGGAAGACAGCATTACAGTGCAGGTGATATTTTTCTCCACCCTACCCCACCCCACCCCATTTGTTTATAATATAACAAACAGGGAAAATTATTATGTCTGAAATCATTCGTAACAGTGGAAGCTATGGTAATGTTAAATTACTTCAAGTCTTTAAGTACAACCAAATTTGTGCTTCCATTCTGTTTGGTTGCAGTAGCAAAGAGCTAATGCTTCTTGCTTTGTTAAATGTAAATAAGTTTATATGAAATACAGGGATTTAACTGTAAAAATACTTCCTCTGTGCATGTGATAGGAAGATTCCTAACTACTTTTAGTCAGGAACTCCTGCTTATTCACGTAAAGTCATAATATCCTGAAAGTTCTTGAGATATTAATATAGAAAAGCAGAGCACTGTTTGAGAACTGCAAATAGTCACATAACTGAGGCAGATCTTTTGAGGAAAAACCAGCCAAACAACAAAACTTGACAAAACAATAAAACAAAACCAAACAAACAAAACCAAGCCTACACAAAGAAACAGAACCAACCCCACAGCCCCAATCTCATAATAAAAACAAAGCAATGCACACAAAAAATGCATTCGCTTTACTGTGGAATAGGAGGTATTGGATGCATACTTGATTTGAGGTTGTGAGGGTAAAAAATTGGCAAATATATGCCTATTGCTAAATTGTCCTATTTTTAATTTTGTTTTCCCCAGAGTTCTAAAACTGGATGAAGTGAGTCTAATAATTTTCAGTACAGATTTGATTAGATTTGATTCATGTGTTGAGAAAAAGGTGTGTTGCTGAACCAGCTTGGGGTTTGGTTTAGATCTTTTTGCAGTACTTTTAATGATGCAAATATTATAAAGCTGTCTGCATCAAGATAGGAAGAACTGTCTTGTGGGCTGGACATAAACTCAGCCTCTCTAGCAAAATCTTGCTGAGATACCTTCTGGTTCCAGTTAGTCAGAAAGGTTGTAAGTATCTATAAAGAGTGGCAGCCACCAACAGGATGTACAGAATTTTTTCACAAACATAAACTTTAGCTGAAGAAGCAGAGGAGACTTCTTTATGACAAGGGGACTCTAGTAGTGATTTTTTTGAATAGGAAAGTTTGACTGGGCTTGTCAGAAGAAGTAATGATGGTAGTTTTGCTTCCTAAAACTGATTCTGTCGTTTCCGTCTGGTAAATATATTCAAACTCCTTTTCCTCTTCCCCTGGGCAAAGCTTTTAACCCTAAAACCCAGCCTTGCCAAAGAAAGATTCTTTGTTTTACTGTGATGTTAGGCATGGAAAACTTAAGCACAATAATAGCATGTCTGGTATCATGTGTCTTGCCTGGTAGTGCCCTTCTTTTTGCTTTTTACGTATAGATGTATCATTCAAGAAATCTTCAACAACTTTTTAGAGTATGTATATTGAGCAATCTTACAGCTCTCTGCCATTCCTTATTCTTTCCTCATATTTTCCGATGTTATTCACTGATGCTTTTTTTTTGTCTTTTACCATTCTGTGATATATTGTGTTAGACAAAAATAACGTTGAAATGTTAATCACAAAAGTGATATTTCTTTATTTTGTAATTATAATATCAATGTAGTTACAGAGCTAAACATGTCTTTGGAGATCATCTGGTAAAATTTTATGTCTTGGTTGAGCAGAAAAGATTTTATTTGTAAATGAGTAAACTACTCTTTCCTTGAATACAAGACCAAAGCGACTCTTTCTGTACAGGTGAAATTTCATTCCCAAGAAGTATGAAAGTTCTGGATTCTGAGAAGTCAGAGCACAGCTCTTCACATAATACTAGTTTATCCAGCATTTTCCAGAACTATGCAATGGAGGTAAGATTAATAAACTTACAGACGAAAGATATAATTATTCAGTATTACTGTATGCATTAAATACCTGTTTCGTTGGATTGTGGTTGATTTTTCAAAACAATTTTTTCCATGTTTCTACTGCAAAGATGCTTAATACTTTTAGCCCAGAGTGTGACAGTAGCTTTAAAAAAGGGAAATGTGTTATTATACTTTTATGTATCTGTAATATATAGACAGAAGACACAATTGAGGGAAGGATCAAAACTTGAAGTGAGACAGAAATTAGAGAGGAAACCGTTTGTTTTTTCCCTTTTCCCTTTCAATCTTTTTGTTTGTTTTTCCCTTTATGAAAATTATGTGTTGATACTAAATAATTGTGGTGGGTTGACTACAGCCAGCAGCTAAACACTCACACAAGCACTTCCATACTTCCCCCTCTTCAGTATGAGGGAGAGAATTGGAAGAGCAGAAGCAAGAAAAAGAGCTTGAAGGCCAAGATGAAGACAGTTTAATAAGTGAATTGGGGGAGATAGAAAGGAGGGGGGACAACACGAAACAAGTGATGCAAAGGCAATCAGTCAGCACCATGACATCCCAAGCAACATCAACCTTGGAAAAACTCCCCCTCACACACCCCATTTATCACTGATCCTGATGTTACATAGTGTATTTTTGGGTCAGTTGGGGTCAGCTGTCCTGGCTGTGTCCCCTCCCAAACTCTTTGTGCACCCCTATCCCCCTCACTGGGGCAGAGTCAGAGAGAAGAGATGATGATGGTGTGTTACCACATTGGTGTGTTATCAACATGGAGATGGTCACCAGTCTAGAACACAGCACCATTAAGTCTGCTATGGAGAAAATTAACTTCATCCCAACCAAGCCCAGCACAATAGTGATTTAATATCTCTCTCTGTTTCAGTTATCATTTGTAGCTGCTTTCAGACTTCAGATACATAGGAAATGGTCACTGCATTTCCCTTGGTTGCTTTTCTTTAAGGTGTCATGTTACTTTGCTAGGTCTTGTGTAATTTTCTTTTATGTTTGATCTTCTGGAGATTTAGGCTTGTCAAACTTCTGCAGTGCATTGTATAAGAGATATAGCATAGTAGAAGAAAAGATGTTGGTGTTGGGCAAATATCTAAAATATGTTATATGCTGTGTTGATCTAAAATACATGCTGTGATTAGTGCTTTTTTGGTTTTATTGCCTGTGAGAACGAAACAATAAAGCAAGAGGAAGCCTAAAAAATAGGGATTATAGACCATTCTTTAGCTAGTACAGGATTATCTTTTACAATCTTTTCTCCAGTTCTCAATGTAGTTTAGTGATGAGACTTTTACTAGGTAAAAAAAAACCTTCCTGTTTTTTCCACTTGCATTGGGTGTGTGTGGCAAGGTTTTGGTAGCAGGGAGGCTAAAGAGATACCTTTTGTGAGAAGCTGCCAGAAGCTTCCCCTGTGTCTGACAGAGCCAATGCCAGCCAGCTCCAAGAAGAACCTGCCACTGATCAAGGCTGAGCCATTCAGTGGTGGTGGTAGAGCCTCTGGGATAATGTATTTAAGAAGAGGTAAAAACTGCTGCGTAACACCAGCTGGGTGAGGAGTGAGAATCTGTGAGAGAAACAACTTGACACCAAAGTCAGTGAAGAAGTAGTGCAGGAGGAGCCCCAGGTGGTGGATATTCCTCTGCAGCCCATGGAGGTCCATGGTGGAGCAGGGATCCACCTGTAGCCCATGGAGGACCCCACGTCAGAGCAGGTGGATGCCTGAAGGAGTCTGTGACCCCGTGGGAAGCCCACACTGGAGCAGGCTCCTGGCAGGACTTGTGGCCTCATGGAGCCCATGCTGAAGCAGGTTTGCTGGCAGGAGTTGTGACCTCGTGGGGGACCCACACTGGAGCAATCTGTTCCTGAAGGACTGCACCCTGTGGAAGGGACCCACACTGGAGCAGTTCATGAAGAATGTCAGCCCATGGGAAGAACTTAGGTTGGAGGAGTTTGTAGAGGACTGTCTCCTGTGGGAGGGACCCCACGCTGGAGCAGGGAGGAATGTGAAGAGGAAGGAGCAGCAGAGACAACGTGTGATGAACTGACCCCAAGCCCCATTCCCTATCCCCCTGTGCATCTTGCGGGGAGGAGGTGGAGAATCCAGGAGTAAAGCTGAGCCCAGGAAGAAGGGAGAAGTGGGGGAAAGGTGTTTTAAGGTTTAGTTTTTATTTCTAATTACCCTGCTCTGATTTCTGATTGGCAATGAATTGAATTAATTTCCCCAAGTCAAGTCTGCTTTGCCTGTGACAGTAACTGGTGAGTGATCTCAGTGATCAGCCAGCCAGGGTCAACCCACCACACCACTATAAAGATTTCTTTTGTGTTTGGTTGTTGGGGTTTTTTTTATTTTTGTTGTTGTTGTTTGTAGGGTTTTTAGTTGTTTAGATTTGTTGTTGTTGTTGTTGTTGTTTGGGGTTTTTTTTCTCTTTTGGAGAAGCAGACATGCATTTAGTTATACAATTCAAAACAGTTTAGTAAGCTGAAGGTTTCACAGGAGTAAACAACTGTAAATACTAAATTAGTAATGTTTCAGGGTAATGCTTCTTCCAGGTCTCAAAATACCTAACCAAAAGGAATTCTTAGTATTTGCATTTCATAGGTAAAAGTTGTGTGGACAAGATAACTGGGTATGGTGAGTAAGTACTGATGAACTCATGCCTCCCAGCTGGCATTCTGATACCTGTTGAACTCCTGTGGATATTAAGCCTATAAAGCCTATTATAAAAAAAAAAAACATGAACACAAGACTGATAATATTCATTCTTTGCTGTTCTAGGTATTGATGTCAAGCTGCTCTGAATGTAGAGCCTGTGGTGCTTTGGTTTATGATGAAGAAATTATGGCTGGGTGGACAGCAGATGATTCAAACTTGAACACTACTTGTCCTTTCTGTAAAAGTACCTTCTTACCTTTACTTAATGTTGAATTTAAAGACCTACGTGGTTCTGCAAGGTTAGTGGGTTTTATATGTATACTCTCCTTCTACCTCGACACTTGTACATGGTTATATTTTTTCACAAAAGGATCTTAGTTATATCTTCCAGTATGTTTGTCTAGGTATTCACAAGAATGTCAGTGCCTGTTTGATACTCATGGTTGTACTGAAAGAAATTATAAGTTGTGTAAGCTGTTGAGTTTCATTGTAAAATAGCCAAAGAGCAAAGAACTGATTGCCTTTTTACCACTTCTTCTTTTAATATATTTTTTTAAAGCATAACTATACAGAAGGTAGAAGTGTTTTCATTTTGTTTAGCTTTTAGAAGAAAGCTAATGAATCTTGAACTTTTTAGAAGCATATGAAACATTATATATATCTGTCAGCATAGAATTTCTCCCAAATTAAATTTACTAACAGCTTTGAGTTACAGATGCTCCAGCTTACTGTTTCTCCAGTAGTTCTCCAGTTTAATCTTCTCCACTTATATTTTTACCTCTTTTAATTGCATTGTGAAGGCTGGAACTTACTTTAAGGTAATTTAAAATAGATATTCACTGTAGTGGTCATTGCTGTGAAACGGAGCTGCCATTACTGTTCTCTAAAGCTAAAACTGAATATCTGTAGAGTGTGTACTTAGAAACCTTAGCAAAGCAAGACACATTCCTGTTATCTCGTGCCTGTAACAGTGTGGGGTCTTCTAGTCTGTAATGTCACACTACAATAACACACATTTTCAGTGGTGTGTCAGCTATTGATGTGTTGTTGCTGATTAGGAACCACAACAAACTGAGGTCACTTGTAATGATTTATGTCCAGCGTAGCATTACCTGTCTTGCAGATCAAATCCCTGTATGTGGTTATTTACGCTGCCCATATGAATTGCAGTGGAGGAAGCAGGATGATGTTTGTGTCCAGTTGTCAATAATTTTAATGTTGTGCTTCCTTATTTTTGCTAATTTTGAAAGTAAATGTAGAAAATAATAACTTTTAAAATTACTTTATGCTTACATCTTAACCTTTTAATTTCTGTCCCCTCCCATTCATGTTATAACATAGCTTTTTCCTGAAGCAAAGTACCTCAGGAGATAGTTTACAGAGTGGTACCCTTCCATTAACCACGGATCCCCTGGAGCAGAAACTGTTGTCCAGTCCAGCTGTTGCTGACTTGATCAGTTTTTCAGATCACCCACAGTCCAGCCATACCATAGCTGAAGAAACGAGCTCTGCAGCTGAGCAGAGGTAGGTAAACCAGGATTGTTAGCTCTGTCAAAAATATATCAACACTTCCAATATTTCACCTGTATTTCTAAAGTCAAGGTTGGCTTATGTACCAAATATGGTGGACAGGTACAATTGTGACCTGACGATGGTCTGTTTCCCCTCATTCTTTTTGCATGTTTTAAGTGTGTTTTTATCAATTCAAAGTAGGGTGGTTCCACTAAATGATTGGCTTTTAGAGATACAACTGTCAAAGTAAATTTTCAGGACCATCCACTATTGAGTATAGGTAAAGCTTCTACTCAGTATTGTTATAACACACTCACCTTTTAAAGATACACAGAAGTTTAAGCATTACTTTTCCTTTCCTTGTGTTTAGAATTAAACAAGAAGGGCACTGTATTATGGGGAAAAATAAGTCAATTTTCTGGAACACACTTTTTTAAGAGAAAGCTCTAGGAGCACTCAACACTCATACTGAGCTTGTCTTCCATGACAAGTAATACTGATATAAAAATGAAACTCAGGAAGACAATACCACTTTTGAAACAGCTGGAGCAAAGAAGCATTAAGGAGAAAGTGTCGTGCTGGGAGAAGGAAGAACTGAGATAGTGCTGCTATGAATTTTGACCTTTTTGCTGGGAATTATTGACATTTTGTTGTAAAAGGGTAGCGTGTTTGTTGCTTGTTGTTTTGTTTGTTTGTTTGTTTTCTAATCATTATTCAGTTTGGAATTCCTGAGCATCAGTGCCCCTGAGCTAACAAGTTAATGGCTGTATCAGACTATTAAAAGTTAAATATTTTAAACTCTAAAAATTAACAGTGTTATTGCTTATCTTAATCTCTTAACTCTGGTGTCATATATTTTTAACTAAAGACAAATTTAGGAGCGAGGGTCACCTCTAAATGAATCTCTTCCCCCTCTTTACAGATTATTTGGAAGCAGATATTTTCTGTTTCACTTGGTGTTTTTTCTTCTTCATTCTGTATTGTAGTTGAATTGATTTTATCCATTTTTTCATTTATAACACGCACAAAATTAATGTTCCCAGATCTTAATTAATGTATTAATTAAATTTGACAAGCCTGTAATAGGAGTTTGTTTAAATTAACTTGTTGGATGAAGTTGACGCTTACAATTTTATTTTTTCAGTTATTTGTGCATGCAACTTATAAATGGTTTTCTGTAATATTTTTTCTCTGCTTATGACGTTTAGAGGAAGTAAAAATGAGCATAGTCAGAACAAGATAGTCTTTGTGTGTTGACAGAACTGTGGATTGCTGTTTTTCTAAGCAAGGTAGAGATGTACCAGAGTGATGCTACCTACACAGAACTGCAGTGCTTTCAGATTTGTGTCTTAGGTTATACCCAGCTGCTTTTCTTGAAGGCTGGTTATACTGTTCTGAAGGGCATTTTGTTTTGTTTTGTTTTGTTTTGTTTTTCCCCTAAACTTTGGAGCTAACTGGGCAAATATGATTCCTTGTTCATAGAGAAGCTTGATTTGGGATATTTAATTGGCAGCCTTTTTCCACTTCCTTCATGTTGCCATAGTAATGCTGAATAGTTTCATATTAGCATATTCTCTCTAAAATCCAAACAGTGATGTGGCAGAAGAACAGAGTAAAGATCCTAGAACCATGAAGACATCTGTCAATAATCCACTGAAAAGAGGAGTGTCCTTGACTCGGAGCCACAGTGTTGGAGGTCCACTGCAAAACATTGATCTTTCCCAGAGACCGTCTCATGGCATTTCAACAGTTAGTCTTCCAAATAGTTTGCAAGAAGTTGTGGTAAGTCCAGAAGCTGCACATTCAGTTGACAGCAAAATGTTGAATGCAATGAACTTAAAATGAATAATGTTCTACTACTAGCATTCTTGTCTCTTTGGAGAAATGGGAATGGCCAAGCATATTTTCATGTTCTTATGACAAAAAAAAAATAAATCTTGGTTCATTAAATCTAAAATTGCTTTTTCAGTACATTGTACAAACAATGCTGCTTGATTTGAAATGTTCTCTCTAGCAGAATGAAGCTAATCTTTGTCTTTCTAGTACTGGAATTTTGTTTTAAAAATAACCCACTTCTACAACACACTGAACAAAACAGTGCAAACAACACACTGTTGCAAGAGTGAAAGTTTGTTCCTTTTCCACACATTTACTCACACTCCTCTATATTCTTCTAGGTTTACCTGTTCACTGGATGGGGTAGGTAAAGTAAGAGCAAGTACTGAGACTATCACATTATTCTGGCACATAAAACAAAGTGGTTCTGCACTCTCCTTGTGCTTTTTATTGGCAAGAAGCTGTCTTTAACATGTGAACTCACGATTCTGTTCCACAGCTGGTGTAATTACTGATATTCTTCTGCCATCTCTATTGCCACTAGCTTAGTACCAACTTAGCTTGAAACTGCACGATCAGGAAAAAGTTATAACAAAGTAGCATTTTCTTTTTTTCACATCACAGAGCAATCTTAGGTGATTGTTCTTCAGAGGTAAGAAACACCTCAACAGTCAAAACTGCTAATGGTATTAAAGTTATTGTGTGTTCAGTACTTCCAGAGGCTTCTTCCAAATATCAAAAGAAAATGGAGGTTTTCAGGGCAAGTAATCCTGAAGAGTATTTCTGGAAGAAAAACCTTAAATTCTGTAACAATAACAAAAAATTATTTTGTTTGTGTTGTTTTGTCTTTAGGACCCTTTAATAAAAAGACCTAACCCTCTACCTGTATCTGTACCCTACTTGAGTCCTTTGGTACTGCGTAAGGAGCTTGAATCACTGTTGGAAAATGAGGGAGAGCAAGTAATTCATACATCCAAATTCATCAATCAACACCCCATAATTTTCTGGAACCTAGTTTGGTATTTCCGGCGGCTGGATCTACCTAGCAACTTGCCTGGACTCATTCTAACATCTGAACATTGTAATGATGGAGTCCAAGTAAGTGGCCATTAGAACTGCAGATATTAGAGTAAACTAAATTTGAGAGTTTGGTTCAAAAAAAGTTGGTAAGTCATTTCTGAGTAGCTTGGGTCTAGATTCCTGCTTTTTATAATAAAAGTAGATAGGTTTGTTTCCTGCAAGGAATCTTGAAGGAATATGAGTGAAAACAGTAATCAAATTCTAATCAAGCTGTTCTGTTTTAAAAAGCCAGAGAGTAAGATTCATTAAAGAAAAGGCTGATACATAGAAAGAGACAAGATGTGTCTGTGGAGAACTCACAAATTGAAGTACATTGTAATCCACATAGTGTGTGTTACATACTTCATTATAATGAACCTTTTAAGTTATTGGTCAATATTTTTTGTTCTTTTCCAATAATAGTTTTTGCTATTCAAACTCCACTGAGTTTCATTACTGTATGAGTGGAACAAAAGAATGTAGGTTGGATGCTATCTTTTGAGTATTTTGCTTTTCCCATTTTAAGGAGCAGATGTTTTTCTGCAACCTGTATGATTTTTGTGTGTAAATGCCAAATTTGATAGGTAATTGTATATGATGGACACACAAAAGTAATATTTTTCTATCTTCTTGTATGCACGTTAATCTTAAAATTATCTCCCTCCTTTAAGAAAAAAAAAACACCTAGAACCAAGAACAATTTTTCCAGAATTGTAGTTGAAGACCAATACTAATCAAATCTAAAGCATGATGGGAAAATACAGTGCGTTAGCAAGGAAAACCACAAGATGGGGCATAGTATCCCGTCATTACTAGTTTAGATTAACACACTAGTGGTAAATTTTTCTTCCCCACTAATTCTTATTGTATTAGTGGTTCCAGAAGCACTAAATTTTATAAAATAATTATGGAACTACTGTTCTGAGTGCTATATATTTTTAATGGAAATAAATGGTTGATATTTGTATGCAAGTGCTTTTTTTTTTCTGTTTGTTGGGAATACCAACACACAGATGTGCATACCAAATCTTAATCAGGTGAGAAAACGCAAGGGTATAGCATGATAAGTAGTACAAATCAAGTAATGTGTTTGGTGCATGAAAAATATTTTTATATATATAATAATAAATATTTTTTTCAGATATCTGTAGAAAGCAGAATGCTCTTCATACATTAGGCTGAACTAGAAAGGGCAATTAAAAGTTGCAGTACTCGTGACTTTGCTCTGGTTGAATGCAGTTTCCACTAGAAGACAACAATTATTCTGTTTGTTGGATTCAAGATAAATAAACATTTTTTTGTTTGTTGCATTCAAGATAAATAAACGTTTTTTTGTTTGTTTTCAAAATGAGTAAAATAGCAGATAAGAAGACTGTACTGATGTTTTTAAAACTTTTCCTCTGTCCTCATGTTTTTAGCTTCCTTTGACATCACTTGCTCAAGATAGCAAGCTAGTATACATCCATCTTCTGTGGGACAATATCAACCTCCACCAAGAGCCAGGGGAGCCTCTGTATATATCTTGGAGAAATCTCAGTAAGTAAAGCAAATGTTACAGAAGTCAGAGGAAGCAGAGGCTATGGAAAGAAACAGGGTTCTAGTGTCTGAAGTGTACGTGGCCCATCAAGTTGGAAAGCCTTTTTAGTGTGTGAAGCATCCGCAATCCCTTAGGTACTTAACATAGTCTTGGTGTCAAATTATTTTTGAAAATATCTTACTCATCTGTGTGAAAAGGTGTGTTATCTGTTCTTTATATTTCATATAAACAGGGTGGGAGGGTTTGATCTAGATGAATTGCTAAATAGGCTTCACCTGATTTGAATGTTTCACTTCATTATCTGGTTATATTCTATGCAGTCATGAAAAAGACTGGTTTACGATTAAGTATCTTGTGTTTCTATAAATGAATGGAAGGTCACAAGACCCATTAATGTGTACATGGAGCAGCCTACTTGACTGTTGAAAAGCAAGATCCAATGAAGCCTTTGTCTACCATAACTTGATTTGTAAGGAAGGAAGAACAAGCAGATTACTTATGAGAAATTTGGGGGTTCGTTACTTCTGATCAGCAAAAACCCTTTGTTCACTGAAACCGCTCAGTCTGTGTTTTAACTTTTAAGAACTGTGCTAAAAACTACGTAGCATGCTAATTCTGGTTTTAAGGAAGAAAAAAAAGGTTTATTTAAAAGTGTCCTGAAAATAAACAGACCGATCAGAAAATTGCAGTCAAGAGCACGGAATAAAATATGTTTCTGTCAGCTTCTACAAAAGCATATTAATTTGTGCATAATACATTAAAAACATCCCCAAAGCATTCAGGCATGAATGAAGATGCATAAATATGTGGTTTTATGTCAATAAAGAAGTAAAAGTCCTGTTTTACACATGGAAGAAAAATAGTAGTGTTGTAGATAAGGCTCTACAGCAGTGTCAGAAAGTATTTGGAAAACAGGAAATTACATTTGTAAACCATCATATATGACAATTTTGTGAAAACCTTAGGCTGGCGTGATTATGATTGCTAGCCTTGGTCTACATTTTGTTTACACACCATGTGCTTGCTGTGTGATCTGTAGCCTTATTTTTTTGTCAGTAAATTGACATAAGATTCCCTCATGAGTCACTGTTTTCCAAAGAATAGTAGTTCAGTGTTATTCTGGAAGTGGCAATGTAAGGAAGAAGTCATAATGGTAAGTATGTTGATTATTTTCTTTCCTGTTTAACACAACAGTGCATTATTTATTTAAATATGTAGCCCAAAGTTATTCATGAATTGTAGGTGGCTTTTAGAAGGGCTTTGAGGTGGAAAGTTTCTTTGATAAGAAATTTAACAGTGTTTTCTTTTATTTCTTTTCGTTTGTGTAAAAATAACCTTCTTGGAGTGAACTTAGTTTTTGAAACTTAACTACATCAATAAACCTGAGCTAACAAACCATCACAGGCAGCGTCTGATGCTGGCTACTCTTCAGTCTCATATTTCTCTGTCACGTGGGAGCTCTTGCACATGGTTACTTGGTGCATCCTGTCGATTTCATGGTGGAGTAAAGACAAAGCCTTTCCGTTGTAACAAATCGAAGTGAAAAAAAAAAACCAACGAACTTTACTGTTTTAATAATCAATACTGTTGCACTTGCCAGATTCTACTGAGAAGAGAGCTTCCACCGTGCCAGAAGATCTGCAGGCAACAAACACTTTGTTGGAGAACATCAAACTGAGTATTCAACACAATAATGTTGAGAAACCAATCAACCTCCTTGTACACAAAGTTAAGCCAGATGTGAAACGACAGAGGTAAAGGGGTAATCTCGTCTTACTTTGTCCCCACTCAAACTTAAATGAGATCAGACTGTATACGCTTCATAATAACAACTCCATAAAAACCTCTTGGGAACATTCAGTTTCATTTGTGTCCACCAAACGCAGTGTATATTTGTTTATGCCCAGGTTTCCAAACGGATGTATAGTTCATCCAAATCAAATGGATAAGGTCATTTACAAATTAATAAGAAAAATCCAGATATTGACTATGCAGACTTTGGTGTTGCTCCAGATTTAGCGAATTGACAAATAAAAGTGTGCAGCATGCTATTGCTGTCTGAAACGTTCTCCAAACTACCTAGTTGTACCTGTTAAAATTCCACCAACCTGGAGTACTGGCTAAAAGTGGATACAACATGATCCACAAGCAAAGGGAGATATGTAAATAACACTTCTGTGGTGTATTTTGCCATCTATGCTAAAATTCCAGGAGGGCTTCATACAAAAGCACAGCCTCTGAAGTAAATTACAGCAGATGCGAGGTGTGTTTGAAGTCTATCACGCTATGTCATCTTTGCTTCAGTGATTTGTAGTTACTGAAAAGAAACAAGAAGTAATTTGCCTCGAGAAGAATCTTTGTGAGTTCTGCAAGTAAAAAAAAATCTAATTGCTTAGTAATGTCTAGTTCTGAGATAGATCATGGCATTCTGAAACAAAGAACAGAGTATGAGTGATCTGAAATAAGTCTGCTCACTGTGCTTCACCCTCAGGCAGGAGTGAGTTAATAAAGAAGTGTTCCTTAATTTCATATTTCTTGTTTTTCTGGAGTTTTTATGGCATGTTTGCCACATGGATTTTTTTAATAGAAAATGTAACTGCTGTGATTTGGTGATAATGTAACTCCATGTGTTAAGGAGAAATACTTATGAGAAAAGAGAGGCATGAGGAAACCTGAAGCTAGTAATCATGTAGCAAGATTAACAGAACAATAGCAGAAACTGCACTCTGAGAGGTGGTAGATGCCCCATCCCTGGATACATTCCAGGCCAGGCTGACAGGGCTCTGAGCAGCATGATCTAGTTGAAAATGCCCCTGCTCATTGCAGGGGGATTGGACTAGATGACCTTTGAAGGTCCCTTCCATACTACACTCTTCTATGATTCCACTGACTTTATAAATGTAGGGTAGTGTAGGGTAGCTTTCATTGATTTGCCCTTCAAAATATTTCCTAGGAGTTTTTACAGAGAAATTCTTTTCCTGTCGCTGGTGTCTCTTGGAAGAGAGAACATTGATATTGGTAAGTAAAATATACTGTGAAATTCATAGTGCCAACATATGAAATACATGAATACTTTAAATGAAAACTAGTGTAAAAAAAAATCAACTTTTCAACCATGTGTTTCTAATTAACTTTTCATTTGCTATGTTTTAGTGAAAAGTACTGTTCTGTCACTCTTCAAGTAGGTGTTGCTTTTATGAAAACGTGATTTAGATGGGGCCATTAATTTTTACTTTGTTTGAAACCAGTAATCAGTTATTTTCAACAAAGTTTATTAGCTTGAAGGTTTAATTTCTTATGTCTGAAAACTTGTTCTCAGTCTTCTCCATCATTCTCCAACCAACATATTAGACCTACGTCATCTAGCCATCTGATTGCCCACACTTTCCTAGTGTCCTCTACCCTGAGTTCTACTTGGTACTCTGCAAGCTAAGGGACTCCCATATGGGATGTCACAGGGGAAATACCCTAGGAACAGGCAAACCGTACTGTGATAGAAGTAATGGGCATCTGCTGTGACGCGTTGTGATGCTCCAGCATGAAGATGCTTTTCAGTTTCTCTGAGAATATGCATTTTGGGAAAAAAAAAATCATCAGATTTTGTTAAGTTAATTATTTTATTATTATATAAAAATCACCAGAAGTATTTTATATGAACAGTAGAGTGCACTGTAAAGGGTTTCTTAAATAACCTCAACTATGCTTTTTCTATTTCAGAGGTCTTTGATAGCGAATACAGACTTGCACATGAAAGGCTACCAAAGGATGTTCTTGAAAAGATGGAGAAAATAGATGCTCCACCAAGCAGCAGGGTTGAGTGTTGTAGGAAGTGCTTTGGAGCACCTTTAATATAAAAATGAGGAAAACACACACTAAACTTCAGTGAGACAAATGTAGAGGTAAACAAATCAGGAGCATGGCGATATATACACTTTGAATTCCAAAAGATAATTGAGCAATTTGTCAAAGCAATTTCATTTTGCTACAACATATATTCTTGTCTTTCATTTCATGACACATGGTGTAAAGAACGTTAAAGTGTTTTAAAACTGTATTAATAAGGTGAGTTGGGTTCAGTGATTGATCTGCTTTTTTTCTTTTCATGTATATACTTCTGCTTTTCCTTCTTCAGATCTTTCCCCAAAATATCAAGTTGTTCAATAAGGTGATGATTAAACAACAGCCTATATTTGATGACTTTCTTGAAGGCCATCAATATTTGCATATTTAATGAAATAGCTCTCCCGCCACAGACTACTAGATTCTTCACTACTTCTTTAAAATTACCTTTACCTAAAGAGGGGTCTGTGTATTGGTGTGCAGTATGTATGTATAAATGTAAATATTTGAGTCCTTACATTGGAAGCTGCAATGCAGTTGCTGTTGTCACATTATAGTACCTAAAATCTCTACCCTTCTCATAACCTTTCTCTCAATCAGTATTCTAAACTATCTTGGGCTGACTTTTCATAATGTATATCTATAGTTGTAAAAACCAGAAACTTACACTCCATTTTCCTGTATTCTGTATCTGACAAATTAAAGAAGCTATGAACGTGCTGCCACTTTCTCCAAAAGCATGATAGGCTTCTACGCTAAGCAGCTCAGAAATAGATGGCTTTCTAAAAGTTAGATAGGAAGCTTAACTGGTGTTAAGATACATACATTTGTCAAACAGATCCTTTCTGAAAAGTTATCCTTTATACTGTATGTATGTATGTATGCTTAAAGAAGTGTCTTTTCCTTAAATTCTTTATCATCCTCTTACATGGTTTCATGCTAGCCTGTGGGTTAATTATTTTGCACTGATAGTCCAAATTCTATATTTCAATTAAAATGTATTTATAAATGTGGTCTTCAAGGTGTATATTCGCACAAATGAAGTGCTTGAGTGTATGATCTGAAAAGATGAATCCATCTTTTTTTATTGCTTCTAGTAGATAAGACACTTCCTCACCTCATGTATCTAATTGGCTACCATAGTCATAGTCTTGGCAGGAAGAACCTGGATACTTTGTTTATGTAACATAATGAATGTGATAAGATTTATTCCAGGCTTTTTGCTGAAATTTAATGGTGTGGCTTTTCTGATGGAGTTATTCCTAGAGAAAAAGAGAGTAAGATTTGTAGCATATTACCAAGAAGCATAGCTAAAACTATAATCACATCTGAATATGAATGTGTTTACTTCGTACTACTCTCTTTCTTAAGGACTTTCATTCTTGAAAATGATGAGGGATGAAGATCTGTCTGGAACAGCCTCTACATGAAACAACAAAACCAACTTTTGTTTTTTCATGGGGCTAAAACAAAGGATTTGCACTATTTGTGACAAAATGCATTGTAGACTGTTTTCTTGTATTTTGTCTGAAAGTGCTGATTCTGAGAATATGGGGATATTGCCTGGACAGATTATCTCCTGATGAAAATATTGTGCTTTCTCAACAATGAAAAGCACGAAAGCACACACTAGCTTTTTGTTTGTTTGTTTTTTATTCTTTGGGTTTATGCATGGTTGCTTGCCGATATCTGATCTACATCACAGTGGAAGAGTAGAGTTTGATTCTTCGTCTTTTCCTTTCTTCTCCTATTTCATAATTTACATGTGCAGTTCCATCCTTTTAAAGTAAAAGTTTCTCTGAAGCATTTGTCCAAGCAACTTAATACTTCTGCAAATCAAAATGGCAGATTTTCCTGTATAATTCTGTACTGTTCTTCAACATACAGCTATTCAAAAACATAATAAACAAACCATATGATTATGCAATGCAACCTGAAAGGAATCAACTTTTAGTTATCCTTAAATTCTCCCAGCTCATTAAATTACAAAGAAAATCTGTCTTGTGAGTGCTGTTTTAGGTAATGAGTGACATCCATATTGTTTTTAAACCATTGTAAATAATATTATTATAAACTAAATTATGTCAGCAGATCACCTTCGTTTCGAAACAACCTTCATATCTGTTGCTGAAAATACAGATAAATCAGGCGTTAGTATTGTAGAAAAAGCCAAGGCATATTGTGTCCCAGCATCTAGTGCTAAATGTTAGACTTTCTCCAGGTATATACACAGGACATAAAAACCCCTAAAGCCCGAGGGGAAAGGACAGCTGCATGATTTCAGGTCGTTCTTGCAGAAGATTAAACTTGCTTTGATTTGTTCCTGCATGTTGGCATTTCTGCACACTACAAATTAACTTCTATTCCTGTTGTATGTACCTGGATTTCAGAGTGGTAGAAGTCCTGCATGTAACTACTTGAAATCTTGAATCTGCCTCTTTAAATTATTTAATATAGAAAATGACAAAAGTAAGCACATAGTCCTTATATTTTTTTTTTTAATGTCCAGTTTTTAATAACTAACCAATCAGCTTGTTCTGGAATGAAATCCATAGCTGAAGTGAAAAGGGAGATCTCTGAAAGTGATCTGTTTATTAAGTATTTCGTCTAAGGAGATGCTTTTTTGGGGGAGGGAAAAAAAAATTACAAAAATTTGAAAGGAATTAAGAACTGTGTTTTGTTTGTTTGTTTCTAGCTGTTTTCTCTCATTTCAAATGCATTAGGGCACTTCCTTTTCTTCCTTTGACGTTTAGGTCTCCTACAAACCGGTAGAGACTGCAGGTTTTCCTACACAAACTTTCTGAGGTGTAGGCTTCCCTAATTTGAATGCTGAAAAACCTCTAAGTGTGCATAAGGAAAGGGCACAGCATATGACAGGTTATTTAGCATGGCTCAGTACTCATATGGTTGAAAATCTGGCCAAAAATCAACGGGGAAAAGTCTTCAAAAGTTTTTTTTGTGAGTGCACTTTTGTCTTTCTAAAATTGGGCAGTAAAGGCATGTTACGTTTTTACCAGCATGTTAGTAATAGCATGAACTTGGTCTAAATAAACTTAGTTACCTACAAATGCTTCTAATTTGTTTGACACCCTACTCCTAGTGATCTGAATTTATCTGAACCCATAACACAGGAATGAGCTGAACAAAGTGTTGCAAAGGAAAGGTGTGGATAAGCTTGATCCTGGTTCTGTTTTGCTCTCACCGTAAGCAGGAAAAGTAGAATTTTGCTCACTTGCAAAACTCTTGCCTCCAAATGGCCTTTCTAGTCTGGCATGTAGCTCAACAGCCAGTGTTCAGGAGGAGATGGCTCTTCTGTGTGTATTTTGGAATCCTCAAAGAAAATTTTTGCAGATCAGTAGTAACTTCAAAACCTGCAATGTGTGCACAAAGTGAGGGTGTAAACAGGATTACCTATGTGGATACAAACTGTCAATGAGTATCACGTAAGCCAAATAACTTAGAAAGTTTGTGTTGGAATAACAATTGTCACAGAGAAGCTTCCCTGAGTTGTTGCCCCAAGGATGTTGAACTGCAGTAAGTTATGCTGAGAAGACAGCGTCTTGCACCTTCCACCCAGCTATGAAACAGTTACATATAGCTTGTGTGCTTATATCAAAATAGCTAATTTTTGTACAATTAAAACAACAAATGGTGTCCTAAAGGTTTAAAATCAGGATCCTTATGTGACGAAGTTTTTTTTTTTTTTTATACATTATAAATATATTCTGGCACATTACCAAGACCTAACAACTTTCAAAACCCTGTAGGTATAGGAGGCTGATGTGGCTGCAGTATTGGCACAGCAATAGGTACCAACTTTTACAGGTTACTAGAAGCATCTGTATGTTACTTCTATCCTGTCGTCACCTTTTATATAACTCAAGTTTAAACAGTACAATTTTAGTGCAAAATATTTTTTTCAGTATATATATTTCAAACTAAATCAATTTGTTTTGCAAGTAACTTAGTCTTGTTCCTAGTGGAATTTCACATTGGTTAAGCTCAAGCTACATTGCACTTATGAATGAGTAATTTTATTCCATTCTAACTGTGAATTAATGGCTTTTTGTTTTGCTGCAGCTAGAAGAATATACCTTTCATTGAATAACTGCAACATAGGGGATATTTTCAAAATGTATATTAAATTAGATCATAGAAATTATATTTTTAAAACAAATTGTTAAAATGTAAGTAACTTGAGGAATCCACTCACTTTTCTCTTTTAAAAATTATTAATTCAACAATTATTTCAATGCAGTAACTTTACTTCATTAAACGGTATGCAGGTCATCTTGTTCACCTAACTGTACAGTTTAAAGAAAGGGTTTTTTTCTTTTAACTAATAGAAACCTTAAGGTGCCTTCTGTATATCAGCTTTTCATTATGGACCTTTTTAAAAGAAAAGAAGCAAACACCCTTGTAACTTCAAAGTCTTGAAGCTGAATGGTTGAATTGGACTCTGGTTCTATATTCTACTGTGCTGTATATTGTGATGCATACAATGAGAGAAATGGATGGGGTTTTTGTTTGTTCTTTCAGTCTGCATCAATCAATGGTGCAAATAAAAGGGATTGTTTGCTGTTTTTAGAAGCACATTAAGCTCCCTTTAGGAGCTTAAAATAAACTGTGTTGTAATGAGGATAAAAGGATGTAGTGTGAATAAATTATGAATTTATTAAGTGAGCTGGGAAGTTTTCTTTAATGCAATAAAATTTGCACTGGTGTAGAGACTGTTTTGAACTGTCGAAAAATGGCATCCATTTACTGTGCTTTGATTAACAAGTGTTTCTCTGTAATGTTTTTGTACATTTGACAAATGTTTCTTGAGTTTAAAAGGGCACTCTGCATATTCTGAATTCTGTATAGATATCTTAGACTAAGAAACAATTTTTAATGTATTTCCCAAAATAAAATATGTACGCATCCTCTGTAAAATTTCACTTGTTCAGCTTTTTTGCCATTGAAACTTATGTGCCTGACAGAATTTAACCTTAAATGCAAATTTAGCCTGTAGTTGAGCAAAAGCAGAGACTTTCGACTGCATCCTCTGGAAATTGTTTCATAGTACGTCAGTGACTCCTGAATGGTGGGAAAGAGCAGGAGCAGTTGCAGTGTGGGGAGAGGAAAAGATGCGATTCACTTGTGGGGATTTGGTTTGTGAGAGAGGGTGGCTCTGTGGCACCTTAAGCAAGCCATGGGGACTAGCAGAGGTGAGAAGAATTGAAAAACAGGCTGAGGGAGGCAGAATCTATGAAGATGCTGTTTGCAGGGAAGTCTTAGACCCTGGCTTCCTGATGATGGAGCTGCTGCTCTCTGCTGACCAGGAACAGCATCGGGAATCAGTGAGTGGGAGCAGGTTGGTGGCTTCCTGGGAGTTCTGGTTTCTCAGTGGCTTTGTAATGGGGGCACAGAGTGATGCTTTCAGGGACGCATCCTAGCTTGCAAGAGACACTGGTGGACCTCCTGCCTCGCAGCACGCAGGTTTACATGGTTTCCACATTTGTTTATTTTTTAAACGGGGTGGTGAGGGGAGGAGTGAGGCTGTGATGAAATTTAAGCAGTAGAGACTGCCAGTTACTGTCAAGTGCTTCAGGCCTTCACAGTTCAGTATCTTTCAAACCCCTTCATGTTTGGCAGTCAGTTCATTAATCAGTTAGTGCAAAAAAAAAAAAAAAAGTGACCCTAAAGACCTTTATGTCTGAAGAAACTGATACACATAGAACAAACTGGTAGCTTGTAGAGAAGATTCATAATAAACTTGTATTTCAAGCCTGGTTTTAGGTACAGAGCTCCAGAACACTTTGTCTTTTGGACCTTTCTTTTATCACCTTGTTACAATCAGAATGACTTGCTTGTTTAGCTCTGCTTTTGTCCCTGCTGTTTTTTTTTTTTAAGAATGCTGCCCTCTGAAAATATTACACTGCGTTTCTAATATGCTGCCTTTAATGTGGCTTGTTGTGAGGGGAGGCTGAAGGCAGGGAGGGTGTAACAGGCAGGAACAGAAGCCTGCATTTGAGGAATCCTCGGAGAAGCATGTTTGAAGATGTAGGGAGAACTGCTGTCTTCGGTGCAAAAATCGGGAAACTTGAGGGAGTGTGATGGTAGAAGGCGATAGCAGAAGGAGCTTGATTAAGGAAGCCCTGACCCCTCGTGTGTCTAGAGCTACTGTCAGAATATTCATTAGTGGTAGTTCTCCCCATCTCTGTAAAGACAAACTTCTCCTGTCTCCGAGGAGGAGTAAAGGAAGAGTCACTAATTCGCCAAGCTGGAGAAAATCTGATGGGGTCTGGAAGGAAACACAAAAGTCCTGCCTCTGGGTAGGAATAACCTCATGCAGCAGCACAGGCTGGGTGCAGACTGGCTGGAGAGTAGCTGGACAGGAAAGGCCTAGGGTTCCTGGTCAGCAAGCTGCCCTTAACATCAAAGCAAGCCACTAGTGTCCTGGGGTGCATGAGGCAGAGCATTATCAAGTAGGTGGAGGGGAACGATCTTTTCCTTCTAGTCAGTGCTGGTGAGACATGTGTGGGTGCCATGTCCAAATCAGGACTCACAGTACAAGGGAGACTTGGACATCCTGGAATTACTCCAGTGAAGGGACACAAAGGTCATGAGGGACTCGGAGCATCTGTCACACAAGGGGAGGCCGACAGAGCTGGCATTGTTCAGCGTGGGAAAAGCTGGTGGGTTGGGGAGCAAGTAATCCATGTGTCTAAATACCTGATGGCGGGGAGGGAAGTAGACAAGGCAAAGACAGACTCTTCTCAGTGCTGCCTGGTGCTGGAAGAGGCAATGGACACATACCTGAACTACAGCAAAATCCACTTAAATGACTGTGAGGGTGGTCAAGCACTGGAACAGGTTCCCTGGAAGGGAAGGTTCCATCCTTTAAAAAAAAAAAAGCTCAGACCTGACTGGACACTCCCCTGCTTCAGCAAGGATTTGCACTTGCAGGGTTGCCTACCAGTCAATATGGGGTTTTTTTGGTTGGTTGTTTTTTTACAGTGAGAACAATCCATCACAGGAACCTCCCCAGGTACATGGTAGATTCTGCTCCAGTGGAAGCTTTTAAAATAAGACTGGACAGCATGCTAGATAATCTCATCCAGGCTTTCTTGTCAGCAGTCAGACCAGATGATCTTTCAAGGTCCTTTCCAACCTGGGCTGTTCTGTGATGTTGTCATGGTATGCCTGATTTGTACTTAGAAAACCAGGACTGGAGAAGGAAGCAGCAGAAGAACGACAAGGGAAGATTCAAGGAAACAAGTCATGGAAAACAGTGCAGGGAAGCTTTTTGTCATCAAGGATCAGGGTTAGGGACAAGGCCACACGTTGACAGCTTGACAAAAATAACCAGCACGCCACCCACCTTTTTCACTCATTAATACAACAGGGTACTAGTTGCACTGCTTCTGAGAAAGACTTATTAGCAGCATATAGAGTACGACATCTGTGTAAAGACACTGATTTCTTCCAGGTCACACTGATCTCACTGTTTGGTGACCTTGACTGGAGTGCCTCTTAATCATATGCAAGTAGGTGTTACTAGTATCCAAAAGAGGAGGATAGAGGGTGTTGAGAAATTACACATATTGCTCTTCCATAGATTAAAGTTCTCAGCATTGTGAATTTAATGAGTGCTAATCTCATGCTTAAACATGATACCTCCTTTTCCTTGACAGTGCCTGTTCATGCTGCCTTTACAGTAAACATTTGTAATGTGTGTATGGAAGCTGTTTCTTTAGTAAGCAGGTTAAGGATGTCACATGAAGCATAATTGAGAGCTAGATGATACACAGATTGATCCATGTTTTCTCCATAACAGTTTTTTGCAGCTGGGAGACTAGCATTGTTATAGATGTATTTGTGAAAGGTAACACTTCTTATTCCAGTGAAGCTCAGGTTTAAAAGGGCCTACGTGGCTATCTTCACTATTGACAGAAAATAACCTCTTGCTAAATTGTAGGCCTTGAGCATGGCCTCCACAATAAACAAAACCCCAAAACATACACCAATGGTAGCTCCAGTTCCTCTTAAATAAAACAGTAGCCTCTTAAAAATTTATGAAACTAGTCAGCATTCTTACTTAACACATTTAACTGCTACTGCTAACCTTCTTTGCCTTTGCTTATTATGTAGTTACCATTTGAAAATAGTCCATTTTTCTTCCACCTGAACTGTTGCACTGTGAAGGATAGCCCAAATGGAAACCTGAGTAACTGCTTTGGCCAATTCGTTTGGTCTGAGGCTTCTACTGTACACATGTGCTTCATGGCAAATTCTGCCCTTGTCAGATCAGTATCCCTTCATCCCAACACAACTCCAAAAGTTCAAGGATGGCGATTTGTTCCTTCTGTGTCCATAACCTACTGCCAACAAGTCATATGTTCTCTAGTTTTCTACAGTCCATATTCCACATTTGATGTATTAAAAAATTGCTTCTAGACAGTCCGGTGGGCACCTGACTTAAAAGACCTTTGCTACGCACACGGGAAGGGGAAAAAAAATAGGCAGCTTCGTACCTTCTAAGGTTGTGATAAAGCCTAATAATGGAGATAGAAGTACCTACCTCAACAAAAACTAAGGTGGATCCTATTACTATTTTAAGAACTCAGACAATTTCTTTAGTCATAGACTCTTCTAACATCAAACACGTAAGTATTCGTAAGTCACAGCAGTAATCCCATCACTCTTACCTAGTATGAGATCAGCACAAAGTACAGTCTGAATACATGAAGGCTACTGTGGAGGTTTTTATCCTCAAGCGTAACTACCAAGTCAAACTTTCTAATGGCTGGCTTACACTCAGTATTCAGTACTAATTTTAGGAGCAGAATGCTGAAGTACTTCCAGATCATGGAATATCTTGAGTTGGAAGGGAGCCATGAGAATCATCAAGTCCAACTTCCTGCTTATCACAACACTTCCTAGAACTAGATCGCATGACTAAGAGCATCATCCAGCTGCTCCTTGAACTCTGGACAGGTTTGGTGCCATGACCACTTCCCTGGGGAGCCTGTTAGCAGTGACTGACTTAATTGCACTTAATTCCACCAAGAGTCAGCCAAAGGCTTTACCTTTTACCAGTCTTAGTATCAAAAGAAAAGTGACACAATTCCTCATCTGGAAACATTATTCTACGAGATTCAAAACTAACCAACCAATGAACAGTACCAAGTGAGTACTACCCACAGCTCCTAAAGATCAGCTCAAGTTTAGTTCCTGTGGACACTGCTGAACCATCACACAGGATTTTGCTCTTTCAGGTACATTTTGCTTGTAGAAAAATCAATGTGCATGCACAAGGTTATTATAAATTGGAACGTCTCACTAAAGACAGATATATATTACAAGTTCTCAAAAGAGAACTGAATCAAGACCAGTGTTTGCATTTCCAGTCTGGTCTGCATGACACAGTCTAAACTACTCTTTATTTGAAGAGATGGCCAGTAACAATATGCACTGGAAAGTCTCATACTGAAAGTTAACCACAAAAGGGTTTATTTTTATTATCATGTACATCTTTACTTCTGACTTGACTCAGACTTAGATGTAGAAGCTCTCAATGAAGAAAGCCGGCGTCTCTTCGCAATCTGCTCCTGGCGTTTCTCCTTGGCTTCCTGTAAAGGAAAGCAACATGAAGTCAGTACTAAGACGTTACACATAGTCAAGCACTTCAAAACACCTACAAAGGAACAAACTAGGGAAAAATGTAGCTTGAAGGAAGCTAACAGAAAGAATGGAATGGTTCCTTAACTCAATAAAGCAAAATACAATTTCCCTTCTTCACAGAATAATTCAAGTAGCCGAACCTGTACAGACCCAAGTCTCTAAATAAAATGGACCAGTGTCCAAAATTACAGTTAAAATAGTAACACAGAGTTCACAACATACTAGAGAGGTCTCTCTACTCTCATTTTCAGTCTGGAAGTCATAGAACACTCAAGGTACCGTGCTAAATATTCTGACAGCTTTGCTTCAGCAGTCACTGCTGTTCAGGTGCAAGAGCAAACTCATCCAAACAAATAGCTTCTTGCCAGGTTATCTTCCACCCAGGTCAACTGGATCCCATTTCCCTACACAATCAGTCAAATGCTTGGGCATCTCCACTAAACTAGAATTCATTTGAACTAAAATTGCTACTGCAAAACTTGTCTTAAGAGGCCATAACTGCTCATTTTCTTCAAAATCAGCTTTCAAATTAACTATCTAGTTAATTTCTACTATTCTAGGACTGGCAAAAATCCATAGAAATGCTCACAAAAACACATGACCAGCAATCTTTATGCCCACATGCAAGCATTCCTATGCAAAAGGAGCTAAGTACAGAGCAGCTCAAAGTGTACAGTTAAGTTTATCAAACCCCACGATTCCAGAGGACAAGATACTCCATATAGCAAACGCACCTTCATTCTCTTGGCCAAGAGCTTCGCATATTCTGCTGCTTCCTCCTTGTTCTTTTGAGTGCGCTGCTTCTTCAGAGCAATACGTCTGCGCTTATGTTGCAGAACTCGGGGAGTCACTAGTCGCTGGATCTTAGGAGCCTTGGTTCTGGGTTTCTTGCCTAGAAAAAAAATTGCATATCAACCGAAGTAGCACCTTCCAAAGGGGTGTCAGGCTTCCTCTAGCAAACTTAAGAGTAAGTTACATTTACTGTTATGGTAACTTTTGCCTACTACCTACTATAGCAACTTATACAGGAGGGGTGTCAAACCCAATTTTCATTAGCGGCCATATCAGCCTCGCAGTTGCCTTCAAAGGGCCAAATGCAATTTTAGGACTCTGTAAATGTAACTACACCTACATTTATATAGTCCTAAAATTACACTCAGCCTTTGAAGCCAACCACGAGGCTGATGTGCCCCCCGATGAAAATGAGTTTGACAACCCTGTTACACAGCATTCAACCTTTTCACAGATTTTGCAGGGGAAAAAAAAAAAAAAAATCACCTACTGTCAGACATAGCATTAGCAAAATAAAACCTCATAATGCAACGAAGTGTCATGTAGTGCATCTGTAACTCCTTACATTTTTGTGCAAATTCCTAGCTTCTCAGCAGTCCCATTTGAATTCCCCCTAGCCTTAAATCATTTAAAAAAATATAGAAACTAATAATCTAGCTTCCAGAACAAGCCATTACGTTTTCAATGTGAAAAAGCACTCTACAATTCTAGATAGGCTTGAAATGTGTATCTCTAAAAAACAAACATCCACAGCCCATAATAAGCAAATAAAAACACAACACCACACCTATCTGTAAAATTTCACTACTCAACCCTGCCTGACTTCAGCAGTCACAAGCAGCCTGATGTCCACCAGGATCACATTTTTTAATGGACAGAACAGTTTCTATGATGCCGAAAACTGCAGTATTTTACCCAACAAGCTGTCACAGCGCCCAAGCTTTTATTACGTCTTTTCTGCTAAAAATAGTCACAGTGATCAAATGCAACAGAACCGAGAATTAAAATCTTACACCGAAAGAGACAGGTGGTAAGCAAAACAGTGCTCTCCCAATAAAAGTTCAGTTTTGAGACTGCCATAACCAACAGGGAAAAATCTTAATATCTTCTCTACATAGAGCTTTTTTCCTCCACCTCATAAAAATGTTCCAGAACCATTCCACTTCATATTTAAGCTCTCACTGACAATTATGTCTGATTATTCTTAGAACCACTAGTAAATATTACTGATTCTATCAAACATTTAAAAACAAACTGTGTCAAAGTAGATGTAAAGGGAAGAAAAGGGTAAAAGAAACAGTATAATCACGAAACTCCACTCCTTATCCATAAATTACAGCTGACAAAGCTTAAATACCACAACATTCAACTCCTGGATCTACTACTATAGTATGTTTCATTTACTGAAGTAGGCTGGACATATTTTTGCTGAAAATTACAAGAAATCGGAGTTGTAAAGTTTGAGGTCTTACCCTCTTTGTTCAGAGGCTTCCTCACAACATACTGGCGAACATCATCCTCCTTAGACAGGTTGAACAGCTTGCGGATTTTGCTAGCCCTCTTGGGACCAAGACGACGGGGCACAGTGGTGTCTGTCAGCCCAGGAATATCCTTTTCACCTTTGAGAATTTAAATATGCCAGTTAATCCTCCATCTACTGAACACCTGCTTCGTTAGTGAATTTCAACTATAAGCTTAAAATGCATAAAAATCACAAGATAATACTAGATAATCCTTCGGGTTCGCCCACCAATAGTACCACTCCTAGCTACTCTTTGCTGATTTAATCCAATCATATTGCTGGCAGAAATAAGTGTTTCAGTTACCAGTGACCAGCTTTAAAATTACAAGCGTGAAATGCCCATGGAATTTCAAGACACATTCAGAGTCTGAAGCTGGGACTGCATTTTTCTTGTACAGAACTTCACAGCCTGTAGCAAGCAGGTTCCTTCCACGAGCCTACTTCTACTAGTGCTTGCTCTATCCAGACTCTTACCCTTTTTCACGATGACCAAGTTCAGAACACTCAAGTTGGCATCAACAATGCAACCACGAACAGATTTGCGTTTCCTCTCTCCAGTTCTTCTGGGACGATAGCAGGAGTGGCCCTTGCTGAGCAGAAGGCGGACACGTCCATGTGTCAGGACACCTTGCTTCATGGGGAAGCCTTGTTTGTCATTGCCACCACTGATCCGGACAACATAGCCCTACGATAACACACAGGAATACACTTATTAGTTGCTCACACATTTCTATTACTTCAAGGAAAAGCAGTGGATATTACAATATGCTGTTCAAAACAATGGGGCAGTGTGCCCATGATTCAGGAAAAGTCACTGTTGAAGGTCTGAAGTAGGGGATATGTGGATAAAAAGGAAAAGAAAAATAAAGCTTTTATTGCCTTCTTTGTGGAGGTGGCAACAGAAAAGATGAACCTATCCCACCTCAGCTGGACTGTCCATATTAACACTGATATACTCCAAGCCCATCCCCCAGCCTCAACATGCTTTTTCCCCATGCACTAGCAACACTTTAAACACAACAAAAGCAATTTTGAACTCGATCAGTAAAGAAGGGATCAACACTTTTATGGCACAAATTTGTCCTGAACACCAAGATGGCACCCAAATGAAAAACAAAAAACTACTGCAAAATCAGCAAAAAGCTCTAAACACAAGACTTAAAAACACAGTAACTTTGATAAGGAGCAGAAGAGGCTAGCCTAAACACCAAATTCAGTATATATACCAAGAAAAACTTCTAACATCCCTGCCAGCAACAGATAACTGCATACTGGAAATATTTTGTAATTTAAGGCCCTTGGATACAGTTCTGACACAGCCTGCTCTACACTTCTTACCTTCCACTCCTCGCCAAGAGAATCAGCCGCGACCTCTGTGGCCATCCGTTTTTCATAGAATGTTCTCAGCTTGCGCTCATCATCCACTTCAATGAGTTTCTGGCAGCCAGTGGCTGGGAAAGAGATGTTCAGCTAACAAGAAAAAAAAAAACACATTTGGTCGAAACTTTTCCTGAGACATTTTAATAGCAAATTAGCATTTATCTGCTGGTTTCATCCTAGCATTCCAAACCTGAAATTTCCCATCTGCTCACATGAATGCTTACCAGCTATAACTTGTCACTACCATGCCCAGAGAGACAGGCAAGGCTGTGCTTGGCCACACTGGGCTGTATCACTCCTTCAGTCACAAAGCAAAGTGGCTTTATCGCAGCTGGAGCTCGATCACCTTCAGACTGCAACCACGCAAGTCAAGGTGAGGGCAGCAGAAACCTGTTGCCTCTTCTCCAAGCTCCTCGCAGACCACGTTGCATTAAACAATTGCAGAAGCAAAACCCGAGGTAAGCCACACTTGCTGCTGGTTATGAATTGTGCTTTTTGAGGGGCCAGTGCAAAGACCAGAGAGTCAGAGACGCCTTCCGGCAGACTCCCATCGAGCACGGCCTGGCATCAGCACTGGCCCAGCGCCGGCACACCCGGTGCTTCCCTGCTAGGCCCCGCTACCCATAAGACAGGCCTCGCCATCGCAAAAAGCCCTTCTAAGCGCAGGAGCGACTGGAGCCTGGAGCTCCACGGCCCGGTGGCAGGAGAGGCCCCACTGAAAGGCCTGGGCCTGCGCGGCGGCCATGTCCGACCCGCCAACAATCAGCTTCCATCCGCCCCACAACAGCGCTCCAGCCCCGCCATCTGGGCCCATCGCCCCCCGCCAGCGGCCCCGTACGCAGCGCCGGCGCCATTTGTGGCGGTGGAACCCGAATCCTGCTGGACGTGGCCCCGGCCCCCCACGCAATCCACCTTCATCCTCGCCGAGCCGTGACGCCGCAACAAGAGGCCGCACTTCCGCCCGCAGTCGGCTCATAACCCGCCAACTCTCGCGAGAACGGCGCCGCCCATGCCCGTCTGACCGGGGCTGTCCAATGGCGAGAGAGGCTTCGCCAGCCAGGGGGCGTGGCGGGAGGAGCCGGCTCTGGCTGTTGGCGGCGGAGGCTGCGGCGTGCGGCGGCTCCCGCGCAGCAGAGTACACCCCCTCACCCGGTGTGTGCTGTGACCGCAGAAAAGAGTTCCCGTGCGTGGGGGCCGGGGTCGCCGCCGCTCCGAGCGCTTCTCCTGCCGGTGCGAGCCAGCATGGCCGGCGGCGCCTCCTACCCGTGTGCACAGGCGGCGCACAGGCGCGATGGCGGCAGCGCCCTCCCGTGCCGCCCGCCGGAAGCTGCCACTTGCTTCCATCAAACTTTGAGCAAATATCGTTAAGGCGCTGGAAGGAGGGAGGGCGGACAGGCCACCTGTCAGGGCAGGCTGGCTCCTCAAAGCCGCCTGGGGAACGGGGGAGAACCGCCTCAGTCCGCCCGGCATGCAGGGTCGCCCCGGCCAGACAGTCTGGCCGTGCGGAAACTCCGTCACCGCCGAACGCTGCCCGGGCAGCGGGGCGGGCCCAGTCGGGCCTTGNCCTCACGCAGCAGGGGGCGGGGAGCGGGCCGGGCGCCCCGCAGCCGGGCCGGAGCGGCGGCCGGGCGGGCGCCATGGGAGCGCTGCTGTGGTGGGACCAGCTGCGGGCCGGCAGCTCGGAGGTGGACTGGTGCGAGGACAACTACACCATCGTGCCCGCCATCGCCGAGTTCTACAACACGGTGCGTGGCGGCGGGGCTGCCCGGCGGTGCGGGAGCCGCGGCCGCTTGGGTGCTGTCCGGGCGGGGGGAACGGCCCCGGCTGTGATCGGTGCTGCCCCGCTCGCGGAGCGGCGGGTGGGCGAGCGGGCGGTGGCGGGCGGGGGTCCGGGTGCAGCCCCGGGGGCTCCCGCTGCCTGCCGGGCCCGTCTGTACCGGGTTTTCATGGCACGATAAAATGCGCTTCTGTCGCTGCCCGGTTCTTTCTTCTCCAGTGCCTGGTACGCCTGAAATTAAAGTGAGCGGTTTGGCGTTGTAGGTATAGAATCGGGAGGTTTGGAGGGGGCTCAGGACAAGCTGTTCGGTGAATAGTGTGCAGCAGCCCCCTCGTCATCCACGCCGAGCCTTGCGGTGCCCCAGTGCAGAACTTGTGGTGCTCCATCGCCTGCATCCAGTACCCGGGGAAACAGGTGGCAGCAACTTGACAGCGTGCAAGGCGGTGATGGGTCAAGAAAAAAAAAACGAAAAAAAAACCCAAAACCAAAACAAAACCCCGACACCTTAGTGTTTGAAGGCAAAAATGAGTTTCATATCCAGGTAGGTTTGACTCCAAGAAGGCAAAGGTTTGAAGAACAATGTATCTTGGGGTTGCAGGATGAAGTCAGAAATGTGCTTTTTTGGGAGAAGAATTGTTTGTTTAACTAAATAGCCGACGAAGGAGAGGGAAGAGGACTAATGTAATTACTGCTTCTTTGCAGTAAGCTGTAGTCCACCCCTGAACCCTCTTATATCATCCCAATACCTCTCAGCAGCCGGAGAGAACTTGTGGAAACATAGCTGCAGCAACAGAGCCAGACTGCTCTGTACCATGTGTCTTGGAAGGGGAGCAATGCTCCTTAAATCCTGTTTATGTAAAGAATTGCAGTGACAAATATATCCGCCAGAGTGAGATAATGCATGGAGCTTTCTGGTAGTTTGTCTTTCCATGAAAAACACACGTCCAGGAGCAAACCCTGTAAATGCCGTGTTTATTTTCTGTTCTATAGTGGGTGGTGTATGCACAAATGAGGAGCTGGGCCTGATTTCTACTTTGCCTCTTTAGTTCTTAAAAATGGTCTTGTAGGTTTTTTTTCTTGTGAATTCCAACCTTGTCTGAGCTGTCTTTCCATTTCAAGGGCTAGTAACATCCACTGGAAGAAAGAAGTAGATGTCTGGCTTCACTGCTGAAGTCCGTGTCATAGGAGGTGCTGCACATACAGAGAAAGTAATTCCATGGTGCACACAGTACATTGCTAACCTCTTGTTTTTTCTTGTAGTTTGCTGCCAAAGTTGTCTGGGTGGTGGCTGGTCTATGGCACTGGAGAACTTTGAGGGTGTGTGGGGGAAACTGTCTGCTTTCTTTGTGTCTGATGTCACCATGCAAGAACCAAAAACAAAGGGAGGAAAAGGTCAGGATAAACAAGTTTATTGAAGACAGCAAACGTGTTTTGAAGCCAGCTATGCAGGGGGATGGGTATCCTGCTGACCGTACTGAGCCGATTAGCAGTGGTATAGAAGCTTACAAAATGCTAAGGGCTGCTGGTATGTCCAGATGAATAACTGAGGCTCCAGACATGTTAACAGAAAGACACAGCAAAAAGTTTGCCCCAGATCCCACTGTATGCGGCAGCTGTGTGCAAATCAGTGAACTGTACACCAAAAACCACGAAAAAAGAGGCTGCATTGAGGGTAGTCATGTTTAGCCTCTCTTCAGTGGTAACAAGTCACTAGGTTTGACTTCTCTGTTACTAACTCCTGAAAATTAAGACAGTGACTTGCAGTGGATTGATGGGGTTTTGAGACTGTGCCCCTGAAGAGCTGGGTCCTCACAGGACAGTTGGGAAATTTTGACCCTACTCTGACAGGGACCTTAAGTGGAGTCTAAATTTTATTCCTTCTAAGATGGCTCAATTGTAACTGACTCAAACCTTCTTGAGGTTTCAGGAAAGGCTCTTCAGCAGACCTGAATCTGTCATCTGCTTCTTTAAGCTGTAGATTGAAACCCTACTAATCTGCATTTTAAACTGTCATGACTGAGGTCACAGTTGTAGTTGAGGTCTCACACAATATTCATGTAAGCATAAAACTGGAGCAGCTTATCTGAAACGTATTTTTTTTTTTTAATGTTTTATTTATTCTGGTGGGATTCTGTCTTCATCTGTTATGCATAAATTTAATCTGATTTGATTTAATTGAAAAGCAAACCAAACTGCTCAACAGGATTAAAGCAGTATGAGAATATCTGTTCAGAAGTTTTGTACAAATTGATCAGCGTAATTTTTTAGAACATGCTTGAGCTGGACTGATGTGATTTTGTGTTCAGGTCTTACACTCTTTCAGCAGAGAGGCCTCAAAATAGTTTATAACTCAAACCGAAAGAATAGTTATAGGAAAACTAGCTTTTTCTTTGTGTTTGTTTTCTGAAATGAATAAAGTAATATGTCTTGATGCAATATAACCCTACTCCAGGACATAAAGAGATGCTCCACATGATCAAAGGAACTTACTCTGTGCAGAGGTACTTAAAAAAAAAGAAGCTGTTGTTCGTGTTTTAAACACATAAATACAGTAACTTTTCTTTTTCTGTTGCTAGTAAAGTCAGTACTTTGCAGTTCAGTATGTTGCATTCCGTTGTGCACGTAACATGTATTTGTCAAATTTCCACTTGAAGAGAGAATTTCCAGTGTTTTTATTCCTCTTCTTTTGTGCCTTAGTGTCATGGAGATAAAAGTTTTTAAAAGCTATCGCCTAGTCTTAAGAATGTGAGAGAATTCTTATACTCTCTCTACATCATCTTTTTTACTACAAAAGTCTCTTCATGTACATGAGTGGCATGCTCATGGATAAACCCTCTGAACAGCCTGAGTGCTACTTAGTCCATTTTTGCTTTCTCCTCACAAAGAGGTAGTGCAGTAAGTGTTGCTGTGGTGGCTGGATGCTGCAGCAGCTCTCTGGGAGACATAGCAGATAGTAAGGAACAGTTGAGCTTTGGTAAGACTGCGGGAAGCATCCTATGTCAGGACTGTGGCCAGGTGTGTTTGAAGTTATGTGGTTACGATCTGAACCAGCCTCTGGCATTCCCTCTGTGGCCCATGTCCAATATTCCTTTCATAGAATTAACTAGTTGGAAGTTAAAACTAAAGCTCCAGAATGGTATGAAGCCAGAGGATGGACTGCTGTTGATGGACTGCTTACCTATTTTCCAGAACTGTAACTTCTAATTGTTGCCTTTTGCAGATCCCAAAGGAAGTTTTCTGTACTCCTGTTATTAATTTTTGCATAAATCTTAACTGTATCAGCATTTGAATTATACATTATCAAACCATGCAGGCTAATTGTGTATTATGTAAAAAATTGCATATGCAACATGCTTTCTGAAACAAGAGCCAAGATGGTAAGTGCCTCACTTGCTTGGAAGAGGTGTTGCTAATAGTTGTGGTATACCAGAAGGTGTGGTCCTCATAGGGAGCCAGGCTGATATCACAGAGTGAAAGCTAGCAAGTCAGTTCTAGTTTTGATCTCATTGGCACTGAGCTTGAAACTAAGAGAGCTTAAGCAATGTGTTTCAGAAAATGTTCCAGAGTCATGACTTGAATATAACTTGTGGAAAATATTATTTGTGGAATATGAGAAACAGAACTAAGCTATTGCAAGGAAGAGATACATGATTATCACTTTTTTGGTAAACTTAATAGAAAAGAATTTCAGTACTAAAATTACTTCAACTTTTACGATATTAGGACATCCTCCTGGTTGCCATTGCAGAGAGTACAAGTCATGGCCAAGCTCCAGCCTGCAAAGGTTTTCTTGCATTTGCAGGCAGAACCTTAGCATGAACGGAAGTTCAGTGCCAGAAGAGCACTGCTGTAGGGCAGAACTGCTCCTTTGTTGTCTAATCACTAGTATAAACCTGCATTGCTACAGGTATGGTAAGTTGGTGTATTTCCATTGTCATCGTGTTCCTAGGCAGAATAAGGACTTTCTGGGCGTATTTTCATAGACTGTGATTGCCTATTCTGATTTTCTTCACTTCTCAATTCTAACTGTAGAGATTGAAAGGTTTTCTTCCACACCACTTTGTTTATAACCATCTATTTTTATCCCTTGACGCCTCTCTTTGGTGTAACTGTGGCTAACAGCCTAAAATGTGTAGAGCACTCCCAGGCCCCGAAAGGTCTTGTTCATATTCCGTTGTCCCTGCTATACCAGGCACTGTGTGTGGTACCTACCTGTTTTTAGGGCGAGGGGAGTCCTCCTGCTCTGTGCTCGGATCAGCACATTACACATCAGGATCCTGGTCTATGTCTGTGTTCCCATCGTTGTTACCAGTCTCTGCTGCACAGAGCTCCTGGTTTGGTTTTTGGGTTTTTTTGTAAGTTTATTTTGGGGTTTTGTTGGTTTTTGTTTGGTTGGGTTTTGGTGGTTTTTTTGTTGTTGTTGTTGTGTTTATTTTTATTTTATGAATGGGAGATGCTTGAGCGACCCTGTTTGGTTGAATGTGTAGGTTGTTTTAGATGGATTAAGCAAGTTGATGTGCATCTTAAAATCTGCTAAAACGGTATTACTTTATAAATAACTCTTTGGTCTTTACCTTGCCTCTCTAGGGTTGTGCAGTATCCTGCACTCTCACATTCCCAGGTGCCCCTGTTGTCAGCCTCCCTCCATCTCAATTTGTGAACAACAAAGGCGAAATTCACCACCTTGATGGGGTAAAGCATTGCTGTAAGAAGAATCCTTCAGCATCTACTGAAGAGGTGCTTGGTCCATGGCATAGTTTAGTGGGTGCCCACCACAGCTTTTTCACATCTGGTTTATGGGGGCAGCTTCTTATGTGGCAAAACACACTGTAGGAGCTGGTAATTGGCGAAAGGATTGAACCCTTCAACCGTTGTTTCAGAAAGGGCAATCCAGCAGTAGATATCTCTCTGGCCTTTCACTGGCATGACTGGTCGGTGCTGTGGCCTGCCTGCAAGAAGTCCTCTGCTTTAGCATGTCTTTACTTGGACTGTGTGCTGTTATCATCATGCTGTTGGCAGAGGTTTGCATAACATTTGCAACTCTCAACTGCACAAGTGATGGCTTTTTAAGAGTATTTTACTGAAATCTAAAAGCCAAGACTTTGGAAGGAAAGGCAGCTTGTCTTTGAGGATATACCTTATGCACGAGGCATGTCACGCATGAAGTAGAGAAACTGCTTCTGAAATTATTATAGCTTTGAAGGCCAGCCTAGGAGTATGTTTGTTATGCCTTTCAAATGTTAAATGAGGTATGTCCATTTTAATCATTGCAAGTGCTGTTCTCAGTCTGTTGAGTGGTGAATAACAGTAGCTGAACAAACAAATGCCTTCTTCATATGTCATTCTTGAACCTTTCTCCACTGGCTTTTCCTTAGTGTCAATAAAAGTTTGTTGAGTCTCTCTGAAGAGGGGATCTGTCCTCAAGGAGTGCTCTTGTCCTAGAGTTGTTTTCTATGTCCGCTTTAGGGGAGTGTTTCTGGGTGTGATTTTCTCTTGTGCTTGGGCTAGGCAGGAGAACATGAGGAAGCTGAGGCTGGGGAGCTCATCTCATCCCCTGTCCCATTCTGAAGCAGCAGTAGAGTCTTCCCGTAACTGTTCAGTTACAGTGCCACAGCTGGCCCTCAGAACTGTCAGCTCCTTCTGGGGACAACCAAGTGATCACTACAGTGACAGCTCCTGCTAATTGCTGGTAAAGTGTTTTCAGCCTTTAACTTGAGAGTCATACTTTGGATTGTTGGTAAGCAAGAGAAAATATGTCTTTGTTTAACTCTTATATATGAAATTTTAAAAAGCTAGCGGTGGTCTGATTTATCAGCCTTTTTACCTTCCTATAAGTAGTTTTCAGTCATACTCAGTTGTTTCTGTAATGGAGAACTGAGGGGGTGAAATGAAGTGTAAAAGGATTTACAGCTCCAGGTTCTCTTTACCGTGCACAAGGGTTGTAATTCTTTTGGCTTAGCTTTGTATTTCAGACTTCTGAGACAATAGATACTGCTCAGTCACTTGACTTCCGCCAAGCTTGACTAGCCCTGTCGAGTGCCAGTACTTCTAGTCTTTTTTTCATGCTAGGCTTGACAGCCATTGAGAGGACAGGTCAGTTGCTAGGATGTCCTGTTCCTCGTTTTCTTGGTCTTGCAGGCTTCCTGAATCTCAATAGTGTTGAGCATTTGTAGACTCTCAACATCATTCCTCTGGGAGTAGATTTAAAAGGTAATTTGAAGATGTGAATAGTCACGTTTTATGTTGCTTGAAGTTTTTGTGCTGTTACTAGTTGAATGATGTTAGACAAAACAAGTTGATGCTTTGCAAAAACAGCTCAGCTTTGGCGGAAACTGGGGCCATAATTTCTTGAGCTGGGGCTTTGCTGGATGACACGGTGTTTTTATATATGCCTTAGGCAGCCTATGAATATTTAAGGTTTGTTTATTTTCTGCCTTTGTGATACTGTTTTTGTCTTTTTTTTCCCCTAGATAAGCAACGTCTTGTTTTTTGTTTTACCACCCATATGTATGTGCTTGTTCCGTCAATATGCAACCTGCTTCAACAGTGGAATATATTTAATATGGACTCTGCTAGTTGTGGTTGGTAAGTTGGTTAGTCTCTGTTCACCTGCACATGTATGAACTGAGAGAGGAAATCCCTTTTTCCTGCTTGCACTTCGTTGTTTTGCAAAACAAAGCAGTCCTGACCTCTGTGTAGGAGTTTGCTTGTACGTGGTTGAAGCCGAAGCAGACGTAGTTTCTGAAAGGAAAATGCCTTTTGCAGTTTGAGGTTGATGGGAATTTTGGCCTTAGTTCTGTTCACTTCCTGTTTTTTCTTCACATAACTTCTTTTGTTTCTGTCTGGGCTTACTCTTCAGCAGTGCTGACCCTCATTCCTCTGGTGTTGCTTCAAGGAGAGCTGAAAGTGCCCAGCAGAACTGAAGAGGATAACAGGTTTTACATGTAGTGAGAAGGCCCATAGGCTTAGCCATTTTGCGGATGTGAGATTCTTAAGCTTTTTCATTCCTGGAGGCATTGGGAACTTTTAAAGGAATAATCAGAGCCCCTGGGCAGTGTGACACTTTCCACCTGTTAACCTGTATCAGGGACTAGTCGTCACTTGCTGCTTTTCATCTTTGTCTCACCCCTTCTTGTGCTATTGAGAAAATTCAGAAGCAGCATTTGGCTCATATTTCTTAACTGGCTTTGCATTTAACTTTATCACCTGATGTTTTTTCACATACATCTGCTTTTCTAGTAGGAGCTGGCATCTTTAGCTGCTCCTTTTGTAAAATGTTTGCTTCATAATTAATGAGGTGCTGATTACTTGGATTGCCTTCTTAGAAAAGTTGCCAGGTTTTGTCCAGTTTTTCTTTTTTTTTTTAACCTTTTCTAAACCAAATGGTATCCACCATTTGCTATGAAGTTGTGAACATGAGCAGTGTGTTTCCATCTGCACAGTACTGCAACTATTCATATCGTCTTCTGATTAATTCTTCCAGGAATTGGATCTGTTTACTTTCACGCTACCCTTAGTTTCCTGGGCCAGATGCTGGATGAGCTGGCTATTCTCTGGGTCCTGATGTGTGCTCTTGCCATGTGGTTCCCCAGAAGATACCTGCCCAGAGTTTTTCGGAATGACAGGTAATCATACAGTCATACGTGTACACTTTCATGTTTCTCAAAACATCTTATGCTAACACCTAAACCTGCACATAATGGCACTGAGTGATCATCCAACCTTACCACTGCTGCCGCTGTATTTGCTTACTCCATTCTCTTCCTGTTGTTTGTGTCTCAGCCTGTTTTGTTCAGAATCCCTGAGTCTGCACTTGCTGATGTGGGGTTTATGTGCTGAAACTTGAGATCTTGAGATGAGGTGACTTGCCTCTGGAGGTGCCTGTTCTTGTTGATTCTAGGGAGACCTTTATCTGAGTAGTTTATATAAATTGCGGCTGAAGTAAAGTTAGAGTAACCCTCTTTCCCTCTTCTTTTTGTATATCCTAAAGTGTATGTACAAGTGGACCTATGGAAGTTGGCTGAATTTTCATCTGAATATTTAAGCCAGTGATTAAGGATGGTGTTTAAGTATTCAAAGGCTAAGTTTGTTTGGAAACCTATTGTGGTTGTAAAAGGATTTTTGTCTTTCTCTTGCAGGGCTAAAAAAAGTGCACTGTAGCCTGTTTTAAAAATCTGGTTGTGGTTTCTTCTCCCTCTAAAAAATTGTGCTGTAATCTTTGTACATATTGCTTTTTTAAGCAGTAAAGAAATTGAGGTAATGGAGAGGTTCGAATTGCAGCACCAATGTTCTTCTCTCTGAAAATCATGAAGGCTGTTGTCTCTTGCCTTCTTATATTGTTATTATCTGTGGGGTTTTTGTGCTTTTTATTCCTTGATATATGCCTGATAAGAAGTTACTGCAAGGGTGAGGGAAGAGAAGGTTTGTGCCTAGATTGACCGTTCCTCAAAACAGTTTGCACTGAGAAAAGTGTATCTTGGATTACTGTCTACAGTCTACGCAGCCTAATGACTTTGTCATGTTGGTGTGAATTTAGTACTTCTGCATATTGCAACACGGTGCTATTACAGGACACCATCAACTTAGCAAGCAAATAGGTTGTACTGGGGCGTTTAGATCAATGACGTGACTGTTAAACATTTTGGTCAAGTGTAGAAGAGTTCAGAGTCTTGAAGCATTTCTGTGATTGCAAGTAAATTGTTCCTCTAAAGCCTAAGGGGATTGTCATGTGTTGTCTGTCACTGTCTTCTGATAGTGTGCTGGGTAGGTTCATAGTATTAACCATTAACCATAGTATTAACCATGAGGTTAAACTGTGTCCTGTCTAAAAGGAATAGGGTGAAATCCTGTTTCTATTCGGCTAATTCGTAGAAATACTGAGATGAGGTGAAGGATGTCCCATACCCTAAATTTCTCAGCACACTTCTTCTGAGAATCTGTCAAGGCAGTTATGTGTTAAGGTCTTGATTCCTTTCTGAAGTGTACAGAAAAAAGACAAACAGGGCAACAAACCCTAACGCAGAATAGGTTTGATTTTTAATTTCTGTTTTTTTCCTTTGCATAGCTAATCCTCTAATACTGTATCTATCCTGTGCTCACTGCTGTGATCTTCACTTTCTTCAACACTCTAGATTTTTCAATGTGGCAAATGTTATTATCTACCATGACCAACTTGTGGTGTCTTTAGTCATTAAGGCACTCACATCAGATCAGAACTTCTTACTTAAGTAACTTGTTGCCTTCCAGCAGAAAGCAAGCCTTTAAAGCAAGAGGCAAATGGACTGAGCAAGATGAAGGTGAAAGTGATGACACTTGTGGCCAGGGAATGGTGCTGCAAAAGTATATTGAGACCTTTCTTTGTACATAGGATTAAGGATAGACTAGCCATCCTTGGACAGCAACTAGTTTTGTAAAGCTGTGGGTGTGTTGATCTTCTCTCTGCCGTAGTCCTGCCGCAGTCTGGAAATAGGTTATTGAAACTTCAGACTTGAAGTTTGAATAACAGTTAACATATATTTAATATAAAAGCTGTCGGGCTGTCTGTATAGTGTGCAATTGTGATATCCTTTATGCTAAGAATATACCAAACTGTAATCTTTAAACAGTGAGGGAATCCTTCACCTGCTGTTGAATTTGGTTAGAAGACATTTTCTTGCTTTGTAGTTTTCAGTATTTTTAAGAGGTAAAGGAAAATAAAGCAGACTGTAACGTGACTGCAGAAACTGGGGCACTAATGGTAACAAAATATCCTAAAAATCCATGTTAAATTTTTGAAGAATCATGACACAACTCTGCTTTGAGGAAGCACAGTGCTGTGTTCAGAGACAAACTTGTTCCTGATTTATTGTGGGAAGACTGGAGCATGGCCTTTCGATTTTGAAACCCATGCTTAGTGGTTGTGTGCATGCCTATGTATACACACACATGGCTGCTTCAGAAGACCACAATGGAGCAAAGATTTGTGTATATTATTAACTCTGCATGCACATGCAAACCTGTGCAAAATCCACATTCATTTTATGCACATTGTCATTGCACCTCCTTAACACACATAGGGAAACCTAAATTTTGTTACATTATTGAAATAATTTTAAGATGTCTGGGTTTATTAATGAAAAGTTTGGAATTAAAAGCAGTTTTTCTCACCCAAAAAACCCTATGTAGGAGCCGGTTTAAAGCTGCTGTGGGTGTCCTGTCTGGAGTTACTACCTGCCTTGCCTTCATTAAGCCTGCCATCAACAATATCTCACTAATGACTCTGGGTGTTCCCTGCACAGCTTTACTCATTGCTGAATTGAAGAGGTGAGTACATTTCTGCTAAATGCAGCGTTGCCTTCTGAGATTCTTAGGCCACGGTGTGATGATACACTTGTAAGAGCAGATCAGAAATGCTTCGCCCACATGCAAGTGCAGATCTGGTATAAACTTGCTCTGCCAATTCAGACATTTTTGGCAAGTATTGTTTTTTTTTTTCCCCTAGGATGTTATACTGGGTCAGATATTGTCTGCCTTCTTGCGACATATCTCTTGCAGCAACCTGATCTAACTCAGATCTGTTTGTTTATTGTAGAATCAGGGCAAGGGTTTCACTCTACTGACAGCGTTTCTGCTGTATAGGGGTGAGGTGATTGTCTGATCAGAGTCTGGGGAATACGAGGGAGGATGGAGCAAGACCCAGCCATGCGTGGAAGTGTTCCAGCTCTCAAAGTTGGGCTGTGAGTCTTTGTCTTCTGACGTGGATGTCATGGTAGAGTCAGACTGACAAAGATAAGGTTAATCACTAGACTGTAGAGGATAGCTATGTAGTTATCAGTTGAGGCCTTAGAAACTATGAAACCAGAATGAAAATAGAGAAGAACTTAAGACTGATCTTAATTTGAAGAGTTCCTACCATGACTGCAATACCAGCGGCTATCCAGAGACTTTTTTTTGCATCTTTTCACCCACTACAAAAAGGACCAGACAAGGATAAGCATACAAATTTGTTGTTTCTCTCTTTCCTCCAGTGTCTGAGAAGGATTTGACAACTTACGTTGGCTCTTACATATTGCATATGTAAATGTCCATCAAAAGAAACAAGAGTAGGACCAAATGTCTGTGTTCTGACCGCTGCTGTTAGAACAGAGAGATTCTCCTGTTCGCTACCTTAACCTGTTTTGCCGCTGCTTCTCCATACAGTGGAAGCCTCTGCTAACAGTTTTGTAAAAGTGTTCATGAGTCTTTTCTCATCAGATATCCTGGTGTGAGCAATATTTATTTCTGTGGTGAAAGAAACTCAGGAAACAGCACATAGGTTAGTTGTAGACAATACAGTCACTAGTTGAAGAATGTTGGTGGAGGTATCTCATTTATGAAAGCACCAAGAAACTACTGACAGGACAAATGGAGATCTGGTTGTGGCACTGAATAATTTATGTAAACTCTCTACCTATCAGTTTTCCAGGCATAAGCTCCTGAGAAACTTAACAAATAGTTAGCGGCTCTGAATACTGTTGTGTCAAATCTAGGAATTGGTATGCCTGAAGATATTTGCTTTTCGAAACTCCTTTTGAAAGGTCATGTCATACTAAAATACATGGAGTTTCCCTGTCTGTTTTTTGAGAGAGAATTAAGGACACAGATAAACCTTATTTTGAACTGGTGATTAAAAAAGAGACCTAAAGTGACATATGGTACTCTTAATTGTGCATTGGGATGATGTAATACCTGTGGTATTTTTTATTAATTCCTAAGTGTAAAAGGCAAATAATTAAAGGTTTTATTTTCAGCTATGCTGATCCCTAGGAGATTTAAATGAGATACATTCTTGTAAACCCAGAGGGTCATCTCATCCCTTTTTGCAGGAGAAAAAATAATCTAAGCATTATTTAAAATGCCTACGATTCTCCCATTGTCTACTACCACAGTCAGTAGGAGGCTACGTATCCAAGCCCTGGCAGTCTGTAGCAGAAATTTATCTGCAAAACAAATGTGTGGGGAAGGAAGGATAAGAGCCTCCAAAGTAGGTTCTTCTGTTCCATGCTGAAGTTTGTAACATGTGAGACCAAAACTCCCTGTTCTTGTTCTTCTGCTAGGCTGGTGTCAATCTTGTACAGGACTCTGTTTAATCAGAACCACTGTTTTTTCAAATGAGAATTATCTGTCTCTCAGTTGTCCTTGATGAGGAGATAATATTGTCACAAAAGATCATTATCTTGTTAAATGCAGAGCTGGTAGGGTAAGGTGTATGCTAGGAAGTATTATGATCAGTAGATGATCAAAAGAGCAAAAGGTAGTTAAATGAATACTTGTCCTTGAAAGACAAATTGTAAAACTCTCTCATTTCTGTCAAACAAATCCCTTCATAAATCCTTTGGTTTGCTGCTCCAAGCCAAATAACCATCGAGATTATAACATCATGAAATGTCAGTGTTTGCAGAAACTCTTATATTTAAATAACAGCTGTTTGTGTTATAACCAAGAACACCATGCATGATACAGGCAAAAGGTGCAAATGGAAATGTAAGCTTTGTGGGGTCCAGTTTCTTTCAGACAGGGGAAGGGTCGAGCATGTCACAGCACGGCAGCACGAACAGCTCTTTTAGACCTGCAGCTGACAGGTTCTGTTTCGGTGGTAGTTTGAATAGTCAGTGTCCCTGTCTACTGAAAAATAGAAGAAATGGGCTGGGTTCATGGTATCTTGCCAGCGTCTAGGTGGTATTTGCATTACATCTCATCATTGTGGTAGAAGCAGTGGCAGGTTGCAGTTCCCTGTCTCCAGCAAGCATGTCCTCAGCCCATCCAAAGCATGGTTGCTGCAGGAACTGAAGTCTATACGATGAGTGATGACAGAAAACGCAGGCATATTGCACTTATCAGCAGGCTGTGCCCTCCTCATTGTGCTTGTTTCTGCCTTAGAGTAGTCTTTTGCAGTGCACACTGCAGTATCTAGTCTTAAGTTTATAAAAATAAATTACAGTACCTGATATTGCTACTGAGCAAACCTCTCAGTACAATTTGTACCATTTCTATGGCTGATCTTCTGTTGGGAGAATTTTGACAAGTAAGCTTTCAGTTTTCCTTTGCAGCCGTAAACTCTTTGAACCACGCAAGTTAATTGTCCTCTCCTCTTGGTATTCAGACTAGTCAGATGTTAACAGGCGTGGTCACTGGCTAAAGGAGCTGGATGTTTGAGGCCAGGCCTCTTATATTAAATAGGATACAGTTGCACATGTTTATTTATGTCCTTTGGGCAGGTCCAGGAAAGCCTCTGTGTTCTCAATACATCCACCCTTTGCTCTCTCAGGTTGCACGAGTACCCGTCACAGCAGTCAAATGTGCAAAATTGATCCATGTATGTATCCGCTTAGGTTTAGCAGCTTGCTCTTACAAACAGTTGTGTGTCTCGCTGAAGACTGGTAATCTGCCTTAGCATTAACAGGAGAGAATTAAGCCTGGTATGCTTAATAGAGCAGTGTTTTTTGACCAGTAATTTCTTTTATGCAGGGGTCCATGCTGTCTAGCTGTTTGGTAGAACCATGAATCCTCCCAAATGAGGAGGCATTACCAGTACAGTTTTTCTGATAAAACTGTGCCAAATCGTAGAATCATACAATCATTTTTGTTAGAAGAAACCCTCTAGATCATTGAGTCCAACCTTTAACCTAACCCTAAGCCACGTCCCTAAGAACTGTGGATGTATTTTATTATCTTGTGTGTATTTCGTACTGGGATGTCTTACAAGAACAAGACTGTGAGGAAGAATTCTCGTAGCTGCACTCTGGAACTTCATAGGCAACTCAGAAATCTCCTTAACCTTTCTTTGTACTCCTTGTAGCCTTTTTAAAATTAAAGACACTCTTTCAGAGAAACAAGCCTTTTTTACAGTATACAGCACTGACAATCTGGAAGCTGTCTTGGGCAAACCCAGTCTCCTCTGACTGTGTCTTGGTAGTTTGTGAAATGGCTTGGAGGATTGAGGCCTCAGAAAAAAAGCCATTTTGGTTTATGTGCTCTGTGGAGTATTAGTTTTTATGGCAATCATGGAGGTGTTTTTCTTATGAAAATAACTATTGTGATATCTTTCTTGCGGAGGATATTACAGTTCAGCCAGTAGTTGAAGCACTTTTTTGAATAATAAAGGTAGGTGTGAGGATTTTGAATGTTACATTATTTATAGATGGCTTAAAAAAAGAAATGCCAGATCCTAAAACTAACTTGTAGTAAGGACATTGGAGAAAATTATCTGTCAACAAGATTAGGCAGTTGGTAGCTTTTCTGTCACTAATCCCGTAGCTATAAATGTGCCTTCTGCTCAGCCTCAGGAGTTTCTTAATCTCAAATGCCTGTTGAAATGCCAACTGAAATAGCATTTCAAGAGTGAAAAAATATCCTACACTGAACACTATACTAATTCTTTAGCTTGTAATATACCACAGCCAGGTATTACTGCTGCTCCTGCAAGACTTTAAAAAAAATGTTCCTGGACAGAGCACTCTGTATCATAGAACTACAGAATGGTTTGGGTTGGAAGGGACCTTAAAGATCTGCTAGTTCCAACTGCCTTGGCGTTGGCAGGGACACCTTCCACTAGACCAGGTTGCTCAAAGCCCCATCCAACCTGGCCTTGAACACTTTGTAGCGTATTTTTAGTTTTTCTGCGTGCTTAGCTAGGGTGCCTTAGCAAAGCTCTGGTAGCAGTGGCAGTTCTGCTTTCCCACCACAGAGACAGGAGTCATTCTCTGCCCCACTCCCCCTGCAACCAAGTAGTAGGAGATCATCTCACATATGCCAAAGGGTGTAGTGACAAATTTAAGCCTGGGGACAGACCTAGCATTACTACTTCCCTGACAGTGAATGCAGGGTGGCCTGTGGCTTGTAGGCTGTGTGTGGCTCTGGAGACTGTTAGTGGTAAATGTTGGTAAATTAGAACTCTGTAAATGTATCAAATGAGAAAGGCTCACAAGTATTTTGTTTCGAAGACAGAAGCACCAAAGAGCTTTTTGGTCTGTACCGCATTTTGTTAATCAGTTGTCCAGGGCAGTCATGTATAAAGAAGATCATGGACCATAAATACTACTGCAGTGCACACAATAAAGAAGTGTTTACCCATTCTGACTCCCTCCTCAAGGGATATATGTTTTATTTGCTTCTGAGTGTCACAAAGTGAAGTGTTCCTTTAAAGGACACTTTTTCCAGGCGTTGCTCACCTTCCAGATACAGTGAATGAGCTCAAGAATTGTGTGGAAGACAACTGGTGATTCAGTGTCAAGTCTACTGGGGTGGCTGGACTGGAGCAGAGGGAAAGGTTGGCTGGTGATCTGCTGGAGAGAAGAGACATGGAGACATTCCTGGCAACTTTTTGGCAGAGATGTAAGACAGAAGATGAGTGTAGATAAGAGGAACCCCTCTTGAAGACCTTGGGGCAGAGGAAGGAATTGTGGGGCAGTTGGTGTTGGCTTGTTTTCGTTCTAGGATGTAGAAAGAGAAGATTGGGGCCTGTAAGCAAGATAAAGGCTGAGTATTCCTTCTTATACTTGCTAGAGATGTGGCTTATTGGTTTACTCTTTAGATGTAGCTCAAGCAAATAATTTTAAACATTATTCTGTCATCCGATCAGTAGCTTTTGGGTGTGCTTTGGAAGGTCATACCAGTGATCTGAGAAGAGCAGTTTGTTGAAGCAAGAATTGTCCAAGAGGACTGAGTGGTTCTCAGATCGCTGGGAAATTCACCAAGAGTTTAACAACAACAAGAAAAAAAAAAAAGGGAGGGGGGAAATCCCAAATCATAGCTTTGTTCTTGCAGGAGGCAGGGGAGCTGAGCCATGCCTTCCCTTGGTCACGTACGGCTGGTCACACCCTGGTCTAGGCTTGCTTTCTAGAGATCAGTAACAGCAGAGCCACATCTGCTGACACCAAGAGGCCTAACCGCAAAATAGCAAGTGCAGGTAGACGTGTGAGTAATCAGTAGTTGTCCTAGATACCCCTCCGTAGATATGGGAATGCTTTGATGTTTGCCCACCATTTGCACATTGGTATTTAATACAATACCCAAAACACAGCTACTGACTGAAAGGTTTGTTTTTCTACCTCACCACTGTCTTTCATCAGAGGCATATTTAATGTCAGTAAGGTTCCTCTGTTAAAGACACTTATGGCGGAGCCATTTTAAAGATGTGTGCCTGGCACTATGAATCCTGTCCTAAAATCCATACTGCCAAAAAACATCAAGCTGCCATTACAAAGCAAACTTTGTTTTGTTTAGTAACGACTTCTTTGTGTTTTTCTTCTCAGGTGTGAAAACCTGCGTGTGTACAAACTGGGTCTCTTTTCAGGTCTTTGGTGGATGTTAGCACTTTTCTGCTGGATCAATGACAAAGTGTTTTGTGAGATCTGGTCATCATTTAACTTCCCCTACTTGCACTGTGTATGGTAAGTGTAGTGTATAAACTCCACAATTTGATTCAAATGTGATACATCCTCACCGCGTTACCCTTCTGTGCTGCCTGGTGGCGATTTCTGTTTAGTGTTTTGTAGAATTACTGGTAAGATTATAACACCAGAGCAAGTCTCACACTATCCAAACTGGTAGTTTTAGGAGGCTCTTTGGCCTGATCAAGTTCTTCAGAAACTAAGTTGATTAATTGCAGCTGAATACCTTGCCCTTCTGGATACTAAAAATCCCACAGCACTGCTCAACTGAAGCAGTGACTGTGAAAGCTTAAACTTCCACTGCTAACAACTGAGGATGAACTGGGGAAGCCTTGGAGGGCTTTGACACCTTTTTTACCACCCAGCAAATTGTGATCTCTTATTCAAGGTGCCATATCTCAGTATTTCTACACAAACCTGTCAGGTGCAGAGATGCCAAAAAGCTGCAGCCAGTTTAGACCAAGGGTGAGCTAGAGTTTTGTAGTTTTCATAGGATCGTAGAATGTCTTGAGTTAGAAGGGACCCACAAGGATAATCCAATCCAACTCCTGTCTCTGCATATGACACCATGTGTCTGAGAGCATTGTCCAGTCTCTTCTTGAACACTGTCAGGCTTGGGGCTGTGACACCTCCCTGGGGAGCCTGTTCC
>VWYH01006842.1:329235-357893 GCA_013399365.1 Pampusana beccarii | reverse complement strand
TTTACCCTGTGGCACCCAGAACTGCACACAGTGCTCCAGGTGAGGCCGCACCAGTGCAGAGCAGAGTGGGACAATCCCCTCCCTGCCCGGCTGGCAATGCTGTGCTGGATGCACACAGGACACGGGTGGCCCTCTTGGCTGCCAGGGCACACTGTTGGCTCCTGTTCAACTTGCCATTGACCAGAACCCCCAGATCCCTCTCTGCAGAGCTGCTTTCCAGCATCTCCTCCCCCAGTCTGTGTGTACAGCCAGAGTTGCCACGTCCCAGGTGCAAAATCTGGCACTTGCCCTTTTTGAACTTCATGCGGTTGGTGATTGCCCAGTTCTCCAATTTGTCCAGATCCCTCTGCAGGGCCTCTTTGCCTGCATGCAAAGGTCAGACAGCAACCCTATGGGGAACTCAGGGGAAGAAGGTGAAGGACAGACTGATTTAAAAGCATGATGGTAAATTTGATTGCTTTACTGAGTCATGTACTGATTTTTTTTCTCTTTTTTTGGGGGGTGGGCTGTGGGTGTCTATTCTCAGGCACATTTTGATTTGCCTTGCGGCGTACCTGGGCTGTGTCTGCTTTGCTTACTTCGATGCGGCCTCTGAGATCCCTGAGCAGGGCCCTGTCATAAAGTTCTGGCCCAGTGAAAGATGGGCGTTCATTGGGGTTCCTTACGTCACCCTCCTCTGCGCACACAAGAAATCACCTGTGAAGATCACATGAAGTTGACCATGGAATGGGGATGGAGTTTCAACATATGTTCAAGCACAGAAGTTATTTAAATAATGATAAATGAGTAGAGTTGTATTTTATCTTCTTCCTAAGATGTGCAGCACTTCAGGTGTCATAGAAAGAGGAGGCAAGCGTGTTCTTTCCTCTCTCTGGTTAGGAGAGAGGAAGCAGGAAGGCGGAGGCTCTTGAACACTAAAGTAACCACCAACTTCTCTGGTTGACTCTGTTTTGCACTGTGTTTTCAATGTAGCATTTCTCTTGATAAAAGCTCTTTCCAAATACCAGAGTTAAGAAGTGACGTTTCTGCAGTAGGTCACCTCTGACGCTTGATTCATTTCTTTTGTAACTTCTGGCTTAAGGCCTTTGTGAAGGAAGCCAGTCCAAGATGCCTGCATGCCATCTTGTGTTCTTCTCAGCTCTGGTTTTTGGTGTGGCTGCACACGGCCACAAATGTGCTCGAAGGACGTGCTCCTCCCAGGCCGGCTGTGCATCACATTGGATCACTGAGTACCTGGTTGCTTCCCCAAGTACAACAAGAGAACAGTGCAAAGTGTTTGCAACTGGATAACTGGATCAGTGCGGTTAAGCGATGATAATGTGGGAAGAACTGATGGAAGATTCAGTCCCTAGAAATAAATAGGAGCTCAAGGGTTGTGGCTTTTTCTGTGTTTCCACTGACCTGTGGACAATTTTATGCTGCATATTTCCGTCTTACAGAAATATTACAGAAATCCCTCTCTACCTCTGCAAATATGTTTGGTCTTGAATTTGGCCTTGAAGCTCACACAGAAGTGTGAACATTAACTTCACTAAGAGCTCAGGTCAGCATGGATTGACAGTTTGAGTAAACCGTAAAAACTCTTAGGTGCCTAGCTGTACATCTAATTTGAGAGTTAACTTCTCACCAATGCATTGCAAAGTGATGTGAATAAAAGTCCAGTGCTCTACTAGGTATACTTAAGGAAAAAGTAGACAACCACTTAAAAACCAAGACTTAAATTGCAGTGAGCAATGAAATGTGACATCAGGTCTTCCATTCTTACGAAAGAATAGTAGATTCAAGTTTTCCAGCCTGTTTTGTAAAGATAAGGGATGTCTAGATCCAGTTAGTTTTAAGGTTGCACTTCGGGCTTGAGGTTCAGGAAGGAGGTTCTTCCAAGCAATTTATGCTAGATCTGTTTAAAAAATGATGCCAAGTGCTCACATGTTTTTCAGATATTAGCAATTGTAGGTGATGGTAGCTGCAGTCTTGGAGAAAATAGAGTCTGCTTACATTCCACCTAGTATCAGAATGTAAGTGGGTTAAGGCTTTGGATGTACACTTTTATTAATAAGCGATGTTTCCATTTGGATTATTAGACAAGGAAATACCATCTTTCCTGTGCTTTACTAAGAAGTCTCATGTTGTACTATCAATGTGAAAATGTATTCTATACAGTATCATCCATACAAAGTGGCTTTTAACAAGAATTTCAGGGTGAACTAACTTTCAAGTATTGTAAAACCTTTCAGATAACTTTTGTATTCAAATTTATGCTTAGAAAACAAGAGCTAATGTGTATGCTGTTACACTTAAAGGAAAGTTGTTAGTGGGAGATATGACTGTCTTGAGAACTGCAAAGCAAGCAAGTAGCTATGGTCATATTGACTGACATCATAAAAGCAGAAAAATCTGTCCACTGGAACAATGAAGATTTATACTACTTGCTAGTATATTTGTCCAAGAGAAATGTATTTTTTGGACATGCAGTCATAAAATTTTTGTATGAAGCTTGTTTGTAAAAATTCATACAGTAGTGTCTGTTACTCTTTGAAACACAGATGCTATTTCCTTTTCCTTCCTCCCTCCCTAATTATGAAATGTTCAGTTTCAAACACTTCTCAGGTATTAAAAGTGATATGATTAGATGCTTATACAGATAGGCTTGCTGGCTGGAACCCAGCTAAGATTGCTGACGCATGACATAGCTCTAGTTTGAGTAGGATTTCTTATATTATATGGTAAATTATTATGTTATGGTAAGTAAGTTATTTTCAGTATTGCTTGGGAAATTCGTAACTGCAGACATAATGTAGTATTAAAAATTACTGGAGCCTTCCTACTTACTATTTTGTTTGAAAGCAACCTCTCTGACTCAAAGGACTCTAATCAACCTGCTGCCAGCTGCTGTTGGCAGACTCTGCAGAGTCTGACTGCTCACAAATAAGTAATTTTATAATTTAAAAAATAGCAGCAGTACATTCAGCTCCTGCAGAGGTGACTGAATGCAGGTACAGGCCAAGAATCATCTTCTGGTCTTTTATTAACTTACCTTTAGCCTTTGTACTTTTAATAGGAGATTCTGTGAACAAAGATCACTATCTGATGATATTCAAAGCTCCAGTACAGAACTGTTTGGGAGTATTCCACTGTAACAGCAACCCACCACTTTTAGCTGTAGCTACTGCACTTTACATTAAACTAATATTAACTTCTATGTTCTGACAAAAGCTACATTTATTACAGAAAGAAAAAAAAAATGCAATTTTTACCAGATTCACAGCTTTACAGGTTGCACTTTGAACTAAGGCTCCAGTTCACAATAACGTTAGTACCCAAAGAAGTATGTGACTGGCATACAGAGAGGTTTGTGCACTGCCCTGGTCATGCAGGTGAATAGACATGTGCACAAGTAGCCATATTATGTTGGAATAGAAAGAGATTTATTTGCACCCTCAGGTTTCAAAGCCCCAGGATGCTTTCTTCCCTTGCTGGCAGGAAGTGAGTGGGTTCCTAGTCTTACGTTCAATTAGTATTTTAGTTTAACTAGTGGGATGCCATAGTGTCTTGGGCATAATGTAGATTCTGTGTATTGGTGTGTGATATCCATAATTCCTTGAATGTTAAGCTTCAGGTTAAGAAAGGATACTTAGCTCTCAGTGATGGCAAACATTTGCTCAGTTCACAGTCACTAAAACTGAATAAATATTATGTAAGGAGTGGTGTTGGGGTTTTTTTTTTCATCTCCGTTGAAGTTTGTATACTGAATTTTTGTGGAAAGCTTGTAATACTTTGCAACATTAAATTGCATTTGGAATAAATATTGTTTGCCTTTTCATACATTGCGTTTGTGGAGAAAAATGCTGCTGACAGTAGAATGCCTTGAAGTATGGTAAAGGTAACTTCTCCATCACATGGGTAAAAGCAGTTCTGACTCTTAGAGGAGGAGGGAGACTGTGTTAGATAGAAGGCCATTAACTAATGAGATAGAGATTACTTTGCTGAGCAAACTGATTTTCTGCAAGTAGAGCAAATACTTGGAAAACTTCAAGCCCGTGAATCAACAGGGACAAGTAGCAAGAAATACCTAAAAATGAGTGGCCTATATTTCCACAAATCCAGAAAACTGGGTCGAAGTGAGTACATCTGGGAGAACAAAGTGTGCATCTTCAGTATTTGTTACCCAAGACTGTTGTCCCACCTTAGGGAGATAATGGATTTACAGTAGCCTTGCACCTGCCCCTCCCCTCTGCTTCCCTTTTACCACAGTTCCTCTCACTCCATATAAAAGGCCTTCTTTGAGACATTTGCAGATCCCCACAAGCCACTGTGATTGAGCTTGAAATAATGGAAGTATGAAGGAGGTAAATTTTGTGCCCACAAATTCAGGAACCATAAAAAATGGGTTGTAAACTCCCAGCATATAATGAGGAGGTGACTAGGAGTTTGTCAGAAGAAAATTTTATCTACATCATTTAGTGTTCTTCTACAATAGGGTATTTGCTGTCCTTGTGGCTATGAAAGAAACGGTATACTGCTAGATTTCGACACTGGTAAGATTTCTAGTACTGCCTGACAGGACATTATTATAAAAATGTCAGAAAACCTGGGATTGGTAAAAATTCTGTGGATTAGTGCAAAAGTGGTTGTGTAGCTGCTTCTGATGGTCCCTTCTAAAACCAGAGAAGGTGTCAAGTGGAGTTCAGCAAGGGCTCTCTCCTGGGTCACGTTCTGTTTATTTGTTCAGCAGTGCCCACATGGAAGGTATTGATAAAGGAAAGTCTGGGAAGGTTCACAAATACCCCAAAAAACAGGTCTAAAATCCAAAGATAGCTTGCTGAGTTGTAGAAAATAGGACAAAACTGGGTAACAGCAGGGTACTACACACGTATAGGCATCACTGACAACACTGGATGCAGAATAACAAAGGAACAGTTCTTTGTACAAGAAACCGAAGGTTTACTGTCAATCACGAGCCAAATGTAATACAATGAGGCACCACCATATTAAGAAGCAAAAAGATGACATCATGCTAAAAAAAATTAAATACCTGTAAGACAGGAAGAAATTCTTTCTCTTGCAGGATAGCAATGAAGATTACCAGCAGCTGGAAAAAATATGGCCTGTGTGGAGAAATAGGCTTTGTCAGCCTTAGAAAGCAGAGCAAGATGGACATTAACAGGATGTAAGATTCAGACAGGGCATTAGAAGTGAGGTGTGGGACACACAGGAGAAGGCTGGCTGTGAAGGCTCAGAACCTCTCTCTCTTCAAGGAGATGTTTAAGGGGCAGTTGGAGAAGCTATAGGCATTTATTTAGGCCATGGGCATAGCTGATCCTGCCTTGGGTCAGGGACGTGGGCTAGTTGGTGGCAGTCTGGTGACTCAAGACACTGATTTTTTTTCCTCTCTATGCTTACGCACACAGGCTGAACACAGAATGGATTGTGGACAGAGTTGGAAATGAGCAGTTGGCCTGATTGCCCTGGCAGGGACATACCAACTGTAAACAAGAACATCTGTGTTCTGCAAAGAGATTGGTCTTTGTAGATTGTCAGTGTCACAGCTTATTTCCCATAAGCATGGTCATGGCTAGACCTTTCATGTTCCTGGATTCTCCGAACTTAGTCCACGCGAATCATAGTGGAAATTAGTTTCCAGTGATGCCCAGAATGCTGGGAGAATGGGGAGAAAGGTGGAACCCAAAGATAATTCAGTGGTGTGCATTCAGTGGTGTATCAGCACACGTTTTTAATCACCTTGCCAGCACATATTCTGACTGGCTCACTCTCTCCTTACTGCATGCTCAGCATGCAGGAAGTTGCCTAGGGAGATGCTGCCTGCTCTGTGTCCCACTTTCTCAATCGTAAGTACCTTTCTTTTAAAATGTATGTCTTCCTTTTCTTCTGGAAAGTTTACCATTTCATTCCTGATGCAATAATTCGTTCAAAGCAAAGGCCCACATAGAGGCAGACCAAATCTTGACTTTCTCAAAGCACAGGCAGAAAAAAACTTGCATCTTCTTGCTTATGCTCACCCTCAGGCACACCATGTCTTTTAAGCTTTCAGTAGCAAATTTGTCAGATGCGGGGTTGACATAGGATGTATTACCCTTAAGAAGCCCAAGAGGGATATGACTGGCACAGTATCAGACCCTGTCTTATCTGGATGCTGTCTAATTCTTAGCTTTGGCAAGAAATACGTCCCTGGTTATTATTTTTATTAGCTGCCAACAAATGCTCATGCTGGGGGGCTTTCCTGTACTGAGGAGGCCTCACAGCCCTTCATCCGGTATTCTAATTATTTCAGGAGTCTCAAAGGTTCCCAGGCCCCTGAATCACAATTTCACTTTTGAGTATTTGCCCCCTGAGACTTGGCAGTATGAGAAAGCATGGTATATGACATAGTTGTCATTGACCACAGTGTAATTGGCTGCCAGTTTAGAAACAGGCTTGCATATGTCATGTTAGCACATTAATCGGTTCAGTCTGTGACTTATCAGAATTACAGGATTCATCTTTCTGAGGCACTGTCAGCTTTTCTAGTGTCAACATGCAGACTCCTTTTTCAAGCATGTGACTTATCTGCATTGTTTTTGGAGTTCTAAAAGAAGCTCTGAAATTTGGAATATCTCTACATCTCTTGTTGACTATTCACATTTCTTCTTCATATGCTTGACCAGAAAAACATGAGCTAACCGGTGAGCAGAGAGTCCACCCAGCATTCTTTGAGTTCATTGGTTATTACACTTGCTTCTGCAAATCTGGAATAGTCTACTGAAAAAGTCTCAATTGCCTTTGAAGAGTTATCAAAGTAGTTACTCTATTTCTTCTCCATAGCTTTCAATAAAACACTGAGAAGTACTGTGGTTCTGTCTCTGTTCCCATTATGCCAAATATCTTTGTTTATGTCAGGGTTCTTATGTCAGTGCCAAAGTAAGTATAGCCCCTCTATGGCATGCATTTTGTTAAGTCAGTTAATCCTGTAAAATTTATTTTTAATTTATCTTGCAGACTATATGAAACATTCTTACAATTACAAAGTGATCAGCTTAATAAATACTAAAGAAGAATGAAAATCTCTGCAACTCAAAAAAGCAAGAACAAAATTCTAAGCAAGTTATTTTGTGCCCATGTTCTGTATAATCTTGGTACCCTCGAGGAACACGGAGAGTTCAAGGAATCTAAAGAGTCTGGAAGTTAATTCTGAATGAATTTCATGGGACTTGATAAAAACCAATCTTGGTCAAGAAAGAGCAGTGCAATACAGCCAGGGCATGGAAAACTCAACTGTTAAAAGACACATAACCAGTAAGTATACAAATACAAAATGAAAACAAAAACAAATCGATGAAAAATCAGCCATTTCATGTAAAAAGATAAAGGTTATTCCAAAACACTAGATACACTCAATATTTACGTTACTGGCTGTAGGACTTCACTGTGTTTGAAATGTATCATTTGTATCCGCATTGTGTTAGCTGCCCTTTCTCCACAAAAGGAGGGTGCAAGCCCTTGCAGATGCTCGTTTACAGTGACGAGTGACATGGCCTGGAAGAAACTGTTTTCTGAGAGGAAAAAAAAAATAAAATACAAGAGTACATATTCAAACTACGAACAAGAGGGCAAAATCTGCACAAGGCTGGATGTTGTATTTACATAGAAGTGATACCCAATATTGACATTAATGACTACTTGGAGAAATTACTAAAAAGCTGGGATGCAAAACAAGTGTCTTGCTAGACATCCGTCGGGGAGAAAAGGGCTGTGAAGGAGGTGACTGCCAGTTCAGGGAAGATGTTTCACTGACGAGAAGAAACTGCTAAGTTGCCCGTGAGGGAAGTGGGAAGCAGACTGTGAATGACAGCCTTACTAGGAGATAAGATGGAAAAAGCTATAAGCAGACAGCTGCTTAGGGAGAGGCTGTGAAGGGAAAAACCTCAAAGGAGAAGCGAGAACTGTAAGAAGACTGCAAAGAAGGGAAGATGACCTACTTTGTTGTAGAAACCCATCTAGCACTGCAACATGATTCTTTACACGAACATTTGGGAGTGATGCACTCATTCTTCTGTCTACAGGGATGTGGTTTTCTTCAGCCAACAGAGCAGAAGGGCAATGATTGCAGTGTTCTAGGCAAGCAGGTAACTATATGTTTCAATATTTTACCATCACAGCTGCACACAGTATCTTCACAGAGGCATGATGTGATCTGTCATGCTGACCATGGTGCCTGGACTGTCTTTGTTAATTGCTAATCTCCTTTGCTAAAAGGTGAGAAGTTGATCAAGACAGCAGAAGCAATGTATGAAGTCTGCTTTGAAGAAGTCATAGCAAAACAGGACTAGAAAGGTCCTCAGGAAGACATCTAAGCCAGCAGCAGCTCAAAGTTAGACTCAGGCCTTCAGAAATATCCCAGAAGGATGTCTAGCCTGTTCTTCAAAGATTCCAGTGCTCCAATGCTCACATTTTCCCTTGGTTCCAGTCACGCAAGCAGAAGGGACCAGTGGACAAATAGGCTGCAAGTATTTTACTGTTGGCACATGTGGAGGGTACGAGGAAGAAAGATGCAATAGGAGACGGCACCTCTGCTGGTCCTGAGCTCACACATCTGGCTGGGCCAGAGATTTAACAGTACAGAAGTGCCCTGAGTGATGCGTAGGCTAATTTGCTGCCTCTGTAAACTGCAGTGAAAGGGAAAGGTCAGGCAAAGGGTGGGATGATTTTAACTGAGCTTTTCCCTTCTGCATTAAGCCATCAAAAAATAAACAAACAAACCCCAAACAAAATGAAACCAAACCAATAAGCAGCCAACCAACCAACAACAACAAAAAGAAAACGAAACAGAAACAACATCCAAAACAAACCAAAAAACATAGCAGAAGGAACTCACTAAATTAGTGATGCCTATTACATCTCCCTGTAAAAACAGATAGGTGCAGTCGCAACATAAATTTCACTAATTCACTTTTGTAATTTGAATAAGCTCTGATCCAGAAAAAGGGAGGACATAATAGTAGCTATCTTTGAAGTCCCATTATGGTATTTGGAATAAATCAAGAGGCAGTGATCAGTTCAAAACTTAGGTTAAAACACAGATTAATTCAAAACTTAGACTGAAGCCATCTGTTTCTAGAACCTGCCATTGACAGTTCCATAAAATGAGATAGTTTGTCTTGTTTTCTGTACATTTTTGGCAGCTATTAGGGTCACCAGAAGAATTAAATGTTAAACCCATAAGCAGGATCATAACCCACCCTGGCTTGTTCTTTGGCCCCGGTATATGCTCTGGATTGTAACTTGCGATGCTAGTACACTGTGTCCCAAACTCTCCATCTCCAAACGCCCTAACTTGGGGTTTTTCTAGTATTCATGAAGCTGCAGTCTTATGAAGAGCTGCTGAACTGATTTTTGTGACTGTGTTGAAGTACTGTCCCACCTTTAAAAGTCAATGTAAAACCTGACTCTGGCAGCATGTGATAAGGCAGAGGGCTCCAATGCCTTTAAAAGCATACCAGCAATGGGACTGCTCTGGCATGTTCATCTGTGTGTTTGTGTGAATCCCCTGAAATGCCACTGTAACTGTAAGCCGTACCTGCAGGGTCTTGCTGATATGCAGCCCTCAAATAAGGCTGTCTCACTGCTCACAGGTGATTAGGGAAATGCTCATCAAAATCAGTGATACTCACCCACGTGTTCAGAATCTGAGGACCAGGTATGAAGGCAAGACAGGCAGGCTCCAGATACATTATTATGAAAAAGTTTGTATCAAAACCCTACGCCATTTTAAACTGTACCAAAGTGAGACTATGTTCTGGTGTTATCTCACATGCACAGGAAATGTCTCCATTCCCTGCTTTGACGTAAGAGCTATGCCTTTGAGACAGAAGTCAACAGCCCGTGTTATTTCCGTGGAACCAGATATCACAAGCCATACACAGAACAGAGGCAGATCATCAAGAAGTTTGAGTGACCTCTCGTTCATCTGTTCGGGTGAATGAAGTCCTCTCTGGCTCAGCTCTCCTTGTCTCTTGAACTGCAGCATGATGTCAGTTTCCAGAGAGTGCATGTTTTTCTTTATGCTGTAGGATTATGCCATTGTCAAAATGAGGTGCATTTATAAATGGTTTAAAGATAAAGAAAGAACCTTGCACCACAAGGAAGTCTTTGCTCAGCTAAGATAATGAGGACTGGGTAAGTGGTACATGTCTTTTCCACAGGCACAAGGAAGAGGGTTAATGACATGGAGCAATGCTTCATAGAGCACAACACAGAGCACGCAGCGAAGGGAAGGCTGCATCTGCTGTCTGTGTAACACGTAACACATGCTCACTTCTTACTCATATTCTGTGTTCATTATGTGTCACTTCCCAAACTGTGATGGACAGCAGTACATATTTCCACCGAGGCAAAGGGGTGATTATCCTATGGAGTGGAGAAACCTAGTACACCAGAAAAGAGCTGTTGATGTGTGTGAGCAGAAAGGGAGAAGTGCTGCAAGGAGAAAAATATATAGGAATGGAAAAAGGCCACAGTATTGTGACTGATGATGGTGAGAGTGCTTGTGGTGTTTTGCAATCAGAGACCATGTGGCCCAACAACCTTGTCCTTTGGCCTTGCTGCTCAGCGCTTTTTCCTCACATCTTTCCATGCTGGTCATCTAGTTTGCTTGTTACCCTGGTGTGTCATTGTCCAATTTGACATTTCTTTGGATTTCTCCTCTTGTCCTAGCTCCCTTGCTCTCTGCAGCAAATAAAACTGCTGTGTTCTGGCTTTCAAGCTAGTATCTGTGCTAGTAGTTACTCAGCCTTTAATTCTGTCTGTGCAATCACTGCCAGTGATTGCAGCTCTGAAAACCAATACAAACAGGAAAGCTGCACGATCGATGCCTTCTAACCCACTAATACTGGTGTCAGTGTGTAGCCACAGTGTAAAACTGCCTACATACACTAGCATACATTGGACCTGTGTATGCAAAGTGTAAGAAATTTTGCTGTGAGCCATACTATAAAGATCTATCCACAAGGAGTGCTCTGCTTGTGCCTAAAGTGAAAGATGTTACACCTCTTGCTTAAAGACTACATTATCTTAATGAGCATTCCTGTCATTTACATGAAGGACCAGTCCTCCACTGAGCCACGATGAGCGCCTGGCTTCAAATAGACCTTGTAGCTATGACCATCAGAGCTAATTGTAAAGTGTGAGGTTTTGTTCCTTTTTATAAGTCCTAAATATTTTGATTAGTTATTTTTGTACTGGAAGAAAAATGAGGAATACAACTCAGGATCTGTCTATCCTCAGACTGTAACATGCTGGTTTAAAGCTGATAATTATCTACAATGCTGAAAAAAAATTAAGATAACTTTAAAATGTATATTTTATCCTCATCAGTAATTAGATGCAAGGATTAGGTTTTGCTGTAAGGCTCTATGTCTTTTTCCTAATAAAGCTGAGCATTTAGATAAGCAAATAATTCTTACCATTTTAATTAACCACAGCTTATTTGTTGCTCATTTACAAATAGACAAGTGTATTATATGTTAATACCACTACTTCCTTTTGGGAAGCTTCAATATGGCATTTGTAATATAATTAATTGTCTATGTATCTCACTACAGCAATCAAAGCTATAGCACAGTCAGGACAATGACAAATGTAACCAAGAGTGGAAGACAGACTGGGGAAAATCACAAAAGTCTTTCTTTCTGCAACCTCTGACTGGCGTTTTTGGCAGATTGAAGTATTGTATCATAGAAAATGCCCCCATATGCTGCATTAGCCATGTTATTTATGGGACCTAAACCGCTTGCAACTGGGAATTTCAGCCCATTTAGTACCTTGGCTGGATTCAGAAGTTGAAGGGACAGAAACACAGTAGGTACTGAGATTTTTTTATATAATTTAACTTGAATGGGTGGTTGATAGCACACTGATAGTGTGAAAAATCCATAGAAAAAATCCCTAGACTGTGGAAACAGTTTTGAAGCCACTGACAGAGGTTTGCTGCTGAACACCAGCTCAGGTGCTCCACAAGAGTTCATGTCAAGCTCTCTCTGTAAGGAATCATCTCTTTGTTCTTTTTTATGCTGAATTGGCATAATGGAATATGTGATTCACCCTTAAACTGTACCTAGCAGTAAAAACAGTAGCAGGAAAGAATGGGCATCCTAATGGAAAAAATCTTCGAAATATTCTACAGTGATCTCATGTTTTGCTCTGTTCCTATTGATCCTTCCTTCTCTGACCCCAAATGTTTGTTCCAGGAAAAGGACGACTCACACAACAGAAAACTGTCTTGAGATAACTGCAGGCATATATGGCATTATTTGTGGCAGTATAAATGTGCATCTTAAAAGGCTGCACAGCTCTGGACCTTGCTTTAAAAGTAGGAAGGTCTTAAAAGCTCAAAGCATTCAGAAAAATGGGTGAGATGTTGCTTTCTGTATATACCACAGTATCTGAATACCAAAATGCATGCTAGCTGACAGAGGAGAATAAATTGATATTTGTACCATTTAACATAGATACTTCCTTGTTTGTCATAGCAGAGGTTGTTTTTTGTCTGGTTTGTTTGTTTGGGGTTTTTTTAGAACTCGAGGATTTTACACTCCTGTCAAATACAGGAATGCTTCTTGATGCCTCTCATCTCCCAGCTAGGAAAGCCAGTGATAGGTACCCTGCTATGGTATGCAGGATGTAGACAGGCAAAAGTATTTATTTCAACATCTCAGCTTACAAACCCCAGAGGAAGTGAGGGGTACTGTTCATTTTGGATTAGGTGCATGGTGAGGGGAAGGATGGGACTGATAGCTGTTAACCACTGTTGGATCTGAGCACTTCCGCGAGTAGCCACTCCATCTCCCCTTTCAAAACCCTTGTTATGAACTGGTCCCCTCCGTGGTTCCAAGAGGAGAGAGCTGCTTTCTGAGGTTGTGATCTTGCGGGGTTCGCTCCCCTCCCAGGGAATGTCACTGAAGAGAATGAATAAGCCTGGGAACTTGACCTTGCATGTGACAGAGACGAGCTGTGGAGTCCATAATGGTTTGGGTTCCTGACTAAATGGCAGACTAGCAGTGGAGGGTTAAATCCAAGCAGTGAGGAGTTCATTATGGTACTTTTTCCTCTTTATCACCATATGTGAGTTTACCTGCACTGGATTTATCGTCAGCTATGTGACTGCCATCTGGATGCTACTTTTCTTCAGAGAGTAAAAAGAATAGGGAGCAGTGGAGCCTGACAGACAGTTCCATCAAAATCATCCAAATATTCTGTCATTTCAGTCTCTGTTGTCTTCATGTGAACTTTATCGGCACCAAATAGGATGTGCAAAAACAATCTATTTTGTTTATGCCTCCATTAGACAGTTTTTTAAAATGAACCAACAGTTCACAACAATGATTTTTTTTATGGTCTGGTTGGTACAGCCTGCGAATGAGTCAGCTGTATTTTGTGATCCAGGACAGTAATATTTGACAGTGCTATTTCCTGAAAACCATAAATAGACCCAGCAGTATGATTATCTCTTGCTGGCTGAATGGGACACTTAAGAACTATTTCAGTGGGCTTGCTTCTAGAAGAAGACTGGTGTACTACTAAGATATAGTTTGTGAGATTAGCTGCGTCTGGCAATAATTTCCTGAGAACCTTTGAAACTATTTTGTTCTTTTAGGTGATGGTAATTTTTACCTTAATGTGCTGAGAATGCATGGTTGTGAGTGTTATTGGTGTTCTTACCTTTCCTCCCCTGCCAGGATGTACCCATGACATCAAATTTGCAGTCAGCAGAATCATGTGGGAGAATCTGAAAATTCTGTTATGTTCTGCTGGGGCAAGTTAGCAAATAGCAAGTCTGTTTATCTGGGCTAAATTTGGCATGTTGCCACTGTTGTCAAAATGGTTTGTGTTGATGGATGCAGGATAGCTTCTCTGTGAGCTGGATTACTCATTCCTTACAGCAAGAGGTGCTAGGCTTTAACAGAAAATAAAAACTCAATGGGTGAAGATTTATGATGTAAAATCATTAGGCCATTGCTCAGTAGATGTTAGGGGGAAGACATGTTGCAGGTCTGCTCTCTGTCAGCTCTGGGTTGAGGCCTCAGGCTATGTTAAATGTCTTGCCACTAGAGATCCACAAGAAAACCAAGCGTACTGGCAGATTAACACACATTTCTTTTGGGGTTAATCAGGAGAGAGAGAGAATTCATCTTTTTTTTCTCCCTCAAAACATGCTTATCTGTACTTTAATCAGAAGGCTAGGAGTTAATCCAACAGGCAACCTTCCAAGAAAGAAGAATTTACAAAAATGTCATCATCCATCAGCATTAGGCCTGCAATTCAGATACAAAGGTCATCTTTCTTTCTGCGTGTTTCCTTTCAGATATCCTCAACAGGATAAATCAAACATCAAATTTCCTTCTTAATATAATCCCTATAGTCTTTTTAATAGAGCATGGAAATACTTTCTAACATATAAGAATTTGCTCAGTCCACTCAGATGAAAAAACTTGCCATCTTAAGCAAATAAAGGTCTCTGAAAATGTTAGCCTTTGATGGTGTTTAAAAACTCCCACAACGTACTCAGCCAGGATATACCTCAGAGATGTATGTGGTGCAATACACATAGAGGAACGGCCCAAATGTTACCACATCGCAATGGAGCGTGATATGCAGGCTGGACTTTTCTTGTAATTCTGAAGTTCTTCCCTTTCTTCTTCTCAGGAGACTGATTTTATAGTTACACTCCCAAGCTGTAGCCCTGCTGGGGAATGACCACCTGGGGTAACTAGTGGTCCTCCTCCCCATTCTGCCTGCCCATGGCTGGCGCTGCCACTGGGGTGTCACCTGCCTCAGCCCCAGACAGAGGACTCCAGGCAGAAGTTGCTTACAAGGATCTTCACACCCATGCCCACGGTTTTCTTAACCCCACACACTATTTGCGGGCCTGCTGCTACAGAAGAAGCTTTAATCGCTATTAAAGTTAGCCAGGCAGCCAGTCAAAGAAAGCAAATGACATGTGGAGCTCCACCAGCTGATGAAATTGGACTTAACTGCAGTTCTCCGCCTTACACGCAAATTGAGAGACTTCGTGTCATTGAGGTATTTATAATATAAGGTCTCTAGCTCTCCCTGCCATGACTCCTCTATGTCTAATAGTGCAGAAGGTCATTCACCACCTTTTAAGCAGAGACACTTGATAGCGACTGTTTTCTCCACACTAAGGTGGCTGCTGCCATGAGGCTCATGGGAACTGATTTGCCTTTGCCTTTCTGTCAAATCTGTGTGAGACTATCCAATGAGTAAAACACAAGAAAAAATCTTGACCTGGTAAGGCACAGAGGCAGGCATCCTGCTGTGCTCCCTAAGGAAATCATATCGGATTTTTAAAGGAAACAGGCACAACTGAGATGTTTGGGTAATGTGTTTGCTATTGATCCCCTATTATTTTGACTGCAGTAGACCTTATACTCTAGGATATTTCTTCATTATACCTTGCGAGACTGAGGTAATTGTCTAAAATCAGCAATTACTGTTCTGCGGGATGTATTTTACCTTTTTTTTTTTTTACTACAACAATATAATGAGTTTGAACTCAATGTACTGTGTCCCTAGACCTTCATGAAGAAGTACTGCACAAATTGTACTCGTCTGTGTGTATTTTTAATCTTTTGTCTTCCTAATGGATTTATCTTGCTTTTCAGTTCTCTTGATACAATCTCTGAAAGCAGCAGTCCTTTAGACTCTTGGTGCACCTACTACATCTCCCACTGTGAAGCCAATGGAATTTTGCTACCACTGAGGGTAAAACCAGTCCTGTAGAGGCTGTTCAGGCTGTGAAACAAGCTAGCTTGATAGTTAACTCGAGATGCAATACAATATTGAAGAGAATACAGACTCCAGGAGGAGCAATGCAGAGCAGTTGAAGGGGATGAGGAACTATAGACCTGATAGAAACAAGACAAGAGACTGTGTAATGCAGAAAAATACCCTGTCTCTCCTTCCTTTCTTGTGGTACATCTCTCTCCCTTTTGTATTCTCTTACTGACCTCTTTCCTCTGTAACTGCAGGATGATCATCACACAAGCAGCAGAGCTGTGCTGTCTGTGGCTTTGATCTGAGGGTCTGAGGGTCGTTGACGTCTCCCACCTGAACTTTTCCTCATTGTCATCCAGACAAAGGCACTGAAGGTAAAGTGAATAGGTTGGTCTTCAGAGCTACTCAAGGGGCACTTTTCCCCACCTCTGCTGTGAATCCTATGATTCCCAGTATTAGTCTTGACCCAGATAACATCCCACAGTTAAGGGAACTCACAGCCTTTTTTCCACCTCAGGGCCTGAATATTGTCTATCCATGATGGAAATATCTTCCTTGAGACACAGTCATTTTAAAAGCGTGACAATCATGGAAATGCATGATGTATTGTGTTGGGTAGGTGTCTCAGGGACAAGAGATCATCGTTCTGCGTGGGATCTCACCCATGCTGCTGTGGGTAGAAAGGTGAAATGCATGCTTAAGTGTGTGGCGTCAGATTAAAGAGAAGTTAGTATCAGGACTGCTATATTCAAGAGATGGCACCTACCTCAAACCTATTTTAGAAAAGGGAGCTCTGTTACTTAGCATACGTTGGACTGAAAAATGCTGCTGGTTTCCAGCAGCATTTGATTTTTAAGTTGTGAAAACTAACTCAACCTAATAATGCACATGGAAAGCGTGTTTGTTCCACTAGATTTTCATCCTATGTTAGCTACTGCATGCCAGTTAGTAGGAGTGTAAGGGCAGAAAGATGTTAACAGGGCCTGCCAATGCAAGGGAACCATGTTTTCCTCTCCTGTAGCTTTCTGTATCTCTTCTTGTCATAGTCCAGAGAAAGCAGATACCTTATGCCAGAGAAAGATTTTGCCCCAGACCAAACACAACTCATAAAGATCAGCATCTCTACAGGATGACTTCCACTAGGACAAAACAAGTGATTAACCATTTCACAGGCTGGAGGATGGAAGCACATGAGTTGTAACCTCAGGAACTCACTGTGCTACTACTCACAGCTTTTTAAAAAATAGGTAAGAAAGACCATGACACCAGGAAAACACTTAGGTCTACAGCAGTCTGACGAAGGTAATACATGGGAAGCAATGTATAAACACTGAATGTCTGAGAATTGCAGCATAAGCTGTATTCCAGCAGTGTATTTGAAACTACAGCATGTTCCAGTTCATTTAGATCACTGCAGACAGCGGTAGGAAAGGGGTTAAATTAAAGATACACTGTTACATGAGGGCAAGGCTCACTCCAAGTCAAGGACACTAAGTACAACAAAGCACAGAAATATTTTTAATACCTATTTTGTAATTCTGGTAGAAACAAATATATTTTCACTGTTATAAATATTTCAAATAGCTGAGATCCCTGGCACAGGTTTTGTTTGCAATTTCAGTATCACAAAGCATTTACCTTATCCCACAGCAAATACTTTCACATTAGCATGTAAAGTGTACCCTCCTAGCAACAAACTCACATGCCCAGATGGTGTCTCCAAATTCCACAGAAATTCCAGTTCAAATACACCCACTTGATTTGTCCTAGCTCTGCTTAGACAGTTTTTCTTCTGGAGCAAAATAAAGGTATTATCTTCTCAGACTAACTCTGCCTACAGTAAATGAGAAGTCCAGGAGAAGTGAGTTTTGGCTAGAAAAATGACCTGTCCTATACGAACTTGATTTTCCTGGTTACTAGTTTGTTCAATTTAGCTGCATATTAACTGAGATTAAAGCAAGACTCCAGCCTAGAGAAAAGAGGTTAATTGAGCCTGCTCCCTTTGCTGTTGCTGGCTCTGTGTAGGCTGATATAATCCCCTTCCCAGCTTCTCAAAGGCATCAAAGCCTTATTCACCCTGCTGCTGACTCATTGGTTGTCCACAGAGAAAACCAGGATGGCCTATGCCTTCAGATGCAACCACTCTGAACAAATCACTCCCTGCAGCCTGCTGGCAGGTTGCATGGTGAGTTTGTGTAGTTCTGGATGCTGGGCAGGTGCGTGTTTTCACCCAGACCCCTTCTGCAGGTGCACGGAGACTTTCACCCTCCCCTCATCAGGAAATTACGGGATATGCTCTGTTACTTAGCACTCAATCGGGACACATAGTGAACAGGAGAAAGAATCCTTCTCTGTAGAAGGAAAACACCATCCCCAGCTCTACAGAGACTTGTGTTGAGGCTGAGGAAATTAATCCTGTGTGAGTCTAAGCGAGAAGCCACTCCCTACGTGGTTGACAAAGGCAAAAATCCATGTAAGCTCAGCTCCTGTCTGACTCACCTGGGACTGGTGCAGGAGCCTAGAAAAACCTACAGCTTTGTCTGTAAGTAAAACCTATCTTGTATGGGTAGGTGTAGTCAGTACTTACTGCACTCTGTTATCTTTTTCACTGCTCTTATTCTGCAACGTTCCAAATTGAAATCAGCCCAGGGAATGATGCTTTTGTTGCAAGGAAGGCCAGCAGGGATTTTGACTGGGGAGCAGAACAGCTGCTGTAATGCTAAGAGAAATATGCATTTGGAGCAAGGACATGTGGAGGTGTACCACCCTGCTTACTGTGCTTGCCTTGGCTGCAAGTTGCTCTCTCCTACCTTAGGGGTTTTATTATCAGCTTCCTTTTGTTGGCAGGAATGATTGCCTGCAAAGGTCTGCAAACACACCTGCTGCTAGACGTTTTTGCATCCATGTAATTCCAAGACAATGACAGCTTCAGCAGCCATGGTGGCACCAGTTATTAATCCAGACAAGGCACCTTCTGTGCACTGAGGACTTTGTCGCTTGTATTGCAGTCCACCTACTTCTCTTGACACTTGCCAAGGCTAGTGCCCCTCTGGGAGGTCACTGTGCTCACCTCTTCCTGGTGGATAGGAGATTTCAGATTGTTTTGCCCTTTCCCAGAAGTGTCTGCTCACAAGGCCTGCACGTTAGGGTCTATAATTTCAGCTGCTCTAGACAAGCTGAAGCAGATGCCAAGGCACTATTACGTCTGTTCTATTTCGCTTCTGTAAGCCAGGATTGATAGAGCTCACTAGGACAGGTGCAACAGTGGGTGCCTGTATGTAGTGTCACCTTTCTGTTGGTACCCAGAGTTTGGCACAAACCTGCTGTGAAATGACTGAGGATGCCCTGCTTATCCCAGTTGCTCTTTGCTCCTTCGATGATGCCTAGTGGAGCCCGCAGAGCTGACCTTCACCACTGCACTTTCAGCTGCCAGGTGGTACCCAAGACAGCTAAAAGTAGTGTCAGCTATGCTGCCAGGTGAGACAAACTGCCCCTGCCAGGATAGCAGAGCCTGCAATGTACCTGAAGCAGCATTGCATGGGCATCACTCCTTTATGATGCTCTTTTCTGTAAGCAAAAATCACACTTCTCTCAGGTGACCTGCTAAGATACTAAGATGATAAAGCATGAAAAACTCGCATATAAATAAAAACTTCAAGATGAGAATCTGAGTTACACCAAGACTGTTTCATGCCTGTTTAGCCAAGGCTATGAATTTACCTCTAGTTGGGGGGGTCTGTACCACTGCCTGAGCCTTATGAGAGGTAAAAAAGGCCTGAGTCCTTCACGCTCTGAGCATCGCCTGCCTCCACTTGCTGGAGCACCCTTTGTGACAGTATTTATTTTGGATGCTGAGCAGTGTGGACAGCAGAGGACAGTAATGTGGAGGGGCCCAGGGCAGCGAAAACGGGGCTGAGGTCAGTGCAGGTTTGGCTGTGACATGCTTGCCCCTGCCCTGCTCGAAACACCCTGGCAGGTTTTAAAAAGGTTTTTACAGAATCACAGAATGTTAGGGACTGGAAGGGACCTCAAAAGATCATCTAGTCCAATCCCCATGCCAGAGCAGGAACACCCAGATGAGGCTACACAGGAGTATGTCCAGGCGGGTTTTGAATGTTTCCAGAGAAGGAGACTCCACAACCTCCCTGGGCAGCCTGTTCCAGTGTTCTGTTACCCTCACTATGAAGAACTTTCTTCTCAAATTTAAGTGGAACCTCTTGTGTTCCAGTTTGAACCCATTACCCCTTGTCNATATTCCAGATGCGGTCTCACCAGGGCAGAGTAGAGGGGAAGGAGAACCTCTCTCGATCTACTAACCACCCCCCTTCTAATACACCCCAGGATGCCATTGGCCTTCCTGGCCACATGAGCACAGTGCTGGCTCATGGTCATCCTGCTGTCCACCAGGACCCCCAGGTCCCTTTCCCCTACACTGCTCTCCAACAGGTCATTCCCCAACTTATACTGGAACCTGGGGTTGTTCCTGCCCAGATGCGAGACTCTACACTTGCCTTTGTTATATTTCATTAAATTTTTCCCCGCCCAACTCTCAAGCCTGTCCAGGTCTCGCTGGATGGCAGCACAGCCTTCTGGCATGTCAGCCACTCCTTCCAGTTTGGTGTCATCAGCAAACTTGCTGATAGTACACTCAACTCCCTCATGCAAGTCATTGATGAATACGTTGAATAATACTGGTCCCAATACCGACCCTTGAGGCACTCCACTAGATACAGGCCTCCAACTAGACTCTGCCCCACTTTTAGCAGGATAGATGGTAGCAGTGGGGAGAGATTGTCCTGGAAACTTATTTTTGGAAGAAAAATTGTTTATTAACAATAATAGATTTAAGAAATTTCTGCTTTTCAGTCAGTTTCTGGTAAGATCTTTGCTGTAAATCAGTTTTTTTGAGTGGGGAGTAAACTGGATTTTAGGATTTTTATTTTTTATTTTTTTTTTAAATAAGCTATAGAATACAACAGAAAAAAGGTTTACTGACACTTTTGGCAGAGGCACAAATGCTAAACAATACAGCATGTTAGCCTGAAAGGAGATAACATTTCCAATACCCAAACTAGTTTTTGTTGAGTAGTCTTGCATGTTGTGAGATGCATAAGTCAAGCTCTTCAGAGCTAGTTTTGGCTAGCAGTATCTTGTAGCTACAAAGGATGAGGCTACAACCTCTTAGTCAAGAAAATGCAGATACCAAATTAGCCAGAGTTGGTCATTGCCATGGTAGGCAAATTCTGACCAGCAATATGGCATGGTATCAAGGCAGGCAGGCAGTACCTGATGACAATAGTAGGCCTAGATCTTCACAGGGGCTTAGAAAATTCTGGAATTAGTTTCCCATTTCCTCCATGCTAGTTAGCAACCAAAAATAGGAAACAAGTCACAGCAGGAAGGGGGCAGTGTTTTTTTCACTGTCATTAATTTAGCAGCTCATGTCCTGGATGGGTATACTCTGCGATGGATAAAGAACTGGCTGGATGGCTGGGCCCAAAGAGTTGTGGTGAACAGAGCCAAATCCAGTTGGCAGCCGGTCACGAGTGGTGTTCCCCAGGGCTCAGTATTTGGGCCAGTTCTATTTAGTCTCTTTATCAGTTATCTGGATGAGCGGATTGAGTGCACCCTTGGTGGGTGGGAGTGTTGATCTGCTGGAAGGTAGGAAGGCCATACAGAGGGACCAGCTGAATTGATGGGCTGAGGCCAATTGTACAAGGTTCAACAAGGCCAAGTGCCGGGTCCTGCACTTGGGTCACAACAACCCCAGGCAGCACTACATGCTTGGGGAAGAGTGGCTGGAAATCTGCCTGAGAGTGTTGGTTGACAGCCAGCTGAACATGAGCCAGCAGTGTGCCCAGGTGGCCAAAAAGGCGACCAGCATCCTGGCTTGTATCAGAAATAGTGTGGCCAGCAGGACTAGGGAAGTGTTCATGCCCCTGTACTGTGTGGTGGTGAGGCCCCACCTTGAATCCTGTGTTCAGTTTTGAGCCCCTCAATACAGACATTGAGGTACTGGAGGGAGTTTGAAGAAGGGCAACAAAGCTGATGAAGAGTCGAGAGCAAGTCTTACGAGGAGCGGTTGAGGGAACTGGGGCTGTTTATCCTGGAGAAAAGGAGACTGAGGGAAGACCTTATTGCTGTCTACAGCTACCTGGAAGGAGGGTGTTGGTCTCTTCTCCCAAGTAGCAAGTGGTAGGACAAGAGGAAATGGAAGGGTTGTAAACCACTGGAACAGTCTGCTCAGGGAAGTGGTTGGGTCACTATCCCTGGAGGTGTTTAAAAGGTGTTTGGGCGAGGTTCTTAGGGACACAGCTTAGTGCTAGAGTTAGTGCCTCAGGCAGCAAAGCCAGCCCCATCTCTGTCTCTGATTCAGCCCCTTACAGAGTAACCAGCACCTGCCATTGCACACATATATGGTAGCAGTTATGGAAAGGATGTAGCTAGGCTGGTATTTACTCGTCATTGGTGCTGGACACGTGAAAAATGGTTGCACTTAGCTTTGTGGGATATATCTTGTTCGTTTAAAGATCCTTGTCAATCTGTTGCTTGAACACTCAGTTTGGTGCTCTTTAACTTAGGGAATGCTGGTAACTTCTTCATCTATGATCTTCATAGTAAGCATGTGAGAAATTGTTTGATTTGGGTTCGAGGCCTCAGAGGCAATTGTCCTGGTTTTGTTAAAAATAAGTTTCTCTTTTAGTGAATTTCCCTGTCAGCTAAAGTCTTCTTAATAACTGCAGTTTTCCTGAAAGTTAGATACATGTTTTGGTAGACATAGCAATGGAATGTGAGGTCATTTATAAGGATGGATGCGATGCACATCCCGCGAGAGCAGTGAACTGAAACCAGTGACCAAAAACTGACCAACAAAAATATTCCATCCCTTTCACATGATACTTCATATAAAAGTGGGAGACCACGAGGATCTCGTCCCTTTTTCCTTATGGCCGACATTGGGAGAGGACCTTGCAAGTTGTCCCTGTGAACTGAGGCCTAGTGGCAGACTGAATCCAGTTCCGGTTGTCTGCGGAGTCCAGACCAGGACTTCGGGTGCCGGCCCTACATCTACTGGAGCACTACAGATAAGGCAGTGAAGTAGTAGCTCATGGAAGGGGAAACACAGGGCAAGGAAACCTGCCATCATTCCCTCTGGCAGGATTGAGGAGGATATTTATTATATTTTTGTCCTTCTCCTGCTTACATCAGTCATATACCACCAAGGCCTGCTGTGGTAATGAAGCATTTTAAATCCTCTACTTCCTTCAAAAAGTGGCTGAACTTCAGGCAGGGATCAAATATTACCAAGCAGTGGGGTGAGACAACACACCCACACAGAGCACAGCTGTGAACACCTCTGTGTGTGTGTGTCTATGTGTGGGGGTAGGGGAAGCTGGTAGGGAGGTGTGCATATTCACTTCTCAGATAAAGCCCAACACAGTCATTCTTTCAATCTCTCCATTTCCAAGCTAAATTTCAAAGCATCTCAGATGTGCCATTGTGACTTACCGCACACACCAACTTCACTTTTTGTAGGATGTGCTTGACAATAATGTTTTTCCCACTTGGCAAGCATGGATGTCTCGGGACAATCGCCATTCCCAATGCTTAGTGTGTTTGCAAATTTCTTTTGCTGTTTCCAATTTAAAACTTTAAATCTTTAATATGGTTGAAGATGAATGAAAAATCTCCATCCAAAGCTTATACCTCTAGGGTTGGCCCAATGCCTCATAAAAATGTCTTGATGCACTGTGGAGGATGACTTCCTGGAGCTACTACAGGAGAAATAGTAAGTAATAACATCTATTGCAACCTCTCATAACTTGTGAAGATGAAAAGCTTGGTTGACTATGGGAAAGTTTAAACATTACTGAATTTCTTTTTCTGTTATTTACTAAAGATCATTCTTTAGTTTAAAAGTATAATTCATCCAAAGACAGACTAAAAAAAAGCCAAACATCCTAGCTGGCAAGGATGACAGACTGTGCAGCCTGAAGATTAAATGAGGTGTCAAACAGAATCATGGCACTCAAAACAACCTGTAAGCAAACTTGTCAGTAAAAAATGTGGGGGAACTTGGCCCAAATAGGACCATAGGGCTACAGACACACACAGCTCCGGGAAGCTGCTGTCTGGTGGATTCCCATTGGGCTGTAGACAAAAAAATCCTTGTTTAACTGAATTCTAGGCTCACTGGAACATGGATGTTTTCCTTACTCTGTGTATGCCCAGTAGGCAGCACATGGCAAGAGGCAGTTAGTGCTGCCTGAACGCTTATGATGAAAAGTAGCATTGCAGACCATCGTTCAAACCAGAGCAGGTGGTTAAGATACTATTTCCAAAGTCATAGCAAGTCAAAGAAAATTAAGAAAGAAGATACTGAGCAAAATGACAGTTACATCTTTTTATTAGTGTTTATTGTTGTTATTGTTATTCACACTTAGACAACTCAATTACATAAAGTGATTTATATGAAGAGCTCTGTATTGATATCATAAGGTGAGAAAGTATACACAACAAAGTGAAACATTCTGTAGATACAGTGAAGTAGGACCTTTGATAGAAGGGATTATTTCCAAGAGCCTATGTACAAATAAAGGTAACTTTCATACTATGTACAAACTTATATTCACAGAGAAAATACTGATTCTGAGATACAAGAGCTTCATCTAGTGAATAATGATCCATACACATAAACACATGAGAAAAACTGGAATTTTCAGGGGGTTGCCTGGACTGGATTCCATGGCAATATATATATATATATATATTTTAAGTTCAAAATGAGTTAACATGGGTGAGTTTTTCATTTTTTTCCTACAGTAAGTTGAAAATGACAGATGGAAGAGTATGAAAACCGCAAAGTGAAAAAAACAAGCTAAAAAAGATTTATTACAAGAATAGCATTTGATTGTCAGTTATAATACGCTACTATTATTTTTGCATGACAATACAGTGGCCTGATCTTGCCATCTTAAGTGACAGAAATAATTTCTACTCATGTGAGTCAACTCCCCAGAGTCAGGATTGCAAAATTAGAACTAAGAGACATCTCGATAATGGAAGTGAACACAAAACCCAGCAAAACCCCTTTGGCATTATTAATACTTAATTTTGATGGGGGATTAAAATAAACGGTTGATTTCTATTGGATAGCCTGACACTGAACATTTTAACTATTTTGTAAAACAGATTTGGCAGAAGTAACTAATCTCTCTCAAACTTTAGCTCAAGTATGAGGAACTTCCTTTACTGTGATCTCAGCAGAAGAAAGCATTAGAATAAGAAGATGATTTAACTGTGCCATTGGGCCTGGCTCTGCAAGCATTGTATTCCTTCTTTTGGGGTGAACAAGGATGGCAGGATTGAGCCCCTGCTGCAAAGGCAGGGTGCAGCATTTTGTACAGTCCCACAGGGAAGCTCAAGAGTATGAGCAAACTCCCCCGACCTACTCATGGCTTCACTAAGGCAAAACCACATCCCACTTTACTGTACATTTATTTGACAGTATTTTACATTATAGCTTAAACGGAGACATGAAATGGATTCTTTACTTTAAAATTAATGATCCCCTTATTTAGAAACCCCATACTCATCTTCTGGGTTTTTTATGGCTTCTTTTTGCATTAAGACAACTATGTGACATAAAAGTAAAAAAAAAAAAAAAAAAAAAAAAAAAAAGAGTAAAGTGCAAGGTCTTTAAAAACCCATACAAATTTGTTTGGACTGGTTTAGTCCTTGATGAGGGGTGAATTTACAATACATCTACATGAATGTACAGATCATTTACCAATCTCTAATTACATTATTTCTTACTCAGTCTTGTCCTAGGCCACTTATGGCTCATGTAGGAACGATGTGGCCAGTTGTGTCTACCCATGACCCAAGTGGTTACATGGCTTCTAGGCTGGGGCTGACCTGCATCTGGCTGGCTGGGAGCACAGGCTCAGTGGCCATCTGATATGACTGCATGGCTTCTGGAGAAGACATGGCTTACATCCAGCCAGGCAGGAGCGCGGGCAGGGGGATGTGTAAACTAGCTGCACCCATCCAGGCAGACAAGTCCTGAGGTGCCAGACACTGACAACACGCAGCAGATCTGCAGGATGACTTGTCTGGCCTGCGGGGCTGTGATCCACGTACAACTTCTGTTTCAGACGGGCGCACTGAACTGCTAACTTCAACCTGGAAGTTACTCTCCCCAGTCCCAGTGGAAATGGCAGATATTTCAATACTGATATTCCTGTACCTGATGGCAACAAATCCAAGAAGGATCATTGTAAAATCAACAAGGAGTGAAATCCACATTTGTTGGAGGGCTGAGGCAGGACTCTTCTTCACACTGTTGAGTGCAAACCACTCCATTTGTTTATCTCAAAATCACTTTCTGCAGGTGCGTTTCCAGGTGCAAGATCTTGTATCAGACTTCCCAGGAATAGCAGGAAACCAAGAATCATCTCCTCAAAGGAACTAACCATGCTTCTTTCTCAGTTAGTTGTGTCATAGTTATTTACAAGAGGTAAAATGGTTTCCAAGAATACAAGTGAATGTGATTTTTCTCTTTATATGTAGCTCTCAGGACAACTATGTTTGTTACACAAATGCATCTACGAAATACGGGATGCTAAGATAAAAATCTGTATCTTGACCTAGCTAATGGCAGAAACCTTCTGATTTCAGTGGGCCAGTTGGTGAAAAAGTGATTATTCCTTTGTTTTAAATTAAATAACTCCATCTGATACAGACTCATATTTGATTCAGAACTTAAGTTATATGGATCACAAGATGCTATTTTAAGCAATTTTTTACTACTGAAAGAAAAATAATTATAAAACATTGTATATCCCCTTTTTCGCAAAATATGTAATGAAGTAAAAGACAACTAGAGAAATAATCCCTTAAAAAACACCCAAACATTAAGAGTATTTCTAAGCAACTATTTTTTACAGTACTTGGATTAACCACATTTAACGTACCGCTTTGTGGACCCTCATATCCACACGTAACAGTACCATGAGTGACAGTGACCATAAACTACTCCAGAGTAGCATATGTGGAAATTACATGTTAGGTTCATCGCCATTACAAACATCAAATGACATCTAGATAAGCTGCTTTGTCACACACTGTGCTTTACGCTTCATGAAGATTATGCAGACAGCCACCTCAATTGAACAAATAAGCACAGGCGTACAGACACAAAGAGCCTGTCTGCACTACAAGAAAGCAGTAGCTTTCACTAAAATAGTTAATTTAAAAATGCACAGAGCTTTGCTGAAAGATTTTTCTATGTCTACGTGTAGTTCTTGAGGAGATCATCCTCATATGACACTTTCAATCACATTTTTACAGCATTCACCCTACAGATTCTACCATAGTGTTTTCTGCAAAGGGAAGCTGGTTTTGGTTTAGTTTGTTTTTTTTTTTTTAGTGGAAAACAGGAAATACTTGCAGGACTCCGATGGTATTTTGTACTGAAAGGGCCCACTCTCTTCTTTAATTCCAATGAAGGCAGTGCAGAAAATTTAGAACAGTTTACAATCTGACCCACAATCCTACTCAATTGCTACTGGAAATCCCTTCTAAAAATCATGTCCAATACTGGTTCTGCTCAGGTGTGATGGTGCCACACGAAGTCGGCTACTTAACCTGAAGTTGCATTCTTATCTTACTTACTGTGCTGCCAACTGCTGTTGTCCTGAAAACACTAAGCTAGAATAGGATCTTGATAATAACACCAGTTTCTGTATTAATTTATGCTTCATAAGGATCATCCAGACAGCAGCATCAATTGAATAAATGAGCACAGGCATACAGGTAAGTGGAAGAGACTCCAGTGCCAACAACTCATTGTAGAATTCAGGCAGTTTGCAGGACCAGATCCCTGGTGAAGTCATTCAGAGCTTTGACTGAAGAAAAGAGAAATTGAATTTTGACTTCCAGGTGGATGATGTTAAGAAACGCTCATGGATCCCACACTGAAACAGTTATGCACAATGAAGAACACTTTCTGCTGGGAAATCTGCTGTCATTGTAAAATAAGAGTGTCCTAACTAGTCGTGTGCATTTTTGGTGACGTCGAGCCTGAACAACTTATGGACACCCAGTCCCCGGGTTGGAGCAGCCCCTGGCTGGTCTCTCAGCACTACAGCTCAAGATTTTCAAACTCCTCCCACATGGGGCAAGGGACGATGCTTCTCCCTCCATCCCATTCCTCTGTTTACTCTTACCACCACAGCTGCTGCCTTATGATCACAGAGCACATTGGTGCACATATCCTGAAACAGTTTACCCTAGCACCTATGCAGAAATCTGCCTTGGTAAGTGTAACCAGCTTTCACAGCGAGCCTCCATGGAAAGCACCACACAACTGAAATCTCTCCTACTACCTCTGGAGCTAAGCTGCCACTGATCACACAGTTATTCAGCCATTAGAATAATGATCTGCCTAGCAGATGCAAGGCAGTGGGAGGCAGGAGGTGTCTCATTCCTGAGGGGAAAAAATTACTTTTAATACCTTCCAAGATAAATTTGTTGACAGGGGCAAGCAGACACAGGAAATAAATGAGTCAGACATATTTTAATACAGTATACAAATGCCATTACAGGATACCAGTCCTTAGCCCTACACATAAAAATTTTTCCTTCAAGCTGTTGATGCCCACTTTGGATTGAAATATTCCCAGTGTGTAGGGCTTTGGATCGGTTACTCTTTGTTCCCTCCCTGCCCTCTGCGGGGCAGTGGTCTCTGCGGCTGCTGCTCTCACTTGCAGAGAGCACCACTGTGTCCTTACAGCTCTGAAGGTCAGGCAGAGATTTTTCCTATCCAGTGGGGGTGTTATACCATGCTGGCCATGAAGTCACCAGTGGAA
>VWYH01006842.1:222383-329211 GCA_013399365.1 Pampusana beccarii | reverse complement strand
AGTTATGAAGATAAGGGAGAGAAATTAAAAATAAAAAGGGGGATTAAAAAAAAAAAGAAAAAAAAAAAAAAAAAAAAAAAAAAAAAAAAAAAAAAAGAAGAAGAAGAAAAGAAAAAAAAGGCTAATGTGCTGAACAGAGATGAGACTCTTGCCTTTCCTTGGTTTCTTGTTTTGAAATGTCAGACCAGTGAATCTGGGCATCTTTGTATATTTTAAGCAGCCATATACACAGAGCTATCAAGATCCTGCACTTGCAGTTTTAGATCACTCTGTCCTATTCCACTGACTTGGGAAAGGATCACTTGGGTCATATTGAAAGCCTGTTTTGAGCGCTGTCATCAGAAATAAAAAGCATTTCATGACTCCTCTGGAACAAATTATACTGTGGAGTCAGCTCTGTTTTTTGGGACACCAGTTTCATTTGAGCTCAGAATCTGGGTTACAGATTTGCTTTTGCAAGATTGCTATTCTTGTCAGTAGAGGGCACGGTAGGTACGTATATACCTATCCTTCCATTGTGTACACCTGTAGAAAAAAACGTTAAGAGGTGGGCAGCACTATCATTAAGACAGGTAAGGATCCTGGAGCAATGAAGGATCTTAAATACACAGACAAATTTCTTCTCACAATGAGAGAAGCTCACATTAAAAAGCACTAAGCAGCAAGAGACGTTGATTCTGAATGTAGCTAGGACTTAATACTTTAAGACAAGACATGAGTAGCAGACATTGTAACTCCTAGTTTTCTTGCTGTGTTTATTAGTATCTCACTTTTACCTTCATGATATTACATAATATTAACATTTTAGTAATTTTTAATATGTATTTTTTACTGTTTTCTCTACCGTTGTTTTCTGTCAAGTCCTTAGTCTCTAACCAAATACTGTTATATACAAACACATATAATAGGAAAACAGTAAAGGACAAAGGAGATGAGTGAGAAGCAAAGAGCACGGAGCACAGAAAAACAGACAAGACAAAATGCACTGAGCCTTCTGTTACACAGCTGTGAGCATGACATTGCCATTGTGAGTGCAATACAAATACAAAACAATGCTGAGGAAACGTGCTGAAATTTCATGAACTCTAACTGCACAAAGACTTGAACAAACAACAATTATCTGAAATAATTTCTTGATACTCCTTCCAGTCCTCATGTTGTTTTTTTTAATCATCCAAACTACGGGAAAGACGAACATTTTGTTCCTTTCTCCCACCTTATTTTTTTTTGTTCTGGGTTTGGACCTTCTCTCAGGACTTCAGTAAAAGAATATTGCATTTTCATTTCCTGCTGGGCCTCTTTAGACATTCACACTTCCAGCAATACTGAAAAAAATTAATGTAGGTTTCCTGCAGCTCCACTACATTTAAGTTGTTAGTTTCTCCTACCTAATTTCAAGATTTATAAGAGCAAATATGAACTGCCCCAGCTTTGTACATCAGCTGAGGATCTCTTCCAGCAATAGCAATATGTAGCTGTGAAGGTCCTTGCACTCCAAGTAATGGTGAAACATAGCCTGTAAAATACATATCCACTTCAGCAATTAAGCTGTCACTTCACAATTACTTCTATTTTCTGTACGAAATACTATGCAGAAGCAAACTAGCCTTTTTCTTCTGGCATAAAAAGGCAAACTCATAATGGTAACAGCATCTGAAAGCCATTGGTACTACTGTTGGTATTGCTGCATTAGTAAAAATGGTGTGTTCACATAGTAGTTGCATGATCTCTCTGCATGCTGTGTTGCTGTTATATAAGAAAGAATATCCCCATTCTGGTCTTTGCATGTGAATGCAATGAAAATCTGCACCAGTTACAAAATGGCCAGGCAGTGTGGCCCCTTCAGTGACAGAGCCAGAGTTTTTGGAATCTCAAGAGTTTTGCAAGATGTAATAAACCACCATTAACATCCTGCTGACTGCCTTTACAGACCTGTGATGCAGAGGATCAAAACACTGATGAACTCCCTGGTTTTGCTGAAATCCACATATAAATCCACTCATATGAAGAGAAGTGCAAGCTCTTCCCTGCCTGTGACTCATGCGCTCGCTGTATGCTTTCCACTCAGGAGTTTCAGCAGATTATCAGAAAAATCACATACCAGGGTGTGTGGGGGGCGGTGCCTCCACAAAGTTAATATTAGCATTCCCCTTAGAAGATGAGAGCTTTAAGAACTGAACCACGCTGTGTGTCTGTCACTACAGAGAATGAAAAGTCTGCGGGTATGTACCATAGGCATAGGACAAGCAGTAGCTTTCACTGTTTCCGTGCACGCACAGCATCTCCAGTAATAAGCGTCGAGGATGCTCTGCAGCAGACAAAGAAAAGCTCAGCGCAGCTGGACTCATTCCTTCACGTGTGACTGCGCTGTCCAGCAAGTAATTCTTCAGCTCCGAGATCCACCCTTTTTATCTTTTTCTTTCTCTCTTTTAAATTTGAGGGAGAGGAAATTTAAAAATCCATGGGTTATTCTCATAGAAGCTTTCTATTGTGGTGTTGGTTTTTTTTTTTCTTTTTTATTTTGTTATTTTTTAAAAAATATATATGCTTTTTTTTTTTTCCTTTTTCGCGAGAAACAGCACTTGCCACTAGATGGAGACAGGACACTGGATCACTTTGTCCTCCAGAAGGACGCTGACAATCAGGAACAAAAAATAAAGTCCAAACATGAGAAAGCCCAGGATTTTATTCATCCTCCACTTGCAGAAAGCGATGGAGAGGATGACAAAGAGCAGCATGATGAAGAGGAGGACAATTGCACAGAACAGACCATTGCTGCTGACTGTCACTGGTGCAAAGCTGTTAATCACAGCATACAGGAGCCACGGAAGAGGAAGGCTGTTGACAAACAGAAAAATAAATTTGAAACATGGCAGAGGTGTAGAAATGGGCACTAGAAACTTTCTGGAGGCACTTCAAAATACAGCCAGAGGCTCCCTGCATAAAGTGAGCTATGAAACTCTTCTAATATGTACATAAATCTAATTTGTCAGACTGCTCTTGGTTCTCGGGGTGAACAAATGGGATTTAGGCTCCCCACTCTTCCACCAGTTATGTTGGTGAATTATGTTTCCCTTGGCTGACAAATCACCTGGCACCCTGTTTGTGGGCAGGGAGAACCCTTTCATTTGTTTCTGGGTATCAGACCATCTATAGAAGAACCTACTTCCAACCTCTTTCCAAGACCCCACATTACAGGGGCATGTTTGCCTAAGGACATGTCCTTGCCACGAAGAACCAGCACTCTGCAAGGCACTGCCCCCAAATTTTGGCTCCTAAAAGCCTTGATCCAGATTTACTTTATAAACCTGTGTTAAAATGTGAACTTCAACTGAACTCCAGCTTAATTTCTATTTCTGTATTTGCTGTCATTGCATTTCTCATCTCTGATGCCACAGAATGAGGCAACATCCCTCTGGAAGATGTCAAGCTGAAATAAATATTTAAGCCACTGATCGGAGCTTAGCAGGCTTAGAAAGTATGAAGAGAGCTGTCAGAAGCTCACAATACTCAAACTTCGAATAAGCAGCTCAAGAGAGAATAATTTATTACAGCCTCAGTACTAACTAAGCCAGTGTACAGCTCAGCTGTGTCATTTCTGTTGTAAACACACCAGGTCCATCAGACCAATACAGGACAACAACATTTCCATCAGCAGGAAGACTGAAAATTCCAAGAAAAGTAAGAAAGAATTTCAAAAGATAAAAGTTCCGTAATGCATCCTACGTGCTCTAAGTTGAAGCACATAGTAAAGAATAACATTTTCACTTTTTGCAGGTCTGCTGCTTACAGATGTTATTTCAAACGCTTCATGCTTCTAGATTAATAGAAAAAAGTGGCCTAGTTTTTCTACTGTGTCCAAAGGTACTGTCATTAGCTAACAGATGGAGTAAAAAAGCCATTTACTATCACTTTAACTTCAGAATCCCTTTCTGTACCTGTGCAGTTGCCGGTATATTTTCAGCAGTGAAAAACCATGATGTGTTCTATGACTAGACCTGCTCTTTTGTGTGTGTTATAGCAAGAAACAACCAAAGATGGAGAAACTGAGAGTACGGACATGATTCCCAGTGCCCCTATCCTGTGTTGAATATGAGAATATGGGAATAAAGGCAAGGTTTGCCTGCATATTTCCTGCACATTTTTGAAACACTGAGGCATACATTACTACATTTCTTGACCTGATCCAACTTGGTCTGAAAATGTCAAAGAGGAATTTGAATTCCAACTGCATATCACACATCATTATCCTAGAGCTGCCATGAAGCACTAAAGTGTAAGTAGCACATTCAGCGTAATCTTATGTTGCTCTGCATTGTCAGAGCTATACAAAGGGTCCTTTGTGTTAACAGAGAATTGGTTTGTAATTTGGGACTTGCCAGGTATAAAAAAATCACATGTCGACAACAGCCTAAATGAGCTATGCAAGATGACATTCTGGTTTTATCACAGCAAACATGCTGAATACTGCAGAAGCACTGAATTGTTCCCAGTCCTCATTTATAAAGAAAGCTCTAGTATAAGCACAATGAGTGGTAACACAAAAAAAAACAACAGCAACCTGACAAAATCATAAAAAGCTTCAGAAATTCCTTCTTGGAACAATACTCTTGTATACTTTTTTTAAGTGCAATTCACTTACCTGGGCAGCTCTGCAACACATCAAAGAGAGAATTAAGCAACAAATTTGCAACAGTTCTGTCATGCAGCTGTCTACAAACTTCTGAGCACTTGAAATAGTAACATCGATTGCATATTTGCATCACTCTCCTTTTTAACCATCAAGGGCAGAAAACTGGTGTAGGCAACACCTTGGCAAAACCACAGCAACACGCTAAGAACAAAGGACTTGTTAAAATAGACACAAGTTTCTTGCCGTAGGACTTACCCCACTGTGATGTCAAATATGTTGCTTCCAACAGAGCTGGATACAGCCATGTCCCCCAGACCTTTGCGTGCTACAATAACACTGGTAATAAGGTCAGGAATGGATGTGCCAGCAGCTAAAATAGTCAATCCCATTATTTCTTCGCTAATACCAATGGTCTCTCCAACCTAAATGGGTTTAAGCAAAAACAGAAAAAAAGGTCCTGTAGTGAAGAAATGCTTTCTGCTGTAAACCTGTTTAACCAGGAATATAATCCTGGATCCTGTTGACTACTTTGGAGAATACAGGCAAGATTGGAGAATTACTTGCTTTCACAAATTTCCACGTTTCAGAAGAAAGATACAATTGTCAAATAAAATCAGTAGGTATTGACAAGCGTTTGCTGATGGCTCTGACGTTACTGGAATGATCAAGTCCTGTGGTCAGGACAACCACAAGCTCTCTGAACTACTTTCCATTTACTGAGTAGTGTTTACTTCTTTCACGGTCACAGTTCCTAAAATAAAGCGCTACTCAGCATGAAATAGATGATGGACTCTGATTCTAAATGATCTCTCACAGTGCAAAACACAACGCAGGGCTTGTATTTTGTACCAGTATCACCTCCTTACCTGATGTGCCCACCAGACCATTAAGTAAGAAAAAAATGCAATCCAGCTGATTGAGCCAAAAAATGTGATAGGGAAAAATTTTCTTGATCTCTGAAACAGAAACAAAGAGAAACAGTGAACACCCATGTTGAAGGCTCATGTGCTCTACTCTTACATGCTTCTCAAAATGAGAGTAGCCTCTCATTTTTTCTGATCACCTGCTCTGACAAACTGTTCTGATCATCATCAAATGATCAAAATAAATGTTAAGAATGTTAAGAAATGGACTCCCCACACTTACTTATGCCTCATTCTTCCAACGGCTTCAGTTGCAAAATAACACCTCCTAATCACTTGTATGATGAATGGCAAGTTTTGGGCTGTTATCTGTATAATATTCTGTTATGCCTCAGTTTGCATATGTGTTTAGCTGAATGGTGGTTTGGCTTCTAAATTTATTAATAACTTTGTGCTTATTCAGAAAAAATGCTTTCAAATTGCTAAAACAGGTACCTGTACCATTTACACATCAGTAACTTTGTGCAACACATTTCACAGTCAAAGGCTGCCTTATGAGAGAACTAAAAAGAACCACATCCAAAATTTATTAGGGCATTTACTTCTCTTGGGAAAACAACCCACTTTCTCAATTAGAATGCAAGATACATTAAGCACATATTTGCCATGCTTTGTTTTGTAGAGAAGCTTGTTATAAAAGCGCAGAACACACTCCAAATCCTTTCAATGAATTAAAAAATCTGTATAACACCAAAGCAACTTCACTCTAATTTTCAGTCTCCCTTATTAATGTCAAACTTTGAAAAGACAGCATTCTTGCAGCCAATGAATGGGTTATATTCAGATTAAGAATTTATTCTGGTTTCTGTTCTTTCTAGTCTTTTGCATCATCCATACTTCCTATTGGCTGGCTAGATCTATATAACAATGAGATCAAGTTAAATACTAAAGTAAGGAAACATGACTGCAGTACTGTACCAGGCAATTGCTATCTAAATCAAATTAGTGTTTAAAATGAAATTTGTACTGTGAATGAATGCTGCTAGTCTTGAATGAAACCACATTCTTTATGGGCATCGACCTTCTGAACACAGATCTTCACCTCAGATGACTCACAATGTGCCACTAGCAGAGTCCTACAAATATTCCTGAATAACCAGTAGGACTGCTTGTGTAAGTAAGTTATATCACTTTGAATACTTGTTGCAGCTGCTGCTTGATCCTGCACTACCTCTTCCTGTTAAATCCTCATTAATTCCAGTTCAACTTTTTGCTCTGCATGGGCCTCCGGATTTTTTGGGCAGTGCATCTTACCCGCTCCCCTCTCTGCTGCAGGATGGGTCCCTGCTGCACCAGGAGACCCACTAGCCTGCGGGTCATTCCCAGCTGCTGTGGGAGCAGATAGGACTGCAGGACTTTCCACAAACATGACTTTTAGAAAGAAAATCCTACTTGGATTTTGCCAATTCAGCTTGCTCACGCCATGATAAAACTCTCTTTTTTAGGGCTTCAAAGAGTTGCAGAGCCAGCTTTTCTTGTATAACAGACACAAAAGACATTTATATGGGAAAGCCTCATGTTTAGGAATTGATGATCACGGGTGGCTGAGGACTAAGAGGTGCTCAGTGAATTGGGCTGACCATCAGAGCTGGTCAAACGGGAATGACACTGTCTTTTGTCAGCTGAACCAGAGAAGCACGAGGTTGTTCTGCAGCTCATTGAAACTGTGTAGACTCTTTCTGCTGATGCAAATGGAATGAGATCAGGTCATTACTGATGGGAAAAAGGTAAAGTCAGCAATGGCAATTGTAAACGCTCATCTACAGGACAGGGCAATTAAAAGGTCCGTATCTGCTTTAGCAGCAGGTGCGTCTGTAGGCTGTGGTACAGGACACTTGCTCCCTGTAGGCATTCTGAATAATGCTAAACGCCCTCCTGAAAACTGAGCTCGTAAACATCGACTAACACAACCTACAAAACTCCACAACTGAATATATAGGAACACACTTTAAAGATGGTACGTATTTAACAATGCAACTAATCCCACTCACATATAAATAAATAACTGAACTTTTGTTGGAGTAAGGAAACAATTCCAGTAGGTGTTTTAAATGAATTATCTTTAAATATAGGCACAAATAGCCACAATGGCACCTGGAACCATAATTTTCATAGAAATTCTATTGCTGTCACAAACACTGTTTCTAGAACTGAACAAGTTATTTTGGTTGATCTGTTTCTTAACTCATTACAGAGCAAACAGGGTTACTTTTTCAAAACAGAGTTCTAAATTTTTATCAAATCAGAAAATCTGATAATGAGCTTCTGATGTTTAGGCATACTCAGATAAACTGTACATGCACTGCGGGACAGAAGAACTTAGTCTGAAAAGGAACACAATTTGAAAGGAATGTAAAAATGGCTGTTAAACAGTGATTTCACACCAGTGGGAGCAGAATTGAGTCTGAGAGGGATAAATTAATCTAAACAGCAATTCCATTAAAAAAATCCCCAAAATAGCTCGCATTTCTTTTTCCCCATTCTCAGTAGTCAACTCTTTCAACTTTCAACACTTTTATCTTTCTTGTAAAAACTGTGATTTTCTGGCAACACATACGGTGAATGCAATTATGAAGCTATAACATTGTTGCAGATGGTCAAAAATCTACATAGAGCACCTCATAGCAGTGCAATTTGAATAATTACTATATAATACTCAAGACATAAGCATACATTGGCTTATACAAAACTAATACATCAAGAACTATACTGGCCAGTCATAGCTCCCTGTCAATGAGATTTTATATACTAAATGGTTTTTGCAAAATAATGAGACATTGCCTATCTAAGTCAGACACCCACAGAATTCAGAAGGCTAAGAATTACGAGTCAGTGACTTTGGAGCAAGTATATTCCTAGCCTGTCTTAGCCAATCCTCTCCCAGTAAAATTAACTGATAAGCAGCAGTTCAAGATTAAGGGTCAGTTAATAGGCTTAACAGTTTAATTATCTATTTTAAAAGGGGAAACATTTAAACTCAAAAAGGGCAAAATTTAAAGCTTGTACATATTACAGGTGATGAAACCAAGAAAGGACTCCATAGATTCTGCTATAATATTTGCATATAGATGAAATTTTTAAAATGCAGTAATGAGAGTCCTGATTCTTTTTTGGATACTGGCTTTTATTTCCAGAGTATGATAATAATAATGCTTATTTTGTAACTAATGATAGCATTCTTTTGAGATTTATCTCATTGCAACTTCCTAGCTCTTGGAAATATAGAGAGCTGCCAATTCCAAGCATTTTCCTAGAACAATTAGTCAGAAACACCAGATGGCAACTCTTGCCTCCACCTTTTCTGGTAGCTGTTGTGATGGTTGCCTTGTAAAGGCAGAGAGCCCATTTTATTACCAGTTGGTTCTGTTGTGGTCATGGTAACAGACAAATGAGAAAAGCCACAGCTCATTCCGTCTGTATGCTAGTTTCTTTTAACAAAAAAGAAATAATTTTTCAGTTTCACTGTAGATTGGTTGTATTGGTACTGTTCCTGTCTATCAGCAACCTTAGGGACATTTTATTGGTATGTTTCTGCACTGATTTCATGCCAATGTCTGAAAAACAGGACTTTAAGGTGCAAGAATGATCCAACTACGAAGATTTTTCTTCTAAAAGCCTGATCCTGAAAGATTGTCAGTGTTTAACAATTTGCAAAGTAACTGACTTAATTTTAGTCAGTATTATTACCAACATCTTTAACCTGAATGAATCATATGTTTGTCTCGTACATAAATTTATCTGCATTGCAAGCTTTGATTTTCCTTTCATACTCATCAGTGCTTAAATCTGTTTACTCAGAACCTGCTCCTGTAACTGGATCTGTGCAGGAACATCTTGTCCTTGTCCCCTTGGTAACAGTGCAGCTCTGTATGGCAACAAGAGTTCCTGTAAGCTCTACTTCTCTGTTGGAAACGGGAATTTGCAGAGTTAAAATGAACAGCCCCATATGGGTCCAGTGACAGCAGAACTAGAGCCCTGACAGCCATTTTTCTGACCTGTAACACAAAGGGATGGACAGTGCAATATGGCTATAACAAAGGAGATGCTGTTCAATACCTGCCACTGAGCCACCTTGGTTGCATCATTTTCCTTTCAGTTTTTCAATATCCCTTACTGCAGGGGGTGGACAGTTACCTTTCTGGGCTTTACAGAGCCACTAGGGAAATGAGCTATTAGTACAGTAAAAACATCTGCTATTGTTCAAAATACCTGAAAAAAAAATCAGGTACAAAATGCCTCATGGGTACATCTACCTCTGGTGTACTGTCAGTAACATTATTGATGTTATGGTAAGGATATTAGTATATACTTGTTTAATGTGAGCAGGTATTATTATGTCACTAAACACACATTAAAACATGTCAGCTATTGAATCAGCTGATGAGTAAGTTGAACTAATGCATAATCTACTCCAAGTATATAAAAATCTGCATATCTCTACACCAGAGCATAATAAGGCAGCAAAGACTTTGCCAGCTTTATAACCAGAGACCTTGTATATGAAACAATTTTCATAGAGCTTCTGGGTCCCATGGAGCTAAATATAACTTAGTACAGTGCAAATAAATGCAGTCAAATAATCTTTGTTATGTGGAGATAGTTTAGAAAAGAGACTCAAGCAGGAAAAGAGAACTAATTTTTGAAAAGTGGACACCCACAGAGGATGTTAAAGGTTCCATATGGTCTCTCAAATCAGTATATGACACACAAGTGTTCATTTTATATATCCGCATGCTAATCTGAGCATCTTGATGTAGAATTTGGGTTTCTGACTAAAATTACCACAATTGTAAATAAAGCCCCTGATGGTAAGTCTTCTTACAAATCTATTTAAGTATTATTTTATGTTTGTCTTAACTTTTGCCTCACAGATTTAATGGAAAGTTGTTTTCTGATGCGCATGCTGAGCTATGCTATTGGGTTTTGTTTTCGTTAGGAAGGGAATAGCAGGGATGGCATGCAGACATAAATGAGAATATTTCAGAGACAAACACACTAATGAACTGCCCTTGAAAAGTTAGATGGTTTATGCAACCATCTGGTTAATTCTTTGACAGCAATGTTCAAAGTAAGCAGCTCGTCATACTGATACAGCCTGTTACCTCTCCTGTTATTACTACATTAAATGATAAACTGCATTTATTTTACATCTGTATAAAAAGCTACTTGTTTCAGTGAATGAAATTTTAAAACTCTGTTCCCCATTGACATATCTGGCATATACAACTGTGCTTATCTTTTGTGTTACGGCAGCACACCAGTTCTGTTGTGAACGAGTGTTAATGATCACACGCATCACACAGCTCCACGCAACTTCTTGAGATATTCACTTTCTGAAACCAGCATTGTAACAACTGTTCGCATTTCTACAGTACAGAATATTGGATAAGCCTACATATCTATTGATGTTAACTTCAGATTTTCAAAGTACAAAATAATGCACATAACTTATTTCTCAGCAGTACTTGCTCATTTTAGGCCAAATTATGAAAAAAACCACAGGGACGGTTTTGAATTATAAAAGGAGAGCATAAACACAGAAATAAACAATCTTGAAATTCATGTAGTATGCTGTCTGTGTTACCAAACAAGAAGTGTTTACCAGAGCTATTTGAAAACTTACAGAAAAGAAAGATTAAAGATTAGAAAGGAAAATGCCAGTTTATATCCTTCAAGAAACCTTTGTCTAAAAACAAGTCAGCGGTCTTATTTTAGCTTGTTTCTTGCACTGAACTGCAGTTTTTCAGTGTGTGGGATGAGAAAGTTTTTCAATGTGTGTGAGTAGGAAAAAAGAATTCAGGGTGTTTATTTATAACCCTATAAGCTGTGCATCCCTCTCCTGCAGCAGTTTCAAAACCACTTTTTGATTCAGAAAGGAAATTAGATTAAAACACGAAGGATTTTTTCAGTTCTTGACCTTTTTTCTTTTACTTTGCATGTGTCTGCCCAGTTAGGTCTATTTGTGTATGAGAATACAAAAGTGATAAGTGTTCACAATTTGTCACAATAAGTCATCTGTATTAACAATCAGCCTTAGATTACTTCCAGCTGTGTTTGGGACAAAACTAGCAAGGATTTCACACATAGAAGGACTTATGGATCTTGTTCCAGTACAAAAATTAAAAGATTATGAGTAGAAGACAAAGGTCTAGTGGAACATGCATTTAAGAGAAATGTGTATTATTATTTTTGAACCACAGACGAAATTCGGCCATTTTAATGTTTTTCCAATCGTAACCTTTAGGGCACTGCAGATGGACAGACTTCATCAGCACTTATGTGACATTCAGTGGAGAACTAGAAATGCAGATGTGAAGACCTTAAAGAAGTTTCAAGAGCTTTCACTTTATGTCATAAAATATTAGTGAATACAAAAGGCAATCTTTAAAGAGCTATTACCAACCAGCTGCCCATAAGCACCCATTTGAAGATTTGAAGACTGATGTTGTGACCTCTTCTTCAAAGAAGAAACTACTAAAAATAATCATTAGCTCTATTTTTACGGGAATCCACTACAGTCACTTTTTGGAATTTAGCTAGAGAGCCACCCTGCTGTGCAGAACAAACCAACTTACAACAACAGCTACTTACAGGATTTCTGACATCTGGGAGGGAGGCCCACAGTGGAAAAACAATGGGTAACACAAGAAGGTAGGTGAGCTGCTTGCGCAGGGTGTCAGGCCAGGCCAGGCTGAGAGGCTGGTCCTCATCCTCTTCATTCTGTAAAAAAAGCCGCAGTGAGCAGAATATTGAAGTGGATGGATGAGGTTAGGAATTCTTTAAAGATGAGTCCTGAGGAATCTGCTCTTTCACGGAGTCTGAAATCATTGCATTCATACACGATGAAAAAAACCCACACCTACCCAACAACATTAGCTAGGACACAGTCAAAAGCTTTTGGCCAGACTATGAGGTATTCCTGCAGCACAGGCTGCCGGAGGACATCTGTTTGATGCTATGCTGACAGTGACACCGGTCCCTTGGGATGCATGGAGCAGTGTTGTCCCTTCTCCCTGGAGGGCAACCTTGTGCCTCTGTCACTGCCTCCCACAGGCTCTCCCTTGGGATGTGGGCTAGTCTAGCCAGGGATCAAAACTGGTCTAGACAGCACTAAGCCTGGCCACATATAGAGATTAGATAGATACATAGGTAGATAGACAGACAGACAGATAAGATAGATAGATAGATGTGCATGTGTATGTATAAACGCACCTAAACATATATATGCATATATACATATATATATATACACATACATATATCTAACTTCTTAAGCTTTTGTAACTTGAAAAGCTACTCTTTAAGATATAATTTTTTTTTTTTTTTATTGTTCATAGGACCATAGGACAATTCAGGCAGGGAGGGACACGGGGACCTCCGGTGCTCAGCTGGGGAGTCAGACTGGGCTGGTCAGGGCTCTGCCCAGTCAAGCTGTGAAACCATCAATGATGGAGATGGCCCAGCCTCCTTGGGCCCTGGCTTCACTGCTGGTCTGCCTCATGGAGAAAAGGCTTCTCCTTGCCTCCAGCCCAAGTCTCTTGTGTTTAGACCAACTACAACACAGCAGTCTTCTTAACAAGACATTCCTTTCTTGTATAGCTGATTTTCACATCAATCTCTAGTCTCCTTTCATGTTTATGCTCTTTTTGGTGGTGCAGGAGTTTCTGGGGCTACTTCCTAAAAAACAAATCCATTCCTCTCCCTCTCTGGTAGAGGCTGCTGGGGTGGGAAAATCAATCTGAAATGGATGCTCAGCTTTGAAATATGATGACTGAGGTAAAATTTGAGGAGAAAAGGACCCATTGAGGGTTGCCTGGGTAACTCTTTCTGAGTGGCCTGTGTATAATTCAAGCAGCGGACTCAGCTGGAATAAAGCTCCATAAATGCACTGCTTCATAAACAGCACAGAGTGACAAAGTACTCCCTGAACTGCCATCCTTAGAGATTAGGCCTAATTAACAACCGTATTTAACCACAACAAAAGCTTTACATTACTCTGAGTTTGCACATGGGTCTGCAAAATGTACAGAAATTAACACCTAAGTTGGCTCATGCAGTACTGCACCAGTATACACTGTACTTCAACACTGGGCCTCATTCTGGCCTTGTGTCTGTGTCCAACAGCTTTGGGCTACTGTGAGCACACAGGCAACACAAATCCTGCAGCAAAGGAGCACAAAGAATCACATATAGAGATCTGACAGATGTCTCCTGGGAAACCTTGCTCCATCTGTTTGACATCTTTTCACTTCCAGGTTGTACTGCCTGATCCCTCTCTGTGAGACAACTATCCCCAAAATATAAGGCCAAAGTTGAGCTCACAGTATAGTAGGTCAAATCCACTTTTCTCACGAGTTTAACTCCAGGATATGTACATATGCTACAGACTGCATCTCCATTCCTTTTTTCATAAACCAGAATCAGCATCTGATTTTCAAATGCTGACCTTCCAAAAATCAGTGGAAGTAAGGAAGTTCAATGTATTTATAAATATAGCTTCCACAAATTTCAAAGCAATCCTGAACTATCCACTGAGTTGAAGGCATGAAAGGGAAATAATTTTGGTGGCTATAAAACCACGAAAACGTGTCATGCTTTGGACTAAGCAGCAGTGATATAAAATGACTCAGCATGGATTTATGGCAGAGATTGCGTGCACTGCCTGTGGCTCCAGCCCATCTGCAATGTACATACTGAATATGCATTCTCGCAGTTTCTAGAAACTAATACTGAAACTACAGTTTTGATTCATTTTAGTCTCTATGATGAAAACTCAATACTTGCAATGTTCATGATTCTCTTCTGCAATGCTAAGAAGAAAACATGATTATAACATGATATACACACAGGTATGCAGTTGCCTAAACACATGTATGCTGGTACCATTTTAGATACCTTCTGGTATCTCACTTGACCTCCAGATGCTTGATCAGAAGTGTAGAATATCCTGCTAGTTTATGACATACCTGCCATCACTATGCAAAAATCTCCTTTCCTCTAGGCCAGCTGAGGTGGTACTACCTACCAAACTATATACAAATAAGTGCTGCCCCAAAACTAAATCCCTGCTATGGCTCTGCAGTTGAGTTTTAAAGATACTGTAATGAATGTATGAACATACATGAACACATAGCTACAGCAGTTGACATTATACACTTTGATGATAATCCAATATTTACACAAAGTTTCACGTGAACCTAAATTTAACTGCTGCCACAAAAACAAAGGGCATATTATAGTCAAGTAAAACCTGAGGCTACACAAACAATCACAGTTCTCCTACATCTCTAAGTCCATTTTGGTGACTTTGCCTGAAAGGACTGTCCAGAATATACTAATGAACATATAACTGAACAGCGTACTTACATTAATACAAATAGCATGAATTCTAAGTGTTCCAGATAATCATCAAACACACTAGTACTGCTCCTGGCAGAAATGACTGGCACTAGTATCACTTTTTCCTAACCAGCATGGTCACCTGAAGACCTTTTCCCAGTATGCAGTAGGTAATAAGTGACTTGGGCAGGATAAGGTAGCTAAAATCTCTACAGTTAGTAAGATTGACTGGACTAAGAAGATAGAAACAGCTATATTAAGTCAGACCAAAGGCCCATTTGCACCAATATCTTGCGATGGTCAGCCATAGGCACTAAGGGAAGAAGTACTGGAATGTGGCATACTTTTTCATCTTTCAGAAATTAAGTGTTTAGACAGAAGCTACTTTAGATCTTCATATATAATAGCCATTAATAAGTTTCTATGAAATTCTCATCCACTGTCATAATTCTTTCCACTTTTTATTATTGTGTCCTCATTTTTTCCTGCTTGTGCTTGGAACTGTCTTTTTGTTATATATACATTTGCATCATGATTATTGTACGTATACTCATGCCTAGATGAGATGGACATGGTATCCTAGTGCAAATTAATCAATAATTATAATCAAATTAATTATCTAATAGGAAAATGCTCCCTTTGCGTGTCCTAACAGGGTTAGTGGGGTACATCTTTAAACAACAAAAAATACAGTTATGATTCCCTAATTTGAAGAAATAAGATTAAAAGTGTTGATTGTGTTCTCTTTTATACGTCTGTAACAAATATTCTTTTCTTTTAAACCAACCTACATACATTCATAACCCTATTCTTGGCACTTCACTTCTTCCTATGTAACTCATTATAAACAATAAAAAAGGTACCAAATCTCTGGCCACTACCTCTTTCACAAGCTGCTAGTCCAAGAACATCTATCTAATACTTGTGTGTAATCCCACAGACAAAATCTCTTACTGGTTTGCTCAGGACTGACCTGACAACTTTTCCCAATCTCCCAAGAAAATTTTCCCAAACAGAAGAAATGCTGGTGTGCTTCACATTATATAAACAATACAAACACGTGGTGGCATTTTATCAATAACTGTTTTGTTTATAAACAACAGCTTACAGCAAACTCCATCTGCCAAAGTCACAATGTAGTCACTATTTGTAGCAAACATCATAAAATCATTGTCTCCATGGATGCTCACCCTCATATTATCTTAGGCAAAACAGCTGATTTTCTGGCACAATATCAAACTGCATTTTTATACTTTTATCCTGACAGTAGGACAAAATCGAAAGTTAGTACAATGAAGCATCTCAAACTTATCTGAAATATTGAAACTGCCACTATTTACCAACTAGTCTGTATTGGATAACAGTTATAACAGTTGTAGCATAAGAATTATAAATATTATATTCTGAGGATTATTCTGTTAGCTGAACTAAGCTGAAGAGCTGAGCTATAAATTCTCATGCTTGTACATTTCTTGTGCATTTTGACTTCTGATATCACTAATCAATACAGAATTAGCATTAGGACTCAACGAGAAAGGAAACTGCATACTGGAATTACTTGCAGTTCAATTCGCTTGTGTTAAAGACATTGTACACCTATAACAAGGCAATTTATTTATTTGCCTGATAATGCTGCAGAAGACTGTTGAGCTCTTTTCTCTTCGAAGTGAAGAGCTCTGTGCAATGCAACTTCTCATAATAAGTGAATCAAGAAAAAATTACGATGTCTCAAATGTTACCTGTCTCAGAGGTAAGCACTGATTTTCAGAACTGAAATGGATTTTTTTCTTTAGAATAGCAAATCTCACATTAATTTATTTCACTAGAAAGACAGAGAACAAAGGCAACTGGACCCCTACTGTGAATTCTGGAATAGCCTCAAGTCTCTGCTTTGAGTTTCTTGTGTGTAACTTGGGTCACTCACATATCTTCTCCTTCCTCATTTGGAAAAAAAAAAAAGTGAAAGAAAGTGAGATAGTAAGCTAGTATAATAGTACATAATTTCTATGTGGTAACTAAGACCAAAAACAGCCTCTTTCCTTGTGAATTCTTGAGTAAAATTCAAGCAGGGAGTAAAAGTAAATCCCTGAGCGTTCAGAATGCATTCTGTATATATGGATGTTCTTCTCAGGGCAGCTAATCTATATTAATCATCTCTGCCCTGTGAAGTCACTGAAAAGAGCTACCTTTTGAGTGGAGCCTATGGGAAGGTGTAAGGCTCAGGCAGGTACTTCCTGCATATTCTGTTATTGCTTCTTGTGTCCTTTAGGGCTTTTGCACAAATACCCGAAAGCACATCTCCTGGAGTTACACGCAGGTTTTTATGCCCATGTTTTTGCTAACACTCTTTGGGGAATTTGAAAATAGATACTCAGAATGTAATAGTCAAAACTGCAGTCAATCCACCAGGAGAAGCAACAGCTATAGTGTGATGGAGATACGACTGAAGAATAAGCCTTTGTCTTCACGCCATTTTCCACTATCCTGGTTTTCAAGTAAGTTAAACCAGCACAAAGCAGAAAAAAATGTGGAATGGGCAACTGAGTAGCCTTGGGAAAATAAAGATCAATCCCTTTTTATGGCAGCACCATTTTCATTAAGTTACAAAGAGCTATTCTGGCAAACAAGATGCAGGTATTTACTTTAGGCTGAGTGTGGCAACTGAGAAGAGGTTTAGGTTTTGTATTTTTAATCATCAATCAAATACCAGCCATGCTTGAATACATAACGGCCTTACAACAAAGTCTGCTCTAAATCTCCTCTACCCTCTCTCTATGAAACAGAAATGTTCACTATGGCCCAGAATCATAGCCTGAGACAGAGAACACAATGCTACTCAGGTTGACATCATGCTAATTTGATGGAAATGGAGTGAGTACTCCAGGGCAGGTGAGATCTGTCCCTGCTAGCGGCTCTGTCCTCAAACACAGCCCACCGTACTGCTGTTCTACGACAGGGAAGGCAAAACATGCTTTACCACACTGTTGCTCAAGTAAGCGGGTTAGAGCCAATGAAAACAATATAGCATTCATGGCATTTTCCTAAGACACACAAGGTGCCATATATTTTCATGGAAAAGTTATCTCTGACATGGCTGGCACGTAAACATTTTTCCAGCGGGGTCTCCATGGAAACAGGTAAAAGTGTGTGCATGTGTACGTGTGCGTGCGTGTATGGGCATGTGTGCGTGTGTGTGTGTGTAGGTGGGAGGAAAAGGTGTTACCTTCAGATTGGAAGCTATTTTTAGGAAAGCCACAGGTTAAAACGACTATGACTTGAACACACTTAATCAAATGCTTGCTAAGAAGGTGGCGGGGGGGTAGAGGAGGGGAGACAATTGCACTTCTCAGAAGGATCATTTCTCTGAAAGTAACTGTATAAAACATTTAATGAGATACTGTCAGTGTTCTTTAATCTTCTTTCATTTTCTCATCCACGCTCAGTACCACTCAGTATCACTTTATGAAGTCTTACATAATACAGTCTTCTCTTTGTGGCAACCTGCTAAAGGTTAAGAGACAGAATGTCATAAGTAGAACAAAATCCCTGAGGAAGATGCAATATCCAGCAGGAGAAAAGCCAATTTCTGGCTGCAAATGAAGCAGGAAAGTCTTACAGATGGTATGGTAGGAGGAGGTATTGTTCCCTGTTAGGACTGGAAAGAGACCACAGCCGTCTGCCCTTCTCAGTGGAAGATGGCGGTTTTATCAAAGCGTAGGACATCTGCTGCTGCTGCTGCTTATAGTGGGAGTGGGATTATATGAGTCTTACTGTCTGGGACAAATGACTTGGTTGCTGGGGATATTTTCTGGAAAGCCTTTTTGAATTTCTGCAAGCATCATCAGGACAGAGATTATCTTGTTGCTGTAGGGCTTGGGCTAGCAGGAGGATAGCTGAGGTATTCCAAGAGTGGAGTAAGAAGAATGGAGTNTGAAGAATTAAAAGAGAGAGAGGGGAAAAAAAAAAAAAGGAAATAAAGTGAAATTCACCTAGTTCATGAAACCACATGAAAGTCATCAACCGAAAGTACCCTTGCCTCTGTCTTGTGTAGTGTTTCAGCCTTGTGCAATTGAAAAAGAAGGAAAAGAGTAAAAAAATAGAGTCTGGAAAGAATACAAAGATGACAAAAAAAAAACTCCTAAAGAAACCATGAAGGCTTTAGGAAAATTTAAATCACAGCATTTGCAGTATGATGCTTGTATAAGAAGTAGTTTAACTTAAAAATATATGAAAACTAAAATACAACATAAAAGCTATTTTTCCCTTTTTTTGCAGTCTTAGCCTGAGACCTTGCTTTCACAAGGGCCCTTTGCTCAGCATCATACTTTTACAAGAATAGGGGTTTTATGAGTAAGATGGATCCATTTGCATTATCTCTTTGTACTAGAGGAACATATAATTGTTAAATAACTTATTTTCAGACAACTCTAACTCCAGTACAGAATTTCGTATTACTAAAATGCTTGTGTCTAGGGATTTAGACCCAGGCATCATAATCTGTACCACTGGAAAGTAAGAAAAAACCAAAATATGACTATGCTTGTTTTGCAAGACAGAAAAGCATGAAGACCATAGTGGAACTTGACAACGGAGGAGAAAAAATTAGAACCCTATGCAAATCTTCTATGTTGTGACTGCAAATATTTTAGGAATACTTCATAACCTGATATGTCAATACACACAATTCCCAGCCCACAGTTTTCAGGACAACATATTTTCCCCCGAAGGCATATTTCAAGTTTAGTTCCTCAAGATGGACAATGTCTCTGATTTCTTCAGTTCTAAATGATCATCACTGAGATATGGAGGCATTAATGGTAAATCTTCTTAAGAGATTCTCTAAACAGCACTTAAGGATCACAAAACTGTATCTTTGGACACACAGAAGTGGAAAATTGGAGAGAAGCAACTCTATACTACATTTCCAAATTCCGACACTACAGTACTTCCTTTTGCATTGAAGTAAGGGAAAATCATCAAAAATTCAAGCTGCCAGATGGACTTTTACTCATGGAACAGAAGCAAATTATGTTCTCAGTGTAAAATGGAAAATACTTGTTCACAACAAGATCAAAATTCAAGAGTATTTGTAGGTCAAGACTGAGCTGCAATGAGTTTGTTCTTGTCACTCAGCTCTAATGAGTGAGTTTTTGAAAGAGAAGGAGAAATTATTGATGAGGACTGGCTGGCATACTATCCCGTGCCTTCAGTATTACTTCCCTACACAGAGATGCTCTTAGAATTTATACCATTGTCTTTGAAGATGTATTGTTTTCTAGGGGTACACACAGTCTGCATAAAGTTTGGAAAAGCTACAAAGAAGGCTTGGGAGGGCAATGATCAATTTCCCTTTCTCAAATTCTAATCTTCATCAGAGAAAAATGTCAAGTGAATGCTGTGTGTGTGATTCTGTCATTGCCTACACTTCTATAAATCAGGAGTAATGCTATTAGTGCCCATGAAGTCAATATACAAGGCAGTAGGAAACTGAATAGCCCAGTGTTAGCTTCAGAGTGATGCCATAGCTTGGGAAGGTGTATCAGGAAGCTGTGCACAAAAACCTGGGCAATACATTGAGTTACAGTACAGTACAGAGTAGGCAGAGAACCTCACAGACAAAAAGAAGGCTTCCAAGTATCATAGAGACCCACATATTTGTTATACGGATGACCAGACTATTTCTGTTACAACTTTAAAAAAATTCTAATATATACTTTAAATTACAAAATAGGTCCCAGCATATCAATAACAGGAGCAGCCTGAGACAGCAGCAGCTATCAGGTTATCACTGGAAGAAGACAAAATTAGAAAGGCCACTGCAGAGGAACCCAGCATGAGCCATCTCAAATTGTTATTAGAGGATTGCTATTTTTTATCGTGACAGCAGACACCTAAAATCCTTTCTTTCAGATTGATGGAGATGAATCTGCAGAATCACTCCTCCATCAGTTACAAACCTCCCTGCTTGCTCCATCTTGTCACTTTGATAAGGATAAATTACGTATCCCATCTCTGATACAAAACAATAATTTTTCAGAATGTCCTAGTACTTGCTGAAATTAACATAAAAGTTCCTAACCCTGCCTCACTGAAAGTTCGAAGTGTCTAAAGGGAGACGAGAGGAAGACATTGCTGAGTAATGTACTCTTGGAATAATTTTCCCTCCTTACTCTGCAGTTGCTTGAAATTGAAACCATTGTCTTGAATGATGAGGCTGCTTGACCTTGCAGATTTCTGAACAAGCTTAGAAACTACTTCATTAAAATGCAAAATGATAGCATATGGACATTGCTGTGATATATGATTGCTTAAGATTGCCTTTTCTTCATTGTTTTTGCCAAACAATCTCAGTGGAAAAAAATCTTACAAAGCAAGACCAGTTTTCTTCTTAAGCTACTGAACTCTATTAGAGTCTATTAGAGTTTTCATACATCACACAGACTGATTTATGTACACCCTAACAGGTTACACCAGGTTATGTTTTCCCTTATTGACCTTTGTGGGATTTTTTGCTGAAGATAGAAAGTAGTCTGAAGACATATTTCGCTGCAGCAGCAAGGCCGAACTCTCAGAACAGGATTTAACTGTATGTGAAAATTGATCTTTCCTTACATTAAAATGCTGCGTGTTGAAGTGCAGTGCTGAGATTTTTTTGTTTCATAGATTTTACTGATCCCATTTACGTAACAGTAATGCTTTGCTGGGCTGACAGGATCTTTAAGCAGCATGTCAGTCTGAACAACCTAGATTAACAGAAATGATAATTTAATGTTCTACTATCCTTTCCTTGCCAGGGGAGACTCATTCTCATTACTGATCACTCAGGATATCAAAGACTATCTATCTCTTTTAGATCCTTAATTCTGATTCTCTATTTCTATTCCCAGAGACCAAAATTATCTGCAAACAGTGAAGAATTAAAGCTATCTGCCAATATTTGGTGCACTAACACACCAGTTGGCCAGAATAATTTGGTCATTTCTTCACTTCCAGCTGTGTAAAGCAAACAGAATCTTCTCCCAATCACCCTACTACACATCACAGTATTTTTCCCAGTCTTGCAGAAAAAAATTGGATAACCTGTCCCTGTTACAAGCATGTTTTTGTATAAATTATGCTCCTTGTGAGGGAAAATTGTGTTTAGGAAGTAGCCAACAGACATAAACACACTCCTGTTTCTTTTACACGTAATTTTTCCTGTGGCTTGGAGAACATTTCAAGGAAAGAATTTCACCTACAGTGGTATTGCTTGGGTCATGAAGAAAGCAAGATGACCTCTGATTTGGACTAACAATTCTGTTAATTGATAAATAAGTGAAAGCGACCAAACTATCAAAACCTAAACCTGTGGTGATTCAAAACAAAACATGGCTATTGCCTTTTTTGCATGATGTTGCTGTATGAAAATGCAACACAGTTCATCTCAGTTTTAATAAGGGGAAGCTCATGTTATGGTATAGACCACTAGTCAGTCATCTCTTGCAGTACATTTATTGTGTCACTATAGCCTAAGGAGAACGCTAAGAAGTAAAGTGTACAATCAAAACCATTATAAAGGCTTCTGTGCCAGTGATTCTTTTTAACAAGCTCTCTCCCTCTATGCAGGTTTTGCTGTCTCAGTAATAAAGAGCAGTGCCCAAGCTGAGCAAAATCAATTCACCAGCATCTTTCCACTTGTTTGCCTACTTGGGATGCAGGCGCTACCAATAAAACTTTTTAAAAATTAAAAGACATTAAAAAGGTCCTGGCAGGGCCAAATTTTGTAGTCAGCTACTCTGGAGAATCGCAGCTTATTTAAGAAAGAGGCTAGCTCAACTGTATAGCTATTTCAGTAGCCATTGTGCACCTTAGACACAGTTACATAGTTACTTATTTTCTACAAAAGGTACATGTTAAAATAAATATATTTAAGTCTTTGCTTCTTTTGCAGATTTTTACCATATTAAATAAGAGTTATAGAAACACGTGCATCCTATGTCTCATTCAGCTAAATTTATTATTTGTCTCAAGAAAACATAAGGCAGGATAGAGAAGAAGCTTGTGTACAGCTCTGGTTTTATAACTATTTTGAGCTGTCTCATGAAGCACAACATGAAAGACTACACTCTTAACAGGTTTTGTGCAATGTGATGATGATCAAACAAATAATTTCCATTATCTATATTTAGCACTGCAAACATTTCATCTGATAAGTAAAACCACATTTCCTAAAATAATATATTCCAGACTGCCATCTTACCTTGCACTGAAGGGCAGGGCCAAGAGAGAAGAGTTTTTATATATGGCAAACCATATATTGGGTTCAATTGTAAATGAAGATTAACTATATTGTAGATGGTGTATATTAACAACTTCTTGCTATTAGGACGTATACTCTCAGTGAAAAGCACAATCAAGAATGCAATATATTTAACAATACAAAAATAAAAAGAAGAATAAAAAGGACACTAACCTCTTCTTCAACGTTATGGGCAATTCCATTCTGCACTGGTCCTGAATCACTTGGTGGTGTTACTGCAACTTCCACTTTTGCACCTTTTTCTGCAGCATCATCCATAAATAAGAGTAGGAAAACAACAGAGCAGAATATTAAGTAGCAAATCTATTAATTAAACTGCTGTCATATATTCAGTCTGTAAATCATCAAATACTGAACGTGGACCAACATATGCCTTAAAAAGAGAGAAACAAAAATTCTGCCTTTCATTTGACCAGTACACATTTTTAGTAAAATTCTTATGAGTGGTAAGCGTGCATTTACTAGTACTCATGCCCTAGAAAAATTAATATTCTTTGCAATAGTCAGTGCTCCTTGTTTATGCTAAACTCACTGAGCCTAACACTGCAGGTAAAAAGTGACATAAAGCATTCTCCCCAGACATCACAGAATGCAGTAGTTGCACTTAGAGGTGAGGGGTATGTTCAAGAAGATAAAACTTTTATAATACATAATTAGCATATAATTAGCTATAATTAGTAAAGTTGCTTCCAAGCTGTAATCATGCTCTTTCTCATGCAAAAATAGGGTAAAAGAGTAAATGGATGGTCTAATAACATCCAGTAACAGCGGATGATCATTAAAACAGAATCCTGTAGTCCTTGTACTAAACTTTTACAGGAATTAAAAATTAAAATTAAAATTGGGCCTTTGGTTTCTGATGCCAAATTTATTAAAATTTATTCTTACTGTCTTGGAATTCTCTAACCAGTAATTATCTCTTTAAGTATGTAGTAGATAAAAATGTCAATGGCCAAAAATCCCTGGGACAATATAAAGTTACGTAGAATAGCAATATGAAACGCCTTATGGCTTGCTCTCGTTCACAGAAGTAAATACAGATGTCTAGTTACATTACTGCTGTCCTGAGATTCTTCTAAATTAAAAATCTGAGATCACAGCCACAGTAGAGTGCCAGACTATCTGTAATTATTTCAGTGCATGTGTCTTGTCTCTTAACCCCACAGCCAGCATTACGGTTTATTAACAAAGTGTCCCATCCAACTGCTTGATTCTGGAAGCAAATAGTACCTAAACATAGCTCAAGGTCAGAAAAAGTGTCAACCGATAAAAAGATTTGGCTTTTATCAGGCACATTTGTATCAGGCTTTCCAGTGCAGAGAACATGCTGAGGTAAAGGAAAGAACACGATGCAGTATGTATTTTCTTTTAGTACAGGAACTTTTGAAATAAAATACAAATTCTTACACTTAATGGAAAACCACAGTAAGTTAATTTTGCACAATTAACATAAATGGGCCTAAATGACTCTCAGCAAGCAGCAGACAGACAAATTAAATCTAAATATGAAGGTTGTTCTTGTAACAAGGATGATACCACATAAAACACATATTCTCCTAGAGCAGCTCAATAAATTAATTAAATTGCCACAGATAAACTGTGAGGAAGTTTTCTCTCTCTATTTCTGTCACTTCAACACATATCCAAAATCAGCACTGCTCTTTTCTTTTCAGTCCTGCTTGGAAGCTTTCTAAATGCTTTAACTCTCTTTTCTCGCACTTAACTCCTGTTCCGTCCATACGTTTCATACTCTTTTGTATAGGGCATCAGAATACTTTTCCTATGATAGCATAAATGAAGTAGAAGAAATTAATTCCTAAGGATTTTCAAGCAAAATAAAACACTGAAAAAGGCCCTCAGGACCAGGTGATGAATCTGCACTGCAGCACTCACCATGATTAGCAGCTCCATTCTGCCTTTCACTGTCTTCCACCTGGCACTTCTTTTTGGCGATCTTATGCAGGATTGAGGCCCTTTCCTTGAACCTTCCTAAAAGAAAGCATTGTCATTATTAAAAGGGAGCCATTTAGAGAAGCAAAGTTTCTTTGCCATAGCTTAGGCTCCACAATCAGGGCTGATAATCCATTTCCATCAGTCCTCAAGCAGCAAATGTGTTACTGAACACTACCTTATGTTCTCATATATACTTTATTTTCTTCTGAGTGGAAATAAAAATACATATTTTTTTTCTATTCTGAGAACTCAGTAAGGAACAAAAAATTGAAAACAAAAGTTCTTCCTTTTCTTCAGAAGCAGTCAGTAAATTTCCACCTATAAAAGTGCTGGTGTAGGATTTCAGCCTAAACAGAAGATGAATACAGATTAATAAAGATACCAAACACTTTCAGGTCTCAATTAGCAGTACAGGAACACAGAATTTTAGATGAACCCATATATTGCACTATGGTGAGTGTGGCTAACTTTGTCACTTTGTGTTCAGATACGTGCTGGGACTTCTAAAGATACCTCAGAAGGGGAAGAAAAAAATTTTCAGAATACATGATTTCCATACCAGCTTCTCAAAGGTAAATTTCCTTCTCAACATGCCCAGTGGTTTTTGTCTCACGTGAGGTTAATGACACAGATGATCACCTAGACTGTCTCCAGGGCAACTGATCCCATCCTGAGAGGTCCCAGATCCTGTCACTCTTTATTGACCATGGAGTCCAAATGACACATTCAAACTAGGCAATACCAAAGACAGCAAATATTAAGCAAAATTAATTTAATCCTTTGCCTACATTGGTTGATCTTCCTACGTAAGGGCTCTTCAGACATCTTATGACAGCCTATGTTGTGTAGAAAGATGATGTATCTGCCTTTCTTTATTGCTATCCTTATTGCTCTTGCTCTTTCAATATTTTTTAAATCTTTTTAAAAGTATAACCAGTGATTACAGTACAATACACTTCTAATTAACACTGTTACCGTACAGGGCATGTGACTGTTTTAGTTCTTCATCTCCAGTTAAAAAAATCCATTGAAAACTTTTGGTGTCCCTGCAGCAAAAACAGCGCAGGCTTAAGACCAGAAGATATTTCAGTGGAATCACATAATTGATTAACAGTGGGAAGTAACAGTAAGGAGTCACAAATTAACTCAGGTAGTTGGAGAACAGTCACTCTTTCAAAGCTAAAATAAAAGACAAACAAATCATTAGTCAAAAAAAAGATCCTCTCTTCCCATCTCACAAACGGAAACTTCAAAACCCTGTACCAGCACTTCTGTACGTGAAGAAGCATTTGCACAGTCCATGGGGACTAGCAGCTATCATTTGCTGGGAAGTGGAATTAACAGCATAATCACTTGGAAAGTAATAAAAATATCACAAAGATTTAGTAAACAGGACTGTCTTTTCAGCAGCCCATATCTTTTAACAAACACATTATGCTCAAAAAAAAAAAAATCAGCCATTCACAATATATTGCAAAGATTATATTTTTGGTACATGATACCTAGAATAAAATTGCCTGCAGAACAGTATCTAAGAGTAGAACGTAATCATAAATAGCAAGCCACTTCATTATTTCAGTACACTGGGTCAGTGGCAGAGACTTTAGTTCGGACACAGAGAGAAAGAGAATTGCTTGGGATATCAGAGAAAGAAAAAACAGAGGAAAAAATGCAAATCATATTTCTAAACACTTTAAGCTGAAATGCTATGAGTCAACTCTGTTCCTAACTTCTTTTGAAACACTAGGGCCATTTAAAAAATGCTTATCCAGAAGCATGTGTAGATACTGAAAGCTGCCTTCGTAATTCTCATACAACATGTATATCAGTTTGCTAAAAGATTGCTTTAGGTTTCAGATTCCAAATCAACTTCATATGTTTGGGAATTTGGCTTGTGATGCCCCAAATACAGAAATCTATGTTTTGCAAGCAATGCAAGCGACGTAGCTGAGACATTTCCTGAGAAATATCTGTGGAACCACCCATTCTCCATCTACCCCAGGGTGGTGTAAACCTTTTAATTTAAGGTTCAATTTTAAAAGCTTCATTAAAGTGATGCAAAATTTTGTAAGGATACTCTACCCTTTTGTTTGAGAACATTTGAAATTGTCTAGGTCTACTTAATAGAGGAACTTGAGTGATTATCAAACTGAAGATGTCTCTACAGCTATTCACTCTATTTTAGATGAACTTAATAGAAGTTGTCTTTCTTTTTTTTCACATTTCCAAAAGCCATTTCCCACTTTTAGGAAGATTTTCTTACAGTGAGTTTTAACATTGAAAATTACACTGCTCCATTCAGGAGACTGTTCCACAGCTACAAGTTATTGTCATGGAAATTAACCTCAGCATTTGAAATGGAAACAGTATTTTGGTTTATTTTTATTTCTCAGTATGTGCATGGTTGAGCTTACATTGTTTTACATCATTACCTTCCATTTGATTCACTCAGTGTACATAACATAGTGTGAGGAAATGATTAAAAAACTTAAGATTGCCTGTCAAAAGCATTAAACAAACTGAAAGGAGCAGTACTGGCCTGCATGGAGACAGAAAGATGTAAAAAGGCAGTAGTGCTAAGTCTCTTCCCTCCCTTCCCTTGCCGTTTTCCTCTTTCAAATCAAAATTGTTCAGCAACGGGGAGGCACAGAGCCACCAGGAAAAAGGACCAGCTCAGGATATTTCTAAGTCATTAAAATTTACAGAAAGCCCCAAAGGTTTCACCTTAGGCACAAATCTTCTCTCATGCCTTTTTTTTTCTCATCTTTAGGTGTGGTTACTAAAATAATCCATAGGAATTTTATGCCACTGTTCTTCTGCTAGCAGAAGGTAAGAGCTTAGCAGTCCTATACTACAAGTCTGACTACCTAATAGGAATTTTCAAGCCATCTGGTACCATGAGAGTTTAGGTAAATGAAAATGCTTTATTCCATAGATTCAAAATAGGATGGACTATTACAGAAAATTCTTAATTAACCTAGATTCGGCAAATTCAGAGAGATTTTGCAGCTCATTTCAGTTTACAAAGGATGGGGTAGAAGGAACAGGAGATCAAAACCAGGTGATTAGCAAAGAAGGTAGCTTAAAACTAAATCGTTTTTGTTTGAATATAGGCAAGCAAATAGGTATTGTATAATAGAGGTGTGCATGAGTAACCGCAGCTGCCATCAGCTCCAGCTATTCTTCTCCTGATCGAGCATATATTATAAAGACAATCCTTTGACTACAATCTAAATTGCAGACTACAGAGTCCCTGGGTCAGAAAAGCCTTTGATTTGACAGGAAAAAAGTCCACCTTCAGAAATTCAGAAATTTAATGAGTCTGAAGATATAAGATCTGTGGCTGCTGAGCAGTCTGAACTGCTCCTACCAGTCCTGCTCGTGGCTAGCTGTGGAACACAACTAGTGGGTCATAACCAATCAGTTCCAGAAATCCACCTCACGGGTTTTCTCCTTTAAATCTGAAATTCTGTAGAAGCATAACATTTTAATATATATGCAGATTTGTCATATTGTAGGCTGTTTGCGGAGGTTACTTGACAGTATGAGACTACTGTGAGGGTCTCTTCCCATCTGGTAAGGTGTATTTTCTCCCCGAGCTGGGCCTGATTAATTAATTAATTTAAAGTAACTTTCTGACCAAATAGGAGCAAACAATAGAGATCAGTGTCTAAGACCTGAAGCACAACGGCAAGCTGGCGATTAGGCTGTATCTGATTGTGCACTGAGACCTAACCATCCCTTTTTGATTCTGTTCTGATGCAGCAGCAAGAATAGATGTGCCTGCGCTTCTCCACCAGAGGATCAAAAGATCTGCTGCCTACCTCTGCTCAGGGTTCAGGGACCTGGAAATAAGGATGTACTAGATTAGAAAAAAACCCATGGATTTCTAACTGGGCTTCCATGCTACTGTGACTAACTTTCTGTAAAAAATATGTAAAAAGCTCTGTCAAAAAAGGAAGGCAAAGGAAAATGGATAATGCAAATAAGTGTGGTGCAGACTGATAGTGATTATACTTTTGACTATCCAAACAGAAGGTTCAAAATATAGCACACACTTTGATCTAAATATATCTTCTGGGATACACTGATCATTACTTGCTTTGTGAAAGATATGAGAAAATAACGATGACTGTTGTATTTGAGAAGGTAAACTGTATCATAGACTCTTGTCAGTGTTAATACCCCCAAAGACAAAGAGCTTCCTTTCTTATTTTTGCTAACTGGAAGATTTTTGCTACTGTATTTTTGCTGTTGCTACAGTATGGTCTGGGATTATTTATTCATGAGGAGTGCTTTCTGAGATGACATTGAAAATTAACAGCATTACTTCAGCACAGGGACAGCACGTATATATACATATATTATATGTATCATATTTGTACGTGTATTTTCCCACAAATAGCAATTAACTGTCAATAGAGTATTTATGAATATCAGAACGCTACCAATGTGGTGATTGCTTTTGAAACAGTAGATTTAATACTTCAGCATAAAAAGTAAAAAGCTTAATATACCCAACTCTGAGGCTAGAATCAGAAATGACATCTTGATTGTAATGAAGACTGAGACGAGACATTCAGCAAAAGCTTTAGCTCTGGAAGCTGTATCTGAATGGCTTGAGTTAGCAACTCATTTCAGGTGCTTGAGAGGTGTCTCTAAACAACATAGACACCACTGCCCGGAAAGATCTCCTCTCAGACAGCTTTTCTTATATCGGTATGACTCCTGTGAATCAGATGGTGAATCTGGGCAACAGAGGGTGTTGGAGCAAGACTTTCCCTATGAGCTGGTGCTCTTGGCTGCTACAGAAGAAAACAGCATCTTCCAACATCAGGCACCAAGGCAGAAGAAACCATCTCCTACATCCAACCCCAGAATAGTGTGGTTATACTTGAAGTATCAACAGCAGATACAGAAAAGAGGATATAGTCAGAGATTATCATTTCCCCCCTTGCTCCCCTCCCATCACACCCCAGAAAAATGATCACAAGTAAGTAATATAATGAAGGTTTTCTTAAACCTTTTTAAACTGAAGATTAATCTAAACTAGAAAATAACTGTATCTCTAGAAACAGAGAATTAAGCTATTTGTCTTATATTTCCAACATTAAAAATAAGTAGGAATAGGCAGGTAACTTTTCTACAGGTTGCAAGCTTATTACAAACACACCAGTAATTACTAAGCCAAACATTCATGAAACCATCTGTCTGGCATCATAATCAGAGAGCCGGACAAGAGGTCTTGATCCTACAGGCAATCAAGTTTCAGTTCAGGGAAACTTCCAAGTTATACAAATGATGACTGCACTAGGACTGAAAGCATGCACTAGAAATTTAGAACACTGTTAACTGCTTTCCTGAATTAGTATAATGAACTGCAACACTTTTGAATCAGCAGAAAAATTTCCTGAAATTTCACTGAGCCCTGATTCAGGTCCTAATTACTTCCTTCTTGTATTGCTAGAATCAGGATTTTAAATTGCATAATTTTTGCATTGCAATTAAGCATGTAATTAATACTCCAGGAATAGTCATGCTTATTTTTTAAAGTTTATTCATTTTTTTGAATTATACAGTAAACTGAAGTCAATAATTGTTCTCAAACTGAGTGATTTCAACATCCACAAATTAATTCATTTTCTTGAATGCATTTTAAAACATGGCATAAAATAAGCATCTACAATCTATGTTAGACTGTGCCATATAATTCGCCAGTGTGGTTTTGCATGTATGTTCTTTAGTAAAAGCATTCCATTGCATTTCCTTATCTGAAATAGCAAAACTGAAATGCTGAAAAAAAAAAAGGAAAAAAGAGCCATAACCGATTATGCCGTCAATGAAGACATGCAAAAAGGAGTTATTCAAAAATGGAGAAACTGAAAATAGGACTCAGAAAAATGAAGGAAAAAGTAAACACAGCAAAGACACTTAAATGGCTTCAAAAAAAGCTGATACAAACAATTCTAAAATATTTCTTACCTTCTTCAGTCATTGTGTCATAATATTTTAGGTTTCCATATGATCCAAGCTCTACAACATCACAGTAAAAGACACAAAGATAAAGAACCAGCAGACATTCAAGAAGTGTACACGTTTTTGCATGTGCTTCATAAACTCAAACAGTGATTATGCAAAAAATTCTGCAGGACAGTGAAACACGAATTACAGAAATGGCAGTGCCTTCCCCCCCTCCAACAATTCACAAGTCACTGGCTTTAGATAAGTAACTTGCTGAAGTGAGATGTAGGAGAAGCAATGAAATCTAAAACTCAGCCTTTTCAAAGTGTTTGCCAATTTAGTGCCTCTATATTTGGGAGACGATAATAAACCTCAACAGTACCTAACCAGTGGGAGCTTTGGAAACTACTTTTAACATTTCCCAGATGAAATATGAAACACTTAGACATCCAAATTAAACAAAAAAATCTCAAAATTTATAATCTAAGGAATTGTTCGTAATGCTGTCCCACAAACATTGTTTTCATACCAGTGCTGACGTCGACTTGCTTTAGAGGGGTTACTTAATTTAAGCACTCTTTTGTCACTTGTGAAATCAGAAAAAAATGTATTTACTCACTTTATCAGGTGGTATGAGGCCTACATTAAATAAATCACTAAACAGAAGTGAATATATTGCATTACTATATTCTAGCAGGGCAGAGAAAAAAATAGAATGCAGATGTCTCCAAATCTTTAGGGCCTCTATTATTTTTCTTTGTGATACAATCTTGTATGAAATCACCTTTTTTCTCTAGATGTTGCTTTACACCTCATTTCTTAAAGTGCTTTTTTTTCCTTGAAGTTTGGCATATATGTAAATATATATATTTATATAAAATACAATCATTAACGAAGGTCTACAAAACAGAACAGAGAAAAATTAAGCACAAGAAGCAATTTATAAATGATTTGTCAGGGGAATGTGTGGATGATTTCACTCACATTTTTTATGTAAACTTTTACAACCAAGCCTCTGAGCATCCAACCTTTGATAAAGTGCAATCATTAAAAAATGGATAATTAACAGTTTGGTACTGCTGTTTTCTTCGGAAATAGTCTCTCTTCATATTCATGAAACAGCTTAAGCAATTAAATACACATGCTATCGAATTATTTTGGGTTTGGCTGATGTACCTCACGATTTTTCAATATTTTTTCACACAGGTGACTTTCAACAGAGGTCTGGCTATTAGTTTTTAACTGTAAAATACCGAGATGTTATGCTAATCTGATACTTCGAAAGGTCCTTTTATTTTTATTCTCTCTGCAGATACTTGAATCTGCCAAACAAACATTTCTTATGTTATTTGCAGAGACAAAGCTTTATGCCATGAAACTTAAAAATACATGAAATTATCCCTGTTATTTTAAAAAAATAATTACGGTTGGATCATAATAATTGTTTCATAACATACTTTATCAAAACCAGTTACAAATATTGATGTACTGACATAATATTGATGCACTGACATACAATGCAGTGTCTTATTTGCACGTAAGTATGCCCAACAGAATATGACATCACTCTCTCTTAAAGCAAAGATGTCATTTAAAGACAGAATTTAATATATTCTTTCATAATGATATACAATGCATATATTATTTTGTAAAAACATTCTTACTGTTGCAACATAATCTTTGTAGCTGCTTTTACACAAAAGAAGCTATTGTCCTACCATCTTGACTTTAGTACTAAAGATTTGAATTCCTTACCCAGGAAGAGTTCCGAATAACTTCAATATGGACTTCCCTGCACAGAGCATTTGGGACCACACGTGCTGTTTAATTATGGCTCAGTATCTGCTGACTCTACAGCCAGCACCTTTGCTTAAAACTATTCTCACTGATCTCTGCCTTGATGTCTCTGAGATCTGCTTTGCCAGAACTTGGGGTGAGGCATCCACTGGAGGATGAGGACAGGGGTGGAAAACAGATTGCAAAAGGAGTCCAAGTGTAATCAGAGAAATGGAAGTTCGTGCAGGAGACAACACTGCAAGAGAAAGGGTACACGAACTCATGGAGAAAAAAACAGTAAGGATGGGAGTGCAGAAGGACAAAGTTGAAAAGAAGGTTGTACCATAGCAACAAACTTAAGAATTAACAGAATGACTGTATAGGGCCTCTGACTTAACGGATGAAGCAGAAGGGATTTCAGAGGAAGCCAACAACAATGGTGAATTATGCTAAGTCTCCAGAAGAAATAAAAAGGGCATCAGAAAAGCAGGGTACTTGACACACACTGGCAATTCGGTTTAGATCTATTTGCTTTCCATTTGAAGTGACAGATATAAGACAAACAGGAAAGAAAAAAGGAGTCCGAATAGAAAAGAAACAAGGAGATGCATGATGCTGATGATAATCAGGTTCTGAGCACTTCAGCAATTCAACATGCCAAGGATTAAACTAGGTTAATTCTTGCAGTTAGCAAAATTGTTTCCAGGAAAACTCTAATCTTGCTGTTGAGATTACATTTCTCAAAGCTTTTACAGCAGAGCATTTTATACAATCACCAGCACACTGTGATGCACAACCATGATGCCAGAAAAGGTCAGCTGCAAGTATTCACAATAATTATTTTGTGGATTTCAAGACTAGTTTGGTCAGTGCTGCTCAGCAACACAAAAGTTCTGCCTCTGTACAGTGTGCCTCTGATATACTGCACTGTCTTCTGCTGTAAAATTTGGACTAAATCTGCTCTTTAGTATCTATTTTTGAATTTTCCTGTTATATTATAATAAGATGCTGTTCAATATAACTCTCAGTAAACTCAAACTGAAATACTTTTCAAAAACCTATTGTATTGGAAAAAGTTCTCAGCTTTTAAAATAAACTGATTTTAAATGGAATTGGAAACCTAAAATACCGTGATAAAGAGTGCTTGAAAAAGTACCCCCAAATCCAACACTATTCAAATTCGATTACTCCAGTTTCATGAACATGCGATGTGGTTCCCACAGGGAGGTCACAGCAGACAGACTGGCTGACTGCCAGTACTTGCAGCCCTGCTGGTCGCATGAAACAAAGAGGACGCAGAGATGCAGCTTAACAGCTGATCCTCAACAGTGACAGAGTCACTGAATTAATTTGTTCCCTTCTGCATATTTTTTACACCAGAAGAGAACAGAGAGTTCCTGATAATCCTGTCTCTGACATTCCTGTAGGATTACAGCAACTTTGTCTTATTACCTACTCTTCTCTACTGTGTATGGAAGTGCCACACCATATCAAAGTAAACAGAAAGAATAATGTTGTTAGTCAACAGTGCTATGCTATTCGTAATTTCAAATAATATACCTAATTACTCAGTTTATTTTCAATGTTCACTCACTAAGTACTGTAGGTACGGTCTGTGGTGAAATACTAATTTCTGCCTTTTAAGTGTAATGCCACAGGTTGCCACAGGAAGAAAGTGTAGCCAGTACTTCTCTTTGCTCTCCCACTATGAAGATCTCAGATACAGACTGCAGTTGTCCCTAGTTACGTCAGAAATTAGCCTGCCTCAGATTTTCTCAAAATACTTAAAAGGCATACAGCTATTTTAGACATAGCAACCTGCATTGCTAAAGGTATGTATCCCTTCATGAAACTATGAACTCAGATTCTCAAAACAAAGTAATGCATTGTGGGTTTCTTTGATAAGCATAAGATTTTTGTTTTGCATAAAAGACATATTTGAATGAAACTCCATGTCACACTTCTCCAAGGTAATTAACAGCTTCAACACTGACATATCTTTTACTCAAAACTAAACTGCTTAAGTGAAATCACTCAAGACAATCCCTGAACTTCTAGTGCAATTCCACTGTTCCTTGTATTTGACTCCCACAGTCCTGAAGGCACCAAGGCAAAATCCTTTCTCAGAATCAGCAGGAGACTGACTTAAATGGAATTGTTAGGCACTCTGGAATAAACAGATGGAGAACATATATTTTTCCTGAGTTTTCATATCCATAAATTCAGCCTTTCAAAAGGTTGAATATGTAGGATATAAGGCAGAAGTAAAATGAGAGAGTAAGTGCTCAAAACTGATAATGAAACTGAGAATGACCATGCAGCCAAGAACTGCAATTTAAAAGCAAGCAAATAATTACTAAAAAGATTGTAAACACAAAGCCTAACTAAGTACTGGAGACAGAAGAGAATTTTTGTGTGAGAGGTTGCACACCTAATTCTGAGAGTCAGCAAGTTCTCAATGGTCAAAGACATTAATTTGTTCATCCACTTTTCACCTGTACATCTTTCCGATACGACCTCTAACTGGCATTTACCATTACAATAATGATTTACAGGATCTCCTTTTCTAATTTGCATTTTTCTAAAACAAGGCTGAGGAGTTAAGCCAAAGGACTTAGAGGAATTCATATTACAACATCAAGGAGGACTAGGTCATTTTTCCTTAATCTTGACTGTCATTTCTTCTAGTTGTCATGATCTTAAGAAAATTCAGTTAGATGATCAGAGAATCAATCATAAAAGAAAAAAGAAGGCCACTTCAAAAGGCTTGCTAGATAAGTTGTAGTGGATATCCAGTCTAAATCGGAATCAAAGCTTGAGCTGGTTTCATCAACAGTGTTAGATTAGGAACAAAGAACACTCATTGCTAAAATCTTGTGAAAGATCTAGTGGAGATTAACATTATAGGCGTAAAATGCAAGTCCTAACCTTTACCAGACCTTCAATAAAAGATAATGCCCTTGTACATACATTATTTGAGGCAAAACACAAAAAATCCCATCAACTGAAGGAAACCAGGCATTGTGAATTTTTAAAAGGACGAATTATTTTTTAATAGCTTTCTTTCAATGAATGTCATCTTAAATTTGACTTCCACCTTTTATGAACTCCATAAACCTCTTAACTTTCTCATAGATTACTTACATCTCATCTGGGATAGACTGGGACTGCTGTGGGATTTTTATGTATTATCACTGCAGAATGCACAGGAGAAAGAACAAACGTTGTTTTAAAAAGCAAAAGACTATTCTCCTACTGCCTCCAGATAATCCAAACTACGCAAGTTATAATTAAATGTTGTAGCCTACAATTCTACTTGTGGATCTCCAAGCTGCCAGTTCCTGCAGAACAGAGGCTTTGCTGCTGAACTGGTGCCGTGGAAAATACAAAGGAACCTCTTTTCGACCTGAGTAATACAGTAAATAGTAACAGTTGCATGCATTTTAGAATTATGTCTTTCTGGTTTATGCTGCTACCAGTGCTGCTTTATTAACATTCCTAAGCAAATAATGACAATCATATAAATGAAAACTTTTAGGTACTTGACCAGCAGGCACTACATTGGGAGTAACTAAATTATGCAATACTTGATGCATCTGAGCTCTAAAAACATGTGGCTGCCTTCCATCTTGCCTTTAAATTGCAACCCCTCTATTCCTGCTCTCTCTTCTCACGTGTCCTTACTCTGTTTTTTATTGAAGGTGTTTTTGTACTGATAATAATCTTCTCAAAGTTGTCTGCTTTTATTATAATTAGTTTATTGCAATTTTATCAAACTGGACTGTGAATAGGAATATAATTTAAAATTATAGAGTTCTGGGCAGCTCAGGATAGTCACAACAGCCAAAAGCAAGATCTGCCTATTACTTTGCTCTTAGTACAGCATTTAAAATGAGGACTGAAAACCCACTGTTCTTACAGTCTATATTGCCTAGCAAACCTTCTTGTGGTGAAAAAGAAAATTTGTCAGAGAATCCATATAGTTTTAACCAATATGGGTTAAAGAGTAAATATTTTGAAGTAAGTGATCAACGGCATATTATTAACACACATATGCAACAGAAAATAAAATAATTTAAATATTATGCCTCAGACCCCGTTTTTGCTATTATTAGGGGATTTTTAATAAATTATTTAAGAAAAGCCAGAAGCTGCTTGTTCCTGAGGTCTTTGTTTCCTTTTCCATCTTCTTTCACTCAGAAGTTACCTTTGTGCCTCCTGTCACCAAACTCTAGAAGACAGGTGCCGCACATTCTCTAGAATGTAATAACACCAAAAGACAACTGATACATAACAGAATTGACCCTGCTTGGGTTAAAAACAATTCCCACTGACTTTGAAGGGGGATTTATCTTTGAAGAATTTTTAAATATTCATGCAAATCGGAAGTGCACGCAAGAAGTGAAAACCTTGTCCTACTGATGACATTGGGGGCTTTACCACTGATTCTGATGCAGTCAGGATTTCACCAAGTGTCTGTGGGGCCAGGCATTGTGGGGGACTGGGCACATATAATTCCAGCTGCAATAAATTCCAGCTGCTCTGATCTTCAGCATGTCCAAGGAGAATAACGCAAGGGCAGTGTATCTCACTATCCAGTCATAAAACCCAACCAGACTGTGGAGGATGAAGCCATGTGCAAACTGTACGAAAGGAGATCTTCCACTTCCAACTTCAATAGAAAGTCCCTCATAGCTACTATTATCCCCTGATTTGTACAGGTTTATAAATTATTCATGTTCTTTGTTGTTAATATTTTTAACAAGGAAATTTGGAGTAAGGAAGAAACTTAAAATGAAGCTAAAGCTATTAAGCATGGAAATGCGTAGTCAGGACAGCTGTACCCTGCTCTGGGATGACAGCTGTATTTAAATATTCATGTCTTCCTTGCACACTCAGTAGGCAATCCCAGTAAGAATATGAAGAACAGGGCATCACTGGAAAATATAATGGAGATGAGAGACAAAAATTTTGCTTGCAGTAAGCAGCTTGAATAGATTCTAGTTAAAAGAATAAAACATGACATGCAGAAATAAATTTTTGCAAAACCTGACATTTACCATAAAAATCCACAAATATTGAATTTCAGATTTCAAAAATAAATTTTAAATAGTCATCAGAAACTTCCATTACTTAAATTTACTACCTGCAAAGAGCAAGACTGATTTTAAAGGAAGACCTGTTCTCCAATTTTTGAAGTAGCTAGAAACTCGGTCAGTGAAACTAGCACAGTGCTGCCTTCTCTCTGTATTTTGGGACCAGCTGAAGTTAAGCAGACATGACATTTATTGCTGCAGAGTTTAAGAACATCACAACAAAGAGCTACACTTCGCCATTGAACCGCCCATTCTGAGAGAAATTCTTAAGAGTTTCTTTGCACCCCAAGTTACGTGTAACAAAAACATATCAAACTTTTCATACACATCACTATCTATAGTCATGTTCTGTGGATAGGATAAAAGTTGCAAGCCCACCCACCCTACAGTCATGGAAGTGCAGCTTCTGTCTTTAGAAAAAGCAAGATCAACATCCCCAAAATTGAATGAGAATGAAATGGTCCCTGCAGGTATGCTAAATAAACCCACTCAGTAAAATAATTTAGACTTCAGAAGTCTACTTCTTTTGTTGCAGATATACATCTCTGATTGACATTTAGATAAATCAGCTGAACCAAACCTTAATAAAATTCTCTTCATTAGTCTAAGATATCATTTTCTCTATGCCAAAAGCACACAGCTTTGTAGACAGCTCAGGTTCCATAGCTGTTACAGTGACATTTATACATTACATGTGCCACATGGAAGTTTGTAAATTGAACTGCTATCCATATTTGGCTTTGAAAATTTAACTAATACAAGAGGAAACACCCATTTAATCTCTCAACTTTCTGACAGATATTAACAGGGCTATCTAAATACCTTCTCTGCCTATTTAAATAGATCGCCCTTAGCTGCACATTATCTACAGTTTCTACTCTACCTACGCTGTTTTGCACTCTTATAGTGTGGGGAGTTCTACCTACAGTTTCTGAATTCAGTTTGATGCTGGAGATATCTCTAAAAATATCATCTACGCTAACCATGCAACCTCAGGTACCTAAATTAAGAACAGAGTTTCTGTGGTCTCTACCCTAGTTGCAAGGTAAAGAAAGGGGCAAGGAGGCCTCACTGGCAAGTTATGTGCCTCATTGTTTCACCAGTCTCATCTAGCTGTTTAAAATCTTCCCTGGGAAAAAGCTTTCTTCTTGTTAATGACTGCGCAGAGAACCATGCCACTGAAAGCCGAGCCAGCAATGTGTATTTGCAGCGAAGGCAGCCAACAGATTCCTTGGCTCCATCAGGCAAAGCAAAGCCAGCAAGTCAAGGGAGGTGATACTTTCCCTCCACCCAGTGCTGCTGAGACATATCTGGGTGCTGGGCTCACTAGTGCAAGGGAGTTGTGGACAAACCAGAGCAAGTCCAGCACTGTGCCACAAAGATCATGAAGGGACTGGAGTATCTCTCATTTGTGGAGAGGATGAGAGAGCTGGGAGTGTTCAGTCTGGAGAGGCTCAGGGAGATCTTGCCAACATGTACAAATACCGGATGGGTTGGAAAGAAGACAAGAGAATAAGATTCTTCCTAGAAACGTCCATTGAGAGAGGAGTAGTCAACGGGTACAAATGAAAAAACAGAAAATTCCATCTAGACACGAGAAAACATCTTCTACTGTGATTATGGTCAAACACTGGAATGGGTTTCCCAGAAAGATTGTGAAGTCTCCATTTCTGGAGGTGTTCAAGACATGACTGGACACAGTTCTGGGCACCCTGATGAAGCTGATCGTGCTTGAGAAGGGGTTTGGACTAGCTGAATTCTGTAACTCAAAAGGTCCCTTCCAATCTACACACATAACACACAAAAACAACAAAACAAAACCAAACAAGAAAAAACAACAAACAAACATCCCTCCAACAAAACAAAACCCAAAACACAACAAGAACAAAACCCCACCAAAAAAAAAAAACAAACAAAAAACCCCCAAACAAACCAATCAACCAAAAAAACCCCAAACCAACCAACCAACCAACCAAACCCCAAACCAACCAACCAACCAACCAAAACAACCAACCAATGAAAAAAACCCAATAAAACATGAAAGCTAGCTGCATAAAAAGGGTATGAGTATCTGCCTTTGGAAGATAAGACACTCCATTTTGAACGCAAGCCTAACTGGCCTTTTTATTGGCTTCCTATCTTCATATCAGACTGAGATACCATGGGATGCAGATAAAGGGAAGACACTAGATTATAACTAACAGCTATTAATTTGTATATGAGCCTGGCAGGCAGCCCCTACCTTCTCTGGCAGAACTCCCCTGCAAGCATTTCAGCCTTCAGCAGAGGATAAAGCCAAAGCCCTCATGTTTTTCTGCTCAGAGGGCTGTTTTTCCCTGGTGGGCCGGAAGAGGAAGCAAGAACTGTAACAAGCTGGGTAACAGCAGGAGTGCAAGAAGGAGGATTCTGAGCTCCTTTGTGAGCCCAAGGGTGTGCCTAAAAGACACTCAATAATGATAATCTGGAGCAGACACGGTTAATAACGTAATTATTTCTATTAATTTTGTCTAGATTTACATATTTCCTCAGGTTAGATAAAATATTGTGTCCAGTTCTGGGCCCCTCAGTTCAAGAAGGACAGGGAACTGCTGGAGAGAGTCCAGTGTAGGGCANGTAAGACAAGGGGTAATGGGTTCAAACTGGAACACAAGAGGTTCCACTTAAATTTGAGAAGAAATTTCTTCGTAGTGAGGGTAACAGAACACTGGAACAGGCTGCCCAGGGAGGTTGTGGAGTCTCCTTCTCTGGAGACATTCAAAACCCACCTTCCTGTGTAACCCCATCTAGGTGTTCCTGCTGCGGCAGGGGTATTGGACTGGATGATCTTTTGAGGTCCCTTCCAATCCCTAACATTCTGTGATTCTGTGAAAGTGCTGTTGTGCTTATAAGCCAAATAATAATTATTTCTTTCTTCTCTGGCACAGTGCTAGGAAATGCACTGACGTCCTGCAGCATGCACATGCTAGAACTGAGGACAGTGGAAGTACTCAGGTTACTTCAGCAATGTAGGAGCAGAGCATTACCCACGGGTTGCTGCAGGCTGAGCTGCCTGGCCTTACTTCTCTGAGGATATAACACATAAACAGCTTCAGCCGAAAAAAGGTTCCCAGTGGGAGTGAGCACAGACATGATGGTGCAGCTTACCCAGATCAAGGGAAGAACAAAAGCAGAAGGGTTTTGCAAAACAAGACAAAAGCTGGGAGTCTGCTGAGTGACCAGGCAAGTGAAGGTTATCCAACCTTTGTCAACTGTCTTTGGGGTAAGCTGATATTTTTTGTGACATCTCAGAAAAGAACAGAAGTAGCAGCATCAAATTAAGCAAAACAGTTTGAGATGAATGGAAAAGATGGGAAATTCTGAAGATCAGTATCTAGGAACACAACAGGATCTAGTGAATAAGTATAAATAATTTGCTACTATGTCAAAAGCTTTGAGGATCACATCATTCTTTATTTTCCTGAGAAATATGAATGCAGGTTTCTATTTTTATTTTGTCAGAGCAGACAGTGACAGTACCGTATTTTTCTGCATTCAGTGAACGAAGTGACAGAATTGTCAGCTCAGCTTTATGTAACAGAAGGTTACATCTCTCACCAATAACATTCGCCATGTTTATGTTAAAAAAAAAAGTAAAGCATATAAGATAAACAACAACTTTCTTGCAGAAATGCATCCTGTAGTTTTCCACTTTGGAAATAGGACTAGAGAACGAAACAGGAGAGAACTGCCAGGGACACCTACTTCTGACTGGGGAATGAGCCATGACAGGCACTTATATCACACTCATTTTCATGCAGAGGATGCCATTTGCATTTGAGTTACATCCCTGTCACATGGGAGCAAGAGAGTCAGCATCCAGCTAAATCCTTCCTTGCAGAATATGTCTTGTCGGCCTGTGGCATCTTACCAGCAGACAAAAAAGGCATGGCACGATAAGGAAAATATCTCATTCTTCCTGTACCCTGCTAAAGCTGTGCAAGAAAAGCAACGTAGCCTCAAGTGGCATATTCTGGTATCTTCTCTTTCCAACACAGTACCCATAGAAGCTTCAGAAGGGACAACCTCCCTCCACAATCCTGAAGGACTCACTCTTTCATGTAACATACATTTTGTAGGGGGAAGGTAGGCTTACTGTTCATGGCAGGCACTTTCATACAAATTACTTTCCATTATTTTCTTTCCTGTGCTTCAACTACAAAACAACAGCCCTCTTCTATTAAAAAATATAAAGAGATCTTTGCAAATCCTACACTTCTGTAACCCAGGAATGTCTGTTCCAAAAGCAGGACAAAGGTATCTGAGGTACAGGACTCAGAAGAAGAAAAAGCCACAAACGATCAATGATTGCCATGATTTATATTCAAGTTGCTTGGATTTTGGATTGGGGCCTGAACAACACAGCAGGTCTGATGATGCCATCCTTATTCATATGGGTAATGCTGTTATGAACAGTCCAGCTCACTACTTGGTGAATAAAGGATTGCCAGACCAGCACTTAAGCAGAAGCAAATATGGCACAGGATTTCCTGGGGATTAATGCTGGCTGGGAGTTGATGATAGCCTGACGCACAGGCAGTCATTAATCTTAATCCTCAGGAAACGATCTGTACCAAGGTCATTATTTCTGTAATAAGATAAAAGCAAACAAAAAACTAATGTTGCTCAGATATTTATATTTTTAATTAATGATGAGGATTCAACTGAAAAGTCCATGTCCCATTAACAAATACCTTACACATTCGCCTGTTAGAATGGTTGAACTCTGACCGCAGAAGCTTTATGCCAAGATCATCATTTTGAAGAGGAGAAGCCTTCCTTGTCTTAGATTGTTAATCAACAGCATGGCTGCACACCTGCCTGAATGCAGTGCCAAAAGTCCAGCAACTCCAACTGATCTCAGATATTATTCATCTGTCAGAGATGGGCTGAACACTTTGCAAGCCCACTGATTCCAGATAGTTTACAAACTGGCTTTCACAAGACAGGAAAAAGCCATGGCAAAATCAAATTAGTGTGGAAAAGGAAGGACAGGTTCACAAGTGTGTAGTTGCATATTAGGATCACTTTGTTTATCTACATGTTGTGAAAAGTAAAAAATTCCTAAGGTCATTTCTCTCTCATTTCATATTTTCCTACTCACAATCAAGTGTCTATTTAAGAGGCTCCCAGATAAAGTAGAGGTTGGTTCTGACTTCACAAATGAATTATTCAGGAGTACATATCATGAGCTGGTTTTCTATAAATACATTGCATATTAATGTAACAATCACGCCGTGTAGGTCAAGCTGACCTTTAATAGACACATAGCCTATTTATACATTCCATGTTGCTTATGCTATCAAGAGTATTTAGATGGGACTTCTTTTCTGTCAGCCTTGCAAAGCCCACACAAGTCCAAATGACAGACCAGTGTGTCTTTTCACGCCATTTTCTTTGCAATTGTTGAAGAGAATGTAACAGTGAACTTTACGACTGACATAAAGAGAAAGAAAAGCCGTACATCCGCAGTACAATAACTGGAAATTTTACTTCTAACAGCAACATTAGATCTGGAAGCTGCGCAGCGTTGAGCACAGACTTCACGAGTGCTCTTCCAGAGACTGCAAACCCAATTCACTGGGGTGTGCCCACTGCAGGGCTGGTGGTGCCTGCTCGGGACGTGCTCTGCCTGACGGACCCAGCAGCCCAGGAGGAGAGCACACGCTGGGGAAGCCATCCTGCGGGAAGAGGGTGAAAGAAGGTGGGTGCAGGTGAGCGAGATGCAGTATGAGGAAAGGCAAGGATGGCAAATTGTAGCAAAATGGGGAAAGACGAAATGAGAGAGGGAGGAGGACAAAAGCAGTATGCCCAAGTGCAGGAGCTGCCAGAGCACCTGTGTATGTGTCAGGTTTGATTTACACCTTTCGCAGTTTTTTTCCTTTGAGGATGGCACTCTGCAATGTTCTCATATATTGTTCTTTAGCTGCAAGTCCAACACATACAGCTAATGACGCAATGTTTTTGACCTATTGATCTAATAATCTGGCAGAAATACTGAGGGGATCTAAACTGACTAAAACGGGACAGAAAAATACTCAGTATCTTTTTCTGCTCATTCTTTGAGTCTGATCCATACTCTCACTATGTGACTGGGAAGAAATCCTTCAACCTCACAGGTCATGCACAAGGTCCACTGCTTTTCATTACACGAGTGCAACAGAGCTTATTTCCTTTGCTTACACAAAAGTCAAAACTAACACCAATCACTTGTTCATTTCTTATGTTTGGGTTTTTTTGTAGTAGGAAAGGGCATGTGAAGTGGAGAAAGCCATGTGGGGTAGGCAATCCTTTACATTTCTACGTCCCTCTAAAAGATGGGTTTATAGAGCAAAGGGCTGTGCATCTCGGATGCTTCTGATAAATACTACTCCTTTTAACTCTTAACAATGAAATGCTATCAGCTTGAAAAATCGGTTAGCTAGCATTGTAAAAGTCTGTTCAAGTAAACATGATGCACCAGTTGATTGTTTGGTATCCATTATACACAGCATGATTAAAATACAAGAACATGGTGAGAGTTTGGTAGGTAAAATTCATACAGAACCAAACAGATAATCAATACTGCATAGAGCAGGTACTCATATCTGTTACTACACACATTTCTTAATTGAATGTAAGGGTCAAATACAATGCCATCCAAATTCATTAACTAGTATTACCCACCTTGGCCAGTCACAATATTACACCAAATTAGAATACCTTTTCTTTTATGCAGGCTCACAGAATTATCTGAATACAGAGTAATGAATGTGGACACTTAAAACCTCAGAATTTCAGGAAACAATGTGAGTGTTCAGTGGAGATACCCAACACTCCCTGTGTCTGCCTTCCAAACTGCCCGTTGTGCTAATGATCTTGCTTACAAACGAGGTGGTGCCTCAGAAGAAGTTAAAAACCATAATGTGTGACAGAAAAGTGGGTGGACTATTTTTTTTCACATTTCTTCTATACATCTGGGCACATCAGTAAAAAACTAAAACCAGAGTTCCACTTGCAAAAAATATTTATTGAATTGCGCTCCTATATTGGCACTTTCGCACTCTCATTAATTAAAATTTGAATTTTGTGAAGTCAGTGGAGATTTGAAATATTAGCCCCTTTGATATCAAGACCAACTTAGATGTCTGCACATACATAGGCTATTTTCCAGTGTCTTCTTGGCCATTTCTTTGTGAAAGCTGTGCATTAAAATACAATATCTACTGCAAATGTTGGTAGATTTTTTTCCCTTTGTAAATTTAAACCCAGTGTGTCAGTTTTAGTGAAACATACAGGTGGTTACTGCCTTGCACTTATTTATAGGCCACAAGACCTTTATATTTCATTTTTTTAAAATAATACTAATTCCAGGGACAAATGTAAGAGTTTGGAGAGGAAAACAAACAAACACTAAAGCACTGTGAGCAAAGAGACCCTGAAGAAAATTCTGCTGGAGTAATTTAAATAAGATTTATCCTTCAAACCATCTCTATTAATCCACATTGATCTCACATGTTTTACTGAAATGATGAAGAACAGCACTGAGTTACCTGATAAACTTAATTATAATACCTAATTTTCAAAAATGCTGGTCTTCTGTGTCTCCCAAGCTGGATTTCAGATTTCAAAACCCTTTCTGCACGTGCTGTCACAAAGCGGGAAGCCTCTGGATCATACTGCATGGTACAAGCTTACTGCAGGGGAAATGTAGCGAGGAAAGGTTTGAAAGCTGAACAAGCTATGTCTGGGAAGCAACTGAAATAATCTCGAGCAATGGAAAAATAACTAAGAGCTGATCTTATTTCTAAATCTCCATTACGTCCAAATTGAACTCCAGTCAACATATCTAGCTTTTCTGTGTTCTTCAATCTGTCATAAAGGTTCGTCCCCACTAATGGGCTCTTCCCAGCTTGCTTTTCTTCTCTAATTTTTTAAAATGATTTGATTAAGTCTATTTACTGCTTCAGATGATTTGTTATTTTTGTTTGTGTTAGCACTATTTGAGACACCACAGGCATCCGCAGGCCAGGAGCTTTGCTTTAAGAGAAAAGATGAGTGCAAAGGATTGTAATGAAAAATTACAAAATTACGGCTTTTCATTAAAAAGTGAAAAATTGAGATTGCAAGTCTTTTCTTCTTTTAGTGAGTGAAAAGCTTGGCTACCAGCTGGGTAAAGATGAGACTTACTGGGTGCAGCCATTAGAAAGCCTGCTCATCTGCAAATAAAGGAAGCCAAACGTGTAACTGCCATAAACTTCTCATGTCCTTTTTCTGCTTTGAATGGGAATAGCTGGGGCACAGAGTCCCGATGACTCCACACACACAGGCAACAGACTTTGGCATTAACCAAAGAGAGAAGCAATGTGGATCATGATGAGAGCAAAAATAATGGTGTGGATATTGCAAGGGCTAAAATTGCCCTTGTGTTGGCAAAATGAGTGTCACCTTCAGCTTTTGAAAAGGGAAATGGAAAAGTAGATTTGCCTTGTCCAAGAGATACAGAGAAATTTAAAATGCTGTACGTGATGTTGCAATGAGAACCTTAGAGGAACCTAAATGCAAGGAAGTGCTACATATAGTTTATGGCCACCAATGTTTGGAAGTTCTCACTGTCAGTCATATTTTAAGTCTCTCTGGTCCCTCACACTTCCTTCACAAGTGCTGTTTCTCATGACACTTATTACTACAGCAAGAAATGTCCAATGGATACACATTCACCAAGTAAACACCTGACCTTGAATTTTCTGGAAGTCTACCAGAAGCCGAGATTCAAATCACCCCACAGTTGCAAAGCAATTATGGTTTTCCTGTGAACTTCTCAGACCAAAGCAACCATGGTCTTCCTGCTAACTTCTCAAAGAAAAAAAAGGAACTACACCACACTTGGATAAAGCAAGCAAACTGTTAACATGCATGTAACACAGTGGGATGATTGTCACATTTTTCCTAATGTCAGCATTAATCCACCCAATGTCAAACCAGCAGACCCTCATTCTTTTCTATATTCCATGTGACAAATTACCTACCTTCCCTCCCCCGCCCCCCCAATTTACTAAAATCAAAACCAGGAAATAAAATAAAAAACAACTCCACAAAAATACAAGAGCATAGGATTTCTGTAACTTTAAAATTGCTGCAAAAGCCAGAGGTGAAGCAAAACAGTAGTTACCATATATATCAGCCAAGTGACCTGTTTTAGTTAGCACTGCAAGGAATCCACTTCCTAAGCTGCAAGTCTTGTTGGAAGTATGTATATCAATCCATAAGTGTGCAAAACTCTTGCAGAAAATTCAGAGACATTCAGACTCATGAAAGCAATGGAAATGATTAAAAAAAAATAGTTTCATGGGGAGAAGGCAAAAGGAAAGTATTTGTTTGCTTTTGCAACAGAAAACAAAAACACATAATAGGAATACCTTCAGCAAGAGGGTCCAGTGTGTGAATCATGAGCTGGAAGATGCTGTTTCTCATTAGACTGTTGTGGAGAGATGCAGAGCTTCCTCCCCGCTGGAGCCGTGGCTTGGTCTAGGTGGAAAAATAAGGGGAAATATTTAGGGGTTTTTTTGTTATTTGTGCGCAAACAGGTCCGAAACACTATGAATTGATCTCACATGTCACTACACAGTCAAGCATTTTCAACCATCATGTATAGCAAGCTACATTAAACTATACACCATATCCAAGCATTGCCATATGTATAGACGTTTGTCTGGATGGGATGGATCATCAGATTAGTCATTAGTCTCCCAAGGCTGAGAAGAAGTGAAAAGGAATCTTTCTTTGTGATAACTCTTGAGATGTTAAGAAAATAAACCCTCCACATTTGCACCAGGAAGAATTCATAGTTTATGTTTCTTTGTAGAACATTGTGGTTGAACCCCTGAAGCATGTTCTAATTTTTATTGCCTCAGTAAATTATATGCGGATTATCAGAACTGTGGAGAAAAAGGGCAGAGGGTATCCCTTTTTAATGGCAAAATCCTACAGCTCAGTCAGAGTGAAACACACTCCTTGCTTTGCTTCAATCTATTAAATGTTGATTGCAAAACCAGATTGTGAGTGTGGTATGGCAGTGCAGACACCCATAGCAATGCAGCTAACATACAGGTATCTTTCACATGCTTTTAAAGAAATTTAAAATGTATTCTGAAGTTCTTGTCCCCATGCCATTGTCTAGAACAATAATCAATGCATTTAATATATCCCATAGAGTAAGGCTGCTTTGTGGATGGCTCTCTGCTTGCTTCAGTAAAAAGGATAATCAGACCCAACAGACTGCTGACTAATAAGACCTTGAAATCCAATTACAGAAAAAAAACAACCCTGAAGAAAACAGTATTTTGCAACAATACATGGTACATGGATTAATCCTTGGTGTCATACAAACAGTAAATGAAAAATTATAGAAACTGAACAAGAACATTAGTTCACTGCTTTCTCATTGGAAAGAAATTATTTGAATTCTACAGCAGCACAGGAGGGGGAATGAAATCCCAGTAATTTAGAAAAATGCTGATGTGTGCCAAACCAAAGAAAAGCTTGTCTCACCACCCTCCTGAGAAATAAATGCTCAGACACATACTAATTGCTGCCTACCGTCAGTGTTTGGTCATCCTTGTCGCCAGCATTAGGTGACTGCATGAACGGGAAAAAGAACAAAAAGAAGTGTCAGATGGAGCATGCATAGAAAGGAAAGGCAGTAAAACACCACAGATGTCTGATCCTATGAATGCTGTTGTCATAGGTTTTTGAACCAGTCAAATTAAAGCATTCAAGTGATCAAGTAATTCAGAGTAAATTCACACTGCAATGTTGCAGGAGACTTTTATTTTTGTCATTTTCTTGGATATGAATCGTCATCACTTCAGGACCTGGCACACAGCAGCTGGGCTGCAGATCGCCATGTTCAGTTCACACAAATTACTCCTGGTATGTCAACCAGCGTGAGAGAGTGAGGGCTGAAAAACTAAAAGCCATAAGAAACTCCGGATTGACCAACAATTCAACGAGAAGCCTAAAAAGGAGCAACAATACCGTGGCATTTTTCAGGAAGGGACTGAGCAAGGCAATTTTTAAAAGATGTTTCAGTTTAACCACTCCAAGCAAATGGCCATTTAGCCCAAACTGGCAGCTCTGGCTAAGGGCAGGCAACATGGCACTGCTTTGCCATGAAGAAAAATGCTTTCAAGTAAGTGATGTATCCTAGAGGTGATTTGTGATTCCTTTGTCCTACCCCTAGAAGAACAGCAGCAGAGCACATCATCAGGCATCACTTCTGAGGCTGAACTGAATTTGCACTGAAAACAAGTAAATGCAAAATTTTGTATCTGATTTTTACTCCCAAGTTTTGCTTGCTTCTTTAATAGAAGTAACACTTGTGTTAAATGGGAACCCAGAAATTTTGTCATGGAATATGTTTCCATGACATCTTGAAAGTTGTATAATAAAGTTGTGTTACTTTTCTAGTTACTTTGCTTATCCTAAGGAAGGAAAGTTAACACCAGAATACAAAACTTGAAACTCCAGTCAACAAGTACTAATTAAAATAGGACACACTGCAAACTCCAGCTGTCTCACATTCAATCTTATTTGGTCATAACCCCTTCCCCACATAGTGGCATGTAAATAATTTCCTCCATCTCAAGGCTATTGTTTGATGCCTTACATAAAAAACAAATTAACTCAGAACTCATCTGTGGCCCATCTCCCCAGTGCCGTGAAACCCGGTTTTTGGACACACATCGACACGAACTTTTAGGACATGCCTTTTGAGTCAGTGAATTAACCTTGAAGGTTAAGTGGAAAGCAAGCAGTTATGAGCAAGCCTTGATAACAGAGCAGATCCTTTATGTACCATAATAAGTAAAAGAATAAGCAGAACTGAACCTTTTGTCAAAAATGCAATCCTCCAGCTGTGAATATTAACTTGAAGAAGAGATAATGAGGCAAAGAAAAGATCTTTGATCTTTGTTCTAATAAAGGAACTAACTGTCACCTCTGAAATCAGTCTTCCCTGGTGTGACAAATGGTTAGGGAAAAAAAAGTTTTATGCCTCTACTGCATGGAAAGAACTTCTAATGTAACGGAAGGGAAAGGAAAGAAAAAAGAAAATACAAAACCTGTGTTCTCAAATGTCAATAAAAGCATGGATGCAGCTTAGAAAATTTTTGCATAATGTGTATACTTAATATAGTACAGATACATATGCTCTTTCAGGTTCAAATCCATACACGCACTTGCAAATCTATGCTTTATTTGTGCACACTGTGAGGGACCTTCATGGGAGGGAAAATTTACTTTGCAGCACAATTTGCAAGAAAGCAAAAGGGACAAGCTAGGAAAAGTTATTGTCTCCAGAGAAGCAATTTAGGACAGTCAAGTCCTAAAGATCTGTGAGCATAGTTACAGAAGTAAAGTTTGTGAGATGCGGATGAGAGTTCCAAACTGAACTTTAACAAAAGTTTAAAAAAATATTATTTATTATTATTCGTGGCTTTGACCTTTTGAATATAGGAAATTTGTTTCTTAATTTTAATACTGGAAGACATGAGAATATATAATTGATAAATCTGAGTAATTCATTGTGTTCTACCTGACAAAGGGCTGAAGAATGTCACTTTTCTTACGGACAAGAAGGGTTCAGAGCATTCAGCAAGCCTCAAAAATACTGAGAATGCTCTAGGCTTAATATGAAGGCATTTCTAACAACAACAACAACAAAATCATATTGAAGGAAACACTGTCGTTTACTTGAAAGGGAATGGGATGAAGCTGCATGGATGTATAAAAACAACTACATGATAATTTGTACCATATAATTTGATTTGGAGAAGATAGTTATGTTATAAAGAGAAAGAATAATGAAATATAATTTGCATATATGTTAAGCAAATAAAAGTGAAAACCACATCTGAAATTAATTCTTCATCAGTACAGAATGGGATACAACATTGTGAAACAGATTTTTTAAATTGTTTTTTTCCACACGCGATTAATAATGCAATTGTTTCTGAGCTTAACTTGCCAGCAAAGAAATATTCAAGACTGGAATATAAATAGAATTTTAAGGCAGAAAAGCCTCCACAGTTTTAGGAACAGGAATGTAAACAACGGATTTACATTTTGCAGATACTAAATACTTATAGTGTCTGAACTAACTCCTGGATTAACAATAACAACACCTTAAAACAGTCTTTTAAACTATGGCAGTGAAAAAGTCAGTTGTGGTGTTGCTGTTTCCATCATGTATTTGATGATATTTTGTCCCCATTGGGATGGCAAATTAAACTACTTTCCTATTGTTTAAAGTGAGTTTTAAATTTACCTGTTCATTGCTATATAAATCAGGTACCACATACTGCATTGCAAAGTATTCTGAAGTATCATTTTTCCTTTTTAGAAACATTTAGTATTCAGACATTTTATGCGATATTTTAATTTAAGACAACACTTAAAAACTGGTTGTGTTTCTTTACACTGGGAGTAAATACTATATTTTTGGACATACTCAGTAGTGACTTCATTAAAGAAAAGACACTTTTTCTGTAAAGATAATTTTGCTCCTAAATCATGGCAACCATTGTATAATAGTTCCCTCAGATCAGAAAGAGATGGAAATTCCGTGTCTTCTGTGCATGACACATATTTCTGAAAGATTTACAAGTAAAAAATTATCTTTTGTATTTACATATTATAATTTCTTTAAAACCATGCATATATTACAGTCATGCAAAGTGAAAACTATGTACTCTACTATACTCTCCCATAAGAAAGTATCTGGGGTACAATCCCTTATTATGTTTTAATCCGAATTATAGAAGATGAATCATGAGACAATTCACTGATTTGTTTCTACAGAATTCACCAAAATATTTGTTGGTTCTCCTGTACGCCATAGCAAGTACTTAAGACTTTGTGCATCCTCCTGCCTGTACCATTTGCCCCACCTGTGCTAAAAGTCTTAAAACATTTTATTTGAAGAAGAACACAAAAAAAAGTCTACTTGCTATGAAGAAATGATCTTTGCTATCCTTTTCACACATCTCTTTTTCTTGATGACATAAGTCCGTTAGTGGTTAATCCTGACACCTTCCTTGCCTTTCTTGGGAATGTATGTTCCTGAGAAACAGACGCCTGAAGTAATTCGTGCATGAAACGATACCTTACTAACTATGTGGCAAATCTCCTCATGCTTTCCTTTAAAATAAAGGGCATCATGACAGTCAAATGAGGGTCAGAATCTATAAAAAACTCTTAATATTTGATATGGAACATGCTTGTTAATAAAAGACAGCCAGTAACTTGAACTATCTATTAGATTATGTAATCCAAAACCAGAATTAAGAGAGCTGACTGCCTGCAGCTCTAGAGTTGCCACTCTAGCTGAAGTTTCTGTGTCACAGGTTCAATAATAGCCTGAAACAACTACTGAACTGGACTGCACACCCGCTTCTCCTAATATGAGAAAATCAGGCTGCCAAACAACAGCAGGTAAAAACAAAACTGGATTTCAACCTCCTTTCTACTACGTGGGTTCACTTCTCTTTCCTGATTGCTAAATCTTTTCCAGCTATAATAACTAAAAAGCTGATTTTTTTTAATCAGCTTTTATGGGAACAACGGAAGTTCACAGTGTTTAGTGGCTGGAAGTGTTATGCTCAATGCAATATGGTGTTTCTAATTATTGTAGAATATAAGCCCAGATAAGGTTTTGATAAATTGTCTCAAGATGTTTTATAGTGAATGACTTCTATTACTCTCTCTTATGCTTGTTTTCAAAAGTGGCATCTGGACTTTGCAATTTTATATCTACCAGTGAGTCACTGTTTGTCAGTCCTGAATTCAATTACAGGTGATAGTTTTCTGGGTGCACAGGGGTCTCTAGTCTTTGCAAGACATTTATGCTTAAAGCCTGTGGGTTTTTGTTAGGTCGAGCCGCAGAAAAATTAGATGTACTTCAAAGGCAGCCACTGAAGTCAATTTAGTTAACCTAAGAGGGTCTAGATAATTCCTAAAAATCAGTATTCTGCGCGCTAGTAATGTACTTGGTATAGAATGGCTCTGCATTTATTTGAAATTATATGATGTTAGGTTAATGCATAACTAAAATCCAAAGCAACAAGGTCAGCTAGACAGGTTTCAGAAATTAGCCTAATAAGCTCAGTGAAGAAACCAAAACCAAAACCAAACCAAGCAACCAAAAGAAGGTAAGGTATTATTCTATCTAGTTCTTTTATTACATACCTTTGTGGATTTTACCAAATTAGAATCCCTTAGACCTCCCTTCCATGAATATCTCAAAACAATCTCATGTTATAACCCTTGCCTACACAATGGCTAGGAATTAAATAGTTGAAAGGAAGCTGAAAAGTTCAAGTCCTAATGATCAAAACATACTTAAACTAGAATTCTTCCAGATGGAAAGGAAACTGATGGTATTTTAATTTCCATATTACTGCTTAGTAGATCATTACCAGAATCCAGTCTGTGAACTGAGTACAGAACCTTGGATCTTATTTAAAACAGAAGAGGAAAAAGCTTTAGTAAGCACACTGTAGAAAAACCAAAACTCCCTTTCACTTTGCCTGCTCCTTCCTTCCTCTCTCCCTTCCTTCCTCCCTCCCTCCCTCCCTCCCTTCCTTCCTCCCTTCCTTCCTTTCTTCCCTTCTTTCCCTTCCTTCCCTTCCTTCCTTTCTTCCCTTCTTTCCCTTCCTTCCTTTCTTCCCTTCTTTCCCTTCCTTCCCTTCCTTCCACATTTCTCTTTCCTAAAAGTAAACAGGGAGTTCCACCTAAAGAAGCAGACTTCTGTATTGTTGAATAAAATAAATACAATTCACACAGAATCACACAGAATGTTAGGGACTGGAAGGGACCTCAAAAGATCATCCAGTCCAATCCCCCCGCCAGAGCAGGAACACCCAGATGAGGTTACACAGGAAGGTGTCCAGGCGGGTTTTGAATGTCTCCAGAGAAGGAGACTCCACAACCTCCCTGGGCAGCCTGTTCCAGTGTTCTGTCACCCTCACTGAGAAGAAGTTTCTTCTCAAATTTAAGTCGAACCTCTTGTGCTCCAGCTTGAACACATTACCCCTTGTCTTACCATTGCTTGTCACTGAGAAGAGCCTGGCTCCATCCTTGTGACACTCACCCTTTACATATTTATAAACATTAACGAGGTCACCCCTCAGTCTTCTCTAAACTAAAGAGACCCAGCTCCCTCAGCCTTTCCTCATAAGGGAGATGCTCCACTCCCTTCATCATCTTCGTCTCTCTGCGCTGGGCTCTCTCAAGTAGTTTCACAAGAACCATACCCAGAATTGAATTGAGGTTGAAAGCTCACTTTATTCATCAAAACAAAGAATTTATCAAATTAAGCCAAAACTGCAGAGACATTGAGATGGATCACATTTGGATACCCGGCTGCATTTACAACTGCTTGTTTACAGGCACCTAGTATGAAAGTTCTAGCCCTGGGCAAAGCAGAATAGCTTCATTCATCCAGATCAGTTCCCTCTGTCATGCCACTCTGTTCATGAAACTACACAATGTGCACACACACAGTGAATCCTCATAAATGTTTAGAAGAGATGCATCTTAGTTGATTCAAGCAGTGAGAAATGGATGGTTTAAGGTATCAGTTGCTAAATTGCATGCTAATGTTAGGTCAACTGACTTAATTCCAGATTTTTACATATACCGTTATCTGAAATAGGATATTACTCATCCAGTCAGCCTGGTGGACCAGTCCTATGTCATTTAGTTATTCCACATGCATCAGAAAGCCAGAGTCTGCCCTGTGTCTCTTACCTTCTCTGAACTTGCTTAAAGTCAGGTATCTTTGGCTTAGGATGGCAATGTAATAGCTCAAGCTTAAAGACATGATGAGTTTTTAATCACCTTAGTGTCAGAAGTAATTATGCAGTTTTAAGTTGTCCTCTTATCCTCATTTCTAGACTTGTCAATGAAGTCACCTTTTGCAATTTTTTAAAATTATATAAATTAGCAACATAGTTCCGTACATCTGTGTAACTTTCAGGGAGGCAAAAGAATCTTAAAAAAATATCTAAAGTTAGGTACTTACAGCAGTCGTTAGATACTCATGCACATAAAACCTTTGTTCACCAGCGACAGTTTAAATACTTCAGCATGGATTTATTTGGCTAGCTTTAAAATACCTGGATTTAAAGTGTTTAATATGCTGCTACTTGATCAACAACATTACATGGGAAAGCATTAGTGAGTATTCCAAGATTAAGTTCTCAATATTTTTTAAAAAGTCTGAACTAAAATCACCCATGACACAAACTGCAAATTCTGGGCAGAGGGCTGGGAAGGTTTTCAGCTGAACTCCAACAACACCACAGAGACTCCTGACAGCAGGTGCCTCCTCTTCATTTCTTACAACTCAATCAAACCTCAGTGGCTCAGGAAGAAGCCATCAAAAAAGGATTTCCTAGCACTTCTGCCTACCTAAATTCACAAAGGATCCACTACATATTGTTGAAATTTTAGAGTTTGTCTTAAAAATACTCACAATAATGTCCAGAGAGGAAAGTGCTGGGCAAACCTTAGTGCTTGCTGATGCTATGCTGATTTGCAGCTACCGAATAAATCTCATTGCAGCGAGCCGGCTGTACATTGCAGAGGATTCATCACAAGGGCAAAAAGGCTGAAGTTTCACTGCCTGTCCACCCCCAGCACTCTGGGGACCCTCAAGGATGTGGGCAGCTCCAGCTGCAGAGAAGCCACCCTGCACAGCCTGTAAGGACAAACTGCTGAATCAGTGTGTCCTCAGCTGCCCTGGTCACCTCCTCTTTCCACCAAGTTCTGCTCACTTCTCTGTCTTACTTCACAGCTGCCTTTCCCCCTCAGGGGACTTCATCATCAGACAGCAGAAACTCAGACCAGATCTGGCTCTCAGGATAGCAACTGCAAGAAGAATGTAATCAAATGTGAGGGGGCACGTAAAATAATGAACGATACTGAGAAAGGTAGCTGGGCATTGCTAATAGTTGAGGTTTCCCACAGTGTCAGAAGGGGAGAGAGAATAGAAGGTAGAACACACGCCCTTAAATGAGACAAAGGGAAAGCCTTGCAGGACTCTGTGTGTCAGTTCTACATCAACCTGATAGCAAAATTTAGCAGATTTGCTTCTGTTCCTCCATTTCCCCATCTGTAAGCTAGGAATAGAGCCACTGTTGGTAAAGAACTTCATTCTGATTTAGAGGGATGATTGCATTTGGGCAGGTTACCAGGTAAGACCGCCTTGTCTTCAGCAATTAATTTTGCTCTTTGGGTTTTGCATCTTCTACTGAGCACAACGTACATGTTCATCTCAATAAGCTACAAAGCAGAACTTCTCTGAGAGAAGCAACTCCAATAGCTATAGGAAGAAGACCAAAGTGTACCTCTTGCAATGTTCTTTTAGCTAACAAACATCAAAGATTTTTTTATCTTTTCAGACTATTCATGGTTTACAAGATTATATGACAAACAAAGCACACAGAATGTTTGTACTTTTTACATCTATCAGGATGTTAGACTGATTGCTCAACATTGTAAAAGTAAAACTGATTAAAAGATGTTTTTATTTAATACACCCACTAACTGTGCTATCATACACTTTCTCAGTTTTAAAAATTGAAAACCAAACATTACATCTGAAGCAAAACAAAGCCTTGCTAAGAGCAAATACCTTAATTTTGCAAATTTGACTAAACAGTATTTCAGACTCACTGTCTTTACAACAGACATGGAATACCATCTACCTTCATATTCATCCTTCAGATAACCGTTTTCAGCTATTTTTGCCACTGCCTTCTAGGTCATTCTGATCACCCGAAACATGCAAATGCCATCTAAGGGTTTGCCTTGTATATGACAAGGGTGTAAGGAATGTTAGGGAGAAAAAGCATTAAGAAAAAATAGAACATAAATTTTACAGAAACACCTGCAGATAAGAAACCAACACTGTACTGCTAGCGAGCCTGATAGAGCTGCACACAGAAAAGCAAGTCCAAATATCCAAATTTCATCTACAACCATAAAGCAAAACAAATTGTTTTCTTCACATTAGGTGAAGAAAAAAAAAGACCACATCAGCTTCTGTCTTACTTTGATTCCCCCTGCCTTTTAATTATTTTTCTACAGTGTTCTGCTTTGCATTAAGATGAAAGAGAAGATCTGTGGCTCTGTAAGCTGGGCTTCTGGAGACCACCAGGCACATGTTCTGGAAAATCTGCAGCATTTACATGCCAGATTACTTTTAACTCCTTTGGAGCCAAGAGATGAAACAGAGGCAGAAAGACCTGAGGAGCACTGTTTCTAAATGTAGAGTTACAGCACTAAGAACTTAAATTAGACCTCCCCCATTTTGGCTCTCACTGTTTGGACACCTCATTTAGGGAATTATGTCCTACAGTGCGTAGCAAAGGATAAACAGAAAATATTTGTCCATACCTTCTATCAGCCTGCTATTTCATGCTGCCTTTCATACTATTGATTTGTCTCTGCAGCTAGAACAAGATGCCTGCAGGCAGCCCATTGCCACACATAATCCAGAAGCAGTGGCTATGCTGCTTTCCTTGGCAAAACCTGGTCTTCCCAGAATAGCCTCTTAATATTTAAGGTAAATGTACAGCTTCAAGGAGAATTTCTACTAGAATAAGGCATTTGGGGAAACAGATGGTCTGGAGTTCGGAAGGACTGAATCATGGAAGGGTGTAGTAGGAGACCATAGCTACAAGAAAGCACAACTGAGTTCACGGTGGAGTAGGGAGGGTAGCAGCTTAAGAAGCCAGTGGTCCTAGCTCAAGCTCATATCTGCCTGACATCTCTCCTTCCATTTACATACTAGGACAAAAGCACTTCTTGACATGCAAGCTGCCAGGTGTGCTTTATTGCAAATCATGAGACTTCTCAGAAACTTTTGCTGAGATATGTTATTTTGGATACCAGACAAAATCACAATCTGCAAGGTCTTTCAACCAGAAACTCACAGTAACTCCATCCATCTTTTATGTAATCCCATTCCACTATAAAAAAAACCTTATAGTCTCATTTCTCTAAGCTTTGGAAGAGTCACAAGCAGACCATGCCATTACCCCTAGGTCTAAGCCTTCTTTCATCCAACAGCTGCTCCCCAAATGCTCAGTCTGCCTCTATCTTTTCCGGTTACGATTTTTTTCCCAGAACTTCTTTCATCATGTCTCAGACCTTCTTGCTGTCTTTTTTTCTCCTCTTTTGCAGGCATATCACACAATGCCCATGGAAGCCCAGTCCACCATGCACACCACTGCTCCAGGGACTGGCATAACTCTTATCTGACATGGATACCCCTACTGTTTCAGTTATCTGCTTTCATTAAGATGTACAATCATAACTATCTGCATTTACCAAGGAGAGGGCTGTTATGCCCCTCTGGTTTAAAACCTGCACAGCTCCACCTAGGTTTTCTTCAGAAATTTATAAGAAACTGAAGGATCAGGGGAAGCCTTTAATAAAAACTATGCCCTTAAGCATTAAGTCAACTCACCATGACAAAGGGGATATGAAAACAAGACTTGGACTTACACAGCAATGCTGAACCCTCATAATGAAACATACTGGGTGTGAATTCCATTAAAACAAACAAGAATACTTTCTGAGCCTCAGTCTAAATACTTGCCGATTATTTAATAACAAAACTCCAGTTCCTGCAGCTAGGTTTGAGGTTGGCATGTTTGTGGCTTTACTGACACTCCAATGTAAATCCCTGGTTTTAGGTAATGCCATACTGCCAGATGTAAAAAAATCTGCTTGTTCCATGAGAGAACAACCTAGTTCCCAAGGATAAACCTTTAATACAACTAAATTAATAATATAAAGAAAACTGTGAGGTAAGCCAGAAATCATGTGCTTTGCAGTCTGAAACTGTCTGTAAGTAATCCAAAAACTAGTTTTTGGTTCCACAGAAAATTCCCTTTGCTATGAACCTACACATTTCTGTTTCGACACAACACTGCGATCATTCTGTAAGCATCTAAAAACGTCATTAAACAATACACACATGATTCTCTTCAAAATACTCACTCGAACTCTGGGAAACTGAAGTCTCCAGAAAGCTAAATTTTCAGTAAACATGGTTCTTTCATATGGGAGTTTGTGAGGTTCCAATCTGGATTTTACCAATTTAATCCACTTTTTATAACATTGTGTTCTATGCATAGCCTTGTACGGTAACCAGCTTTTGTGCTTCCAGTGCTGACCAAGGGAGCCAGAGAGAACAAATATATTTCGATTTTGAAATACCATATTTCCATTCATAAAATGTTATGCGGCCAGAATGAGCAGAAACACAGATTAAAACTCCCTTATTCTGTCTGCTTCATGTTTGTTTTACTGAAAACATCTCTGTGTATACATGTTTTCAATATGCTTCATAAATAGTATTCCTGAAATTCTGCTGTGGATGTCTATGGCATTATCTGAAGGGTCCTTTTTATATTTTTTTTTCTCTTTAATTCAAAACTGTGCTTACTGAATAGGTAAGAATCATTAGGACTGTTAGTGTCCAATTCTTGTTAACTGTGTTCCATTTCCAAACTGAACTCCCTTATACACAATCACAGACATCTTCTCTCAAACCATTCATGCTTTTCAATATTCTAGTTAAAGCTGAATTATCAAAACCTTTTCATTCTGGTTCACAGAGATTTTGCAATTACATGACAAAAATTAAGAAGGTCAGGTAAAATCACAATATTAACATAAATGAAGAAATAACAAGTATGGTGGACACTGGTACGGAAAACCTCCAACAAATCAAAGAGACTCAGTTTCACACCACAATGAATTAATTCCATGGGATTAGCATAAAACTAAATGAATTGAGAATATGCAGGAAGAGATGTGGTATTTATTGCACAGCACATTGAAGCAAGGTGTCAGTCTCATAATTTGTTACATGTAAAACAAAATACAGTGAAAATAAAATATGCATTTTGCAATATGAATGTTCTCCTCCCTCACAGGTCTACTGGCTAACAGATCTGACTGCATTTCCAGCTATAGGAATCACTAAAGCACTAGCTATTATATGCTACTAAATAAAAAGTCTCTTTCTCTGGATGTTACAGACTGCTTATTAAGCCACGGTTTTATCTATGTTCATCCTCAGGAGGGGCTCCTATTCCCCACCTTCTCCCAGACCTTACCTAACAAGTGCCTTTTCAGTCACACAGTTGGGCTCCTCCTCCGCTCTGAGGATTGTCGGGAATCTGCCAGCTCAGCCTGGAGAATCACCCAGCACACAGCCAGATGCAAAAATTTTGAGACTTCGATGTAGTTTTAAGTCCCATATCCCTGCCATGCAACATCGCCATGACCAGGGCTGAGAAGGCTGGAGGCTCTAGATCCACTTACTCTGACAAGCAAAATGAGACTGGGTTGGGGATCTGGAGAGTTCAACTGCTCCAACAATATCAATTGCCAGGATGTTTTCAGAAAAAAAAAAAATCTAAATAACCTCTTGTCCCACCTATTTGATTCAGCTCTAACATCAATATCCATCAAAAAACAAAGGAAGAAAGAGACAAAAACAAACCACCAAGCGACCAACCAAATAAACAAAACAAACAGCCCCCCAAAATAAACCAATACAAAAACACATTCAGAATTGTTTTCTTAATGCTGTGGCAAATCAGTTGTGCCACTGTTTCTCTCAGCTAAATGAATGCCTGGCTGCTGTCGTTAGCAGCACCCAGGGCAGCTTTACACACCACCAGAGCCATTGCACAGGCTCAGCCGCCCTCCATATCCCTCACCGCTTTCACTCCTGGTTTCCAGCACATTCAGAGTTACAGACAAGTAAGGACAGCATTATAAACTACTCGCTGAGCTCCGTAAAGGATGGCAAAGGAGGAACTGAAACAGGATGCAAACCCTTTCATATGTAATTTCCAGCTCAAACCTTGTTCAGGTTGGGAACAAGCAAGGGCTGCTCCTGTCTGCTGGATTAACAATGCAATATGGGAAACAAGGACTGCAGAATCAACCTGGGTGCCAGCAGATTTTGGTGTACTAACAGGATCTGTTGCAACATTGCCAATGCCTAGCAATCTTCTGGGCACAGCCAAAGTAAAGTCCAGATTTGCATGGGCACAGACTGGTCATTTCACCTAAGACCTTGGACCTAAAGGCCAGAAGTCAAAGTTTTTGCATAGCCTCTGGGAAAACTGCTCTCCTGACTCTAATCTGTCCTTTGGAAGAGCTACATATATTCATGCTTCTGATGGAAATCGGTTAGTTAACACAACTGTACAAGCCTTATTAACAGTTGTATTAATATGGAAAAGGCTCATCCTTTGGTTTAGACCATACAGAATGATTAGTATCTCGAATGAAAACAAGTCAGGAGAGATAAAACTAAAACTAAAATAACAAAAATGCTACCAAACCCCTGAAAATACAAATTTCTGTGAGCATGAAGAAATGTTCTACCTACAGAAGCAGGGGTGCCTTTCTCTTATCTATCCTCTTATTAAATAAGGACATACAGTTATGGCCTGAAAATGCTGTATTACAAAGCTGTTCTTCTCTGCCATGAAGCAGCTTCAGACCCAGGGGCAGACTTTTTGAGAGAAAGTTCTGAATTTATGTCATTTAGCTCTTGGAAACATGGGGCAGAAATCTTGCAGAGAAATGCAGGCACATTGGCTAAACCCTTCCGACTATGTCGTGACACAGAAAATTAATTCTGATATCTAAGACTACCATCGGGATCACGAAACATTAGTGAAGCAAGTTAACTATGCCTTCCTGGGCACAGAGGCTTTCATATCTCTCTATAATGAAAGTACTGTGAAAAAGCTAATAATAGAAAGACACTGCATCTCTTACACCTAAAGAAAATTAAATAAGCCAGAACAACAAAGAACTGTAAGTAACAATGTCCCAAACAAACAATACACAATCACTCACATCACAATTTCTGCCAAAAGAAGTCAGGTTACACACAGAGTTGTGAAGGTCTGATGTGGCAATTTGGATTCTACTTACATAAAACTTATTTAGAAAGACAAATTTCTTCACTGTCATCACTGCACTATGCGTTTCCTATAATAGGTTGCTTGCTATTGAATCAGAACAGAGTAATTTAAAGCCTTTGCAGTAAATTTCTCATTATCAATTTTCATTTAATTCCTCCTATTGGGAATTGGAGCTCTGTTTTGTTTAATTGTTTCAGTCATTTTCTCTCTCATGATGTGAACTCTGATACAGAAAGGAGAGTTAGAATAATCTCTGCACTTTGTTTTCTGCCATTTAGGACCCCAGAGTTTATTGTGACATGCATGTGCCTGACTGCTTTAGGAAAAGTACATTCCATTTTTCTTAATTCTTTTGCTCCCTTCTTCCATTGGTTGAAATCTGGCTCTGTGACCTAAATCCTGTGAGTGTTTTTCACTGATGACAAAAAGTATTTCATCTGCTAGGTCATTTATCCCCTCAAAATTTGCCTATTTTATCACTTACGCAAACTAATGCCTTGTGTCTAACACCTACACATTCTTCTGATTACAGAAGGAAACTAAACCATGAAGATGAATCTCAGTTTCATTTCTAAAATTACATTTTTGATGCTTTATCCTTGTGAAGACAGCCTTGTAAACTTAGATTGACATAAGCCACTCACTAGGATTAAACAAATTAAAGCAAGCAAGTTGCATTTCTGCATTAAAAGGCTGACAATGGTGGTATGGTCACATGCAAGAACTAGTCTACCACAGTGAAAAGCGAATCTTCTTTCTATACATTATATTCCACACTTCTTTGTATTTCTCTTCCCCAAGGTATCAGCAAAAAAAAATTCAACAATAGCTGCACCAGGATCAATGGTTCCTTTAAAAAGTCACGAGTAGAAGGTATCAGCTTCTTGATAACTGCTCTTTCTCACATTCCTCTTAGCGAAACTTCAGGTTTAAGTAGCAGGTGACTCACTCTTGCAAATGAAACAAAAAATGTACTTTTCCTATGCCTTTCTAAACTTCTTTAAAGATACTACATAATTACAACTTTAGGACGTTAAACAGAAATAATCCCATTCCACTCACTTAATGAAGGAGTTTTGCTTCAGGACCCTTAGTCTGTTTCCCATCTAGTCTTCAAACTGATATTCTCACAAGAAAGACCTTTTTATTGTGTTTTTTTTCTCAACACATTCTGAATCAGGCTTGCTTTCTATTTTTTTTTTTTTCTTTTGATAAGGACTATATCATTAACATATTCACTGTCTTGTCTTGCACTTTTCTTTAAAACTGTCAGTTTTTCTGCAAGATCTGTCAATGACCCTCTACTTGAGCCAGAAAAGCTCACAGTGATAGTTGTCATTATCTCTTCTACACCACTGAAGGCAAGAAACATCTGGAGGAAAAGCCTACAGAAATATCCAAATGACAAACAGTTGTCAGTATTAAAAAAAAGCAATGCAGCCTGGCAACTGGAGAGCCCTGGACACTGAGGAATCATCAGGTTGTGCATAGTTTTCATAAGTAACTCTTCATTACACCTTTTCAAATAACTCTGCAGACATTTCAGCACTCTAGCTATAGTAGCTCCAGCCAGAAATGTAGTCATATGGCAAAACTCCCATCAGCATCAATTTTGGACCACGGATGGCAGTATAAGGACAGACTTAATGCTAGCTTAGTGGTCAGGGAGACTTGGTCTAATATCAAAAGTTAACATCACAAGGGAAAACAAAAAGCAAGGTGAGAAAACCTTGTGATGCTGAAAGTGATGGGCAGCTGGCAGTTTTGGGGATGGAGAGGAAGCCACGGCAAACTAGGGGGCATGCATCTTTGAGCAGACTGATGCCTGCTGGTAAGGGGCTGGTTTACTGAATTCAAATGCAGCTGAGCAGACTCTGCTGCCCAACAATCCTACAGGAGAACTAACTCCTGTGCTGTGCCTGCTCTAGGTGAGAACTCTTCATCATCGTCACCCAAATGCACAGGTTTTAAATATGGTTCTGATTAACATCTACCACATACAATCCATTTGTTTTTTGGGTAGCTACAGCATGAATGCAAATAGGTCAAATATAATTGAGAAGAGACGAAATAGAATGGAACGTGATAGCTTTATAGAGTAATAGGCTCCCCTTGGGAATTTCTTGCACTTTCTTGTCTTCTGCACTATTTTTGCAAGCAGAGGATGGCAATCACGCAGACCCTTGAAGATCAATAGCACTAAATCAGGCAACTTGCCACGGGGCTCATGCAAGTAAGAGTTTTTTGGACTGAGCTCATAATTTCTAAGAGCAAATACATTTGGATTTTATAAGCTCAAAAAGGCTTGCAAGAGTAATAATCCCTAAAGCCTATTAAGCTATTAAGATAACCAAATAAAGCATCTGCATTTTGATCTGTCTCCAATCTAAACGCTCAGCATGAAACTTTCTTATTGACATCAAAGAGGCTGAAGAAATCATTCTCCATAACAAAATTTTCTATGTTTCAGCTTGTGTTAGAAAAGAATCTAAATCTCAGAAACTTCTTCCACTTCTAAAACATCTTACGTTGATGTTATAATTTCAATATTTTAAAACATCATGTCTGTTAAAAGGATTTTTAATGCCTTAAGACGAACGATAAAATACACTGGTTTCCTCTAGCCTATTTATATTTTCACATGTTTGCACTATTTCACCTGCTACAGAATCTGTAAGCCACACTACTCCCATGGACACCTCTACTCCGCTTACTACTTGTTATTACTGCTCAGCTTTATTTGCTGGATGTTCTCCACAAGCATTTGTTTGTTCTTCATTTTTTTTAAACTTTCATTCAGAATCTGCTTAAAGACAAATTTCTGTACTGATCAAGCAAGCTTCTGACCTAACAAAACTAAATTAAATTGAACTTTTTAGCTAATATTCCTTGGAGGTTGCTGTTTTGCAACCTATTTTGGGTTTAACTCAGTGAAGTGGTAAGGTTCTTAGGCTTTATATTCTTTTGGTATATCAAGTAGGGCCAAACACACAGCTATAGCTAGTTTCCAATATATTTTTAATTTCTTAGTGAGTGTCATGTGCTAACATCACATGCAATAACCCTAGCTTTTCTGCCATAAGCAAATAGATGCATATTTGCTACCTTCAGCAGCAGTCTAATTTATGTTGTAAACCAAGCCTTCATCCTTCAGAATGAAAATAGTTTACAGTACTGGTTTTATAATAATGAAATTGTATTCTCAGATGTGAGATTTCATACATGTATCTTGAAATAGCCATGCTCAATTGACAGGAAAAATGGTAATGCACTCATTGCACTCTGCAACAGCATTCACCAATTCATCCAATATTAGTTGCAGAAATATGTCTGGTATTTCTCATCTCCAAAACTTTACTATTCCAGAGTCACAGAAATGTCATTCTTTTGTCTTTCTAGTAAATGTGCTTAAATTGAAGCCATTCAATAGGATAATGTACTGCTTCTCACTTAATTACAAAGTTCCCATTTTGGTAAACTATTTCTTTAACTTTTATTTGATTTTAACCTTCGTTCCTTTTCTAGCCATGGAAATGTTTGACTTCCAAGACCATGTGCAATTATAATGCAAAAATAAAGACTAAAAAAGTTTTACAGATAAGTCAACCAAACGATACTGATTATGATGGGAAATAAAAAGACTCCTCCGTTTCCATGGTAAAATATAACTACTATATTAATAGCAATAAACAGAACCTGCAGAACTTCTGCCTGCGTCCAACAAGAGGCCAGAATTTATCTTCTCAGGTAATGCTGATTTTATTATTTTTGCCATTTACTTTTTCACGCCAGGTGATATTTAATTACCACAAGAAGATATATGTAAGAAAGTCTTGGGTGACAAAAACTGGTGGCTCAAAAAGTTTAGTTGGAATATGAACTGAGAGGACACAGGAATATTCGCTTCATCATGTTTATCATTTTTACTCTCACCAAATAGTGCTCACTATCTGAATGACTGAGCACTCTTCAGAATAAGTGGACATGGTGAGCTTGGATTTCTAGAGAAGATACTATAAGCACTTGTTAATAATGGTACAATTAGATGATTTTTACATTTTTTCTCCACTAGATTCAGATACAAGTACTCCAGGTTTAGTCTCCATGACACAGATTTAATAAAAATATTTTTACAATGTAAGCCAAAATAAAGTACCCTTATCCCAACACCAAGCCTTTGCTTTGTTCAGTCAGGCAGCTTGCAGGAGCAAATATTAAAACATTGAAATTTTGATAATTTAATTCGTTCTAAGACTTGTGTAAATAACTGTAACAGCTGTGCATTTATTTGACAAAGCATTTTTCAAAAAGTGAAAGTGGACTGAAAACCACTATGCCGGCTCCCGAAGAGGTGAAAACAAACTTTTACTGATTTTAATGCCTGTAGTTCTCTCTGTCCATCAAAAGGAAAACACTTTCTTTACAACGGAAATATCTCCAGCTGAAAGGCTGCTACAGTTCACTCTAAACCAACACAATAATTTGAGACAGGGAGAGGCAAATTTACTTGGGAAAACTACATGATAGAGGATATTTGCTCTATATTAAATATTGATTTAACAGAGTAATGTTTTTCTTCATTTTTATTTACATTACCACACACTGGTTTAGTATGCTGCCATGTGGCTGATGTGTTCCACCTGCATTTCACAGATCTGTCAAGTGGCTCGTGACGCCTTGTTTTTTACAGTATTCCTCATCCAGAATCTTTTTCTGGATAACGTGCAACAGCTGCTGTTCCTTACAGTGTTTTATTATTAAAATACTTTTTACATAAATCCCAGAAAGGCTAAACCAAATCTCAAGAGAGACTTCCACACTGTGATTAGAGACATTTCTTTCCTTGCTTGGTACTGCTTCTCATAGCGTGCCTGGTACAGCCACAGATGTCCAAAGGCAGGAGTCCCATCATTCCTGGGGAATTCTCACAGTTGTCTCCCTCCCTACATCTTAGTATGATGAATGCATATACAAATCAGCAGATTAGATTAATATATCAGAAATTTTGCTTAGGCATCTATATTGCAGTTTGAAATAAAACACTGATGCGAGAACAAGGGCAGTCTCCTGTGGTTTACCCTGGAATTTGGGGCAAACACTGACCTGCTGCTCCTCCCACACAGATGGTAAGCACCAAAGGGGAATGGCAGGGTTACTGTGGGAGACTGCAAGCTGTCCCTACAGTCCCTTGAAGGATCCACAGGAACACAGATTACATTTCTCTTCCAGGTGTGTCTGGAACTTGCCACCTCAGATGAGTTAGACAAGTAAGTTTTGAGTCATTTTGCAGAAGTATCTCTACTTCAAATTGAATAAAATTAGTAGTGGAACTAAGTCACATTTAAATATAAGATCATTAGGCTATCCAAATCACTCTTACCAGAGGTGCTTTACAGTCAGCTTAGATTAGCTGTGCTGGTCCCTATGCAAGTGGAAAGCATAAGCAGGATCTGGCATTTGATCAGCCAAATTTGTGACACCTCATGCCTCCCTTTGAGCTGTTGGGACACAGCTGGGACATGGCCTTACCTGGCAGGAGAGCGGGACCAAAACCTTGCTTGCATTTCTTTTATAAGAAAAAGGACTTCATTCATCCCTTGTCTCTTCCTGCTTGCCCTAATGTAGCTCTCTGGGTACCCCAGCACTTTTCTCTTAAGAGACTCAGAACACTTTCACATCCTGCTTTAAGAGGAAAAGTTATTCCCACACTAAATGTGAGAATATCAATTTCTTACAGCCTTATGGGTCTAGATTTCCACTTTGCTGGAAGGGAGCCTAATCATAGCTCCATTACAAGAAAGGTCTCTTCCCCTCAATAGATCCACATTTTTATTTAAACTATGTTGATTCCCAAGTTTACTCCAATGTCAGAAAACTGGGCACCAGAGGAACTCCCTTCACCTCAGAAAAGTAGCTCCAGGTTTCCCATGTGATGGTTACAGAATTTGGCTCAGTGTGCTATACCTTATTAACATTTTCTTTAAAGAAAGGTTACTTACCTGCCAACCTATATATTTCGGTCAGAGTTGTTTCTGAGTAAAGGCTGAGTCCTGGATTTATCACCTAAGGAAGTGCCCAGACAAACTGTGCTCCACTTCACACCACTGGTTTATAGGATACAAACGGCTCTAGAGGATCTCACACGATCTTTGAAAGTTTTACCATTTGTTCCCGTTTGGACAGATACATGGTCTCAGTTATGCACTATAAGGAAGAGCTAGAAAGAAATCTAAGTCCTAACAAAAAAGGAGTCAACTTCTTGAGCTGGATTTAGGTCCAATTTTCCTGTTTCCAGACAGAAATGCAATTGCATTATTTATACTGCTGCTAAATTCTTGGTTTAAATGCAGGTACAGACCTGCATGACACCCATACGTGCTGAATACACACATTCATCCATAAGCTGAATCACATCCTATCACTTCTCAACCTCGATGATCAAAGGCAGGAACAGAACTTCTACAAGGCTGAGGGCAGGAAATGGCCCTACAAGCTACTGAAAGCTTCTGTGTTTCAGTTTGGAATTAGTTAAGCAGACATCTATGTAGAATTTGTATACGAGTTTATTTAATTCTTTGAAATGTAAAATGGAAAAATATTGATCCAATGCCGAGAATTACTATGAGTAGCAATGTTCATTTTCCTGTAATGCAGCAGCTGATCTAAACTCTTCTTTATTTGCCAGTAAACAGCAGGTTTAAAAATGTTTTCAAGCCACCAGTTCTAGTCTTTGCAAGGATAATGGTGACCTGAAGTAGGAGGATTTCGGCTTTATTGAGAGCTTTATTGTTTAGTAAGACAGGTGAGAACTGAATGACCTTGGCAGTCCTAGCAGAGCTGGAGGAGGAGAGTACAGAGATGCTTACAAGCGCTTCTTGTGATGTATCTCTCGTAAGTCAGTAAAACGGCAGCACGGGTAATGTGAGCTGAAGCTAAGAACAAATCTGCTTTCTGTCTGTAACTGGCATATTCCTTTTCCCCTGTGCAGGCTCTGCAGCCATGCAGAGTGCTTGCCACTTCTCTGGATGCTGAAAACTGCAGGGTCTATTTTGAAACTGAAAATCTGATTAAGTGTATCTTTGATCCCACTAAATTGTGTGCTTAAGAAGTGCTTGTGTGCTTGTGAAGTAGGTCCTCAATGAATACTGTGGCTTTTTAATCAGCCATAGAAAATATGGAAAAAAAAAACAACAAAAAACAACCTGCCAAAACATAAATTTATCTTTTCCCTGATGATCTTCCTTCTAGAGAGGGCTGCACCATCGCTGTACACTTAGGATAAACTACAGAGTCTCTAATTCCTACAAAATAGCCACTACTGACTCACATCAAACAGTCAAAAGATAAAGATGTCTTGTTGATTCCCCTTTTGATGTACTCTATTGCTGTTTGTTTCCTCATCTGCAGATTAAGAAAATAATACAGATTTTTTGTGAAGTGCTTTGCCAGTCACACATGGAAAATTCAATGAATGAGCTAAATATTTGATTCAGTCATCCAGTACTTTCACTATTCCCTTGTCAAGTGATATTTCCATCTGCTTCTAGTTGAATCCCATACATCCTGGGCAATGTTTTTGGTCGGTGATGAAAACAAACATCTGAAGAACTACTCTTTCTGGCTGATGCTCAGAATGATTTTATTGTTGAAATGCATGTATACATTCAAACAAGAGAGTCAAAGAATGTTTTAGTCTAACTTGAAATCCTTCATAATGGAAATATTTACATATTTGTTATAAAACAAAACATCCTTTCAACACTGTACTGAAAGCCTGCCTAGCAAAAGGCATGTACCAACATGTTAACCCGTTATAAGCAAAGACCGAATCCACGTAAGCAGAATTATCAGCAGAGTGGTGAAACAAATGTGCAAAACCTTCCTTTCATGTTCTCTATGGTCCTGGCTGCTATGGCCAATAAACTTCCCAGTTAATTCTCCAGAAGGTAGGAATCTTCTGAGCAGAGCAGTAGGGAAACCTGCTGATGAGGCAGATCAGGTCCACCTGAAAACTCCGGTGTACTCTGTTCCACTGTTCTAGATGGGTGCCTGTGTCAGCAAGGCTCTGTCATTCACCCAAGTCAGGCACTTCGTGCTGTTTACACGAGAGGCCTTAGCTCCTACAGATTCTTACTCCATCCTTGACCAGAACACTGTTAGGTGGATAATGGCAAAAACTATCAAGAAATAAGAAAGCCCTTCAAGTCAAAATGAAGGCATGAACTTGTTTTCTCTGGAATCAATGGTAAAATATCTACTGATTGCAACAAGGACACACCCTTGGAGTTTATATTGCTCTGTAACCCTTCTGAGAATCTTGCAGAAGAACAGGACCCTGTCCTTGGGGTGTGCACTTCCCAGAGCTGCATCTTCAGTCTTGGAACAAAACAAGAATAAACTCCACATTAAATCTTGCTGACAAACTACAAGAAGGAGTTATGACATTCAACAGCCTAAGAGGGCCAACATAGCATTTTTGATGTTTTGTAAATCTCAAATTTAGTAGAAGCCGCATATCAATACCTTTAATAGTCTTGGTCTTTTTTGCTTATGCGGTAAACGATAATCAGGGAAATGAAGCCCCAGTAAATATCCTGGTTTAGCTCAACCACCCCAGTTTTCACTGTGGTGATCATTGAAATTGTGACATCAGAGTTCTAAAAGTGCACTGCTTTAATGCACCTCTAGTCATTACAACAAAAGCATCATCTACACATAAGCAGTTCCTGTGGGGACCTATCTTTTTAGAGGAGTTGCAGACATCATGAGATATTAGGAGGGGATGTTGACATTGTATTAACCTTGGCATGGATAGCTTAAATTTTCTCAGTTGTACACATGAGGCCAGAGCGCTGAAATAGCAGGTTCTAGAAGTCTCAGTTCAAGGTCTGTTCTGTTCCTCCTTCAGCTAAACCTTTCTCCAAGATCTGATGTTGCTGTACCAGCATTTTTTATGTTTACTGTTCAATGACTAAAATGCATGTGCAATGTCACAGCTGTTTCTTGCTCTGCAGAAAATCGCTATATTTACAGGTGCATTCATAGTGCATCTTCCAATTGTTTGAGTGGTTCCTGGCTTTATTTACTGATTTAAAGTCAAGAAGGGTCAAAATATGGTGTAAGGAAACATGAAGCCTTAATGTATACACTATATCCCAAATGGTAATTTTATTGTCATTTCCATATAGCTTTACCATCCAGTGCTTTTCTCCTTGATTCCAGTCTCACTTAGTGGAATTTTAATTGATTCAATGTCTTCCATTGCATCAATTGCAATAGAATGGAAGGCTGTTTATTTTTGGTTTGTTTTGTTTGAGTAAATGTTTTCTGCTTTCTCCAGATATAGCGTAAGGAAGGCTGGTTTTCAGCTTTTTTCACCTGTCTTTTCTCATCTTGTGGTTTATTAGACTTCATGAAAAATGTTGAGGCTTAAATACCACATTTGGCAATATCAGTCATTTGACTGAAGAGTTCTTCGTATTAATGAGGCACTGGAAATCAGCCCACATTCTTCTCTGTGTGTGTCATAATACAGCTCTTACAGTGCAGATGAGGCTGCCAGGCTGACAACACTCACTGCAGCCTGTTCCAACAATGGAGATGCTCCCCATCAGACATGAAAAGGTCAAAGAAATTGACTGAATGTTGCCTTAAAAGATAAATACTCAGATATTAGTATTTTTCACTTGAATTGTTTTGTGACTTAATGAAAAACAGAGCAAATGAGTTAATGGATGATATTTGTTTTTCTGTTTGTTTGGGGTTTTGTTTTGTTTTGTTTGTTTGTTTTTTTGGTGGGTTTTTTTGGTTTGGTTTTGTTTTTTTGTGAGGAGTGTTTTGTGTTGCTTTTTTACCATTTTTAAAGCCTTCAAAGTATTTCATAGGACTTGTCAGTGAGAAATAAACATCAGCAACAAAAGCCTATGAGAAGACAATGGAAAAAAAATCTACCACTCTGTGCATGCCATCTGTCCTTAGATACTCAATGTGGCAGAAATCTGAAAATCAAGGTGTATTGTTCCTATCTCACTTCCTAAGCATTTTTACTCCCTTCAGTACTTATGAAACCAAACATGATGCCTAATCAAATCTGTGAACTCAGTGTTCTAGTTATATTAAAATATTGTTCAAATTTAATAAAATGATAATGGAATTCTTTAGCATGATTTCCAATGAGCTTTTGGTCTATGGATGAACTTCCTTGCTTTCACCAACTTGCTGTTAAAGTATATCCCTCTGCTTTCAGAAGTCAGCTATCATAACAGAACAGTAAAAATCACTGAAATTACATTGCTCAGTAACTGTTTGCATATTTTGAATTGGTCTCTACAATTATGTCCATATACAGAAAGGTATTTTATTAAGACATTCCACTACCTCCATTATGTGGAACTGGTCAAAGCCTAGAGAATGACAGTACAGTAATAATGACATAACATAACTGTTCCATAGTTTCTTCTGTCAGCAAGGAGCTCATTAGTAAGAAATGATGGAAAAGGAGAAAGGTCATATTCTGTCACAGGATGATGATGAACCATGTAGATGTTTTCAGTGTGGAAAAGCTAAATGCTAGAATGTGTCAAGAAAAGAATTTCCAATAGAGAAGAGGCACTGACAAAGGCTTATCTCCAAGATGGTGAACAGCTCAAGTCATATGCCAAGAGTAAATATGGGTTCTTACTAGGGCAGGTGCTGGGAAGGACACACAGGTGAACAGGAGGCAAGAGGAGATCTCAGAGCTGGATTCCTCTATATAGGAAAAATGGCAGAATAGGGACGTAAAGGCTTTTTAAAAATTTATCAGCGAAAATAGGACAGAACAAAAGGATATAAATTGCCCACAGAAACAATTACTATAGAAATGAGAAGGGTGTCCATATGTGGGAATGGTGAAATTCTGAGCACCAGCACTTCTATCTACCTTCTTCCTTGGGCTTCGGCAAGTGTCTACAAAGGGTAGTATAACATAACTGCCCCCGACTGTGTGAAACCGCACACAGAAATCCAGTTGAGTGCTATATTGCCAGGTTTTGCAATGAGTACTTGCAACATATCCAGATGAAAATCTAGGAGGAGATTCTAATTTTAGTAGGTTTTATCAAAAGAGCATTTCATCCATGTCCTAGTAACCAAATTCCCCTTCATAATAAAATGGAAACTGCTGATATTCGTAGTAGTAAATTCAACACACACAAATACAACCCCAACCCCCTAAAATGCTTCACTATAAAATGAAGCAGAATTTGGGTTTTATTTATGTTGGCATTTTATTTTAGTAGGCAAAAGCTCCTATTTTTTATGAATTCCCTTCTAGCCGACATGATTCACTGGTGATTCATCACTGCAACAGTTGTTTATAGACTTCTGCAGAGTCATGGCAGGATGGGCTCTTGTTTCTGTTTCCCACTTAAAATGTGGAAGTGGGGAACAGAAGGTTGACAGACTGGGGTAAATGGTTTCCCAGGAAGGGAACCCTGGGCAGAAAGGATACTCTGGAAAGCTTTATAGTAACCTACAAATATAAATCTGAACTCCAGAAAGTGAGAAAATTTTTGCACTTCAGTGATGTGAATTTGTTGCTTTGAGAATTCTGCTTATTTTCAGGAGGGAAGAGGTTCATATAATTCCCTTTTCTTTGTATCCTAAATGAAATTTTGAAATAAACACCTCTGCTCTGAAGCAGGTTGTTGTGATTAGCCACACCCAGCAACTAAGTACCACACAGATGCTCACACGGTTTAACAGCACAGCAAAGGAAGAGATAAGACAACAACGATAATGAAAGAATATACAAAGCAAGGCATACACAATGCAATTGCTCATCACCCAGAAAACTGATGCTCAGACCGCTCCTCAGTAGCGAGTCCCTCCCCTGGGCAGCTCCCCAAGTTTATATACTGAGCATGATGTCATTCGGTATCAAGTGTTCCCTCCCAGCTTCCTGTGAAAATGAACAATCCCAGCCAAGCCCAGGACACAGGTTTTGACTACAGTCATAGCTGTATAAAATTCTTGTTCTTTCTACTAGTACCTAGATGGCATATTTTGTGTTTAAGCCATGGAAGACAGTAATTAACTTGAAGGAATCAACAGGGGATTATACTTATACGACTGTCTTTTAAAACCTCCTATCCTAGCAATTGTAAAAGGCCATCTTTACTGTGCTATAATAGCACTTAAAGTTAAGATCAGTATATATATTGCTAGATGCAACAGCATTAATTCCTGTGGAAATTATGTGGTAGACTAAGTCTAGTACGTAAATGTAACAGTATATTTAATTTATCAGAACCTATGCACATTAAAATACCTAGCCATATTAATAAAACATTACAAAATCACATGAATAAATAAAAGAGAAATGTTAAAAAGCTACACTTTGACAACATAGTACTGAATTACTGTGTTCACATAACAAACCCATTTAGCAGACTTTACGAAATAATCCCACATGGCAGAAAGAAAAATTATATGACGGGAAGTTCAAATAAATGTTACTCTAATGCTTCCATTTAAAGCCACACTATTTCATTTGGATTTTCTAAAGTAATTTAGTTCCTGTAATACTTAATAAGAATTGAGCTATTAATTTGGATGCAAAATTACTGAAGTGATATAAAACAATAACCTTCAAATAAAAATAAAACATTTTACTAAAACAACAGGAGAGGACATTGCCTTGAATACCCATATTTGCACATGAGAACATTTAGGTAATCCTTCTAAGAGCTGGAGGTCTGAAACAGCAAACCCCTGCCCCTCCATCCTGGCCTAACACACACACATACTCAGTGCACCCACAGCTGTCCATGGTTTTGAAAAGAGATAGAAAAGCCAAAAAAAACCCAACCCATAAAACCCTTATCAGTCCTTATGAGTTAATTTTACCTAATTTTATGAAATATCCTTCAAAACCAGTACTGCTAAAGACCTCCTTATGCTTAACTAAACATAAGGTACTTAGATTTAAGTCACAGTGGCACTGAGAAAATGTACTTTAAAACAGTACTAAAAGATAGAGATGTAATAATTTCTGTAATTCCCTCTTCATTAAAACAAACAAACAAACAAAAAATCAACAACCCCTAACCTAGATTTCCTATTTTGAAGCAAGCATTCAACACACCATTCTGAGTCATACCACTGGGGTCCAACAAGCATCAAGCTGTAGAAACCAGATAACATTTTAAACTTCACACATAGCTTGGGTTCCTCAGGGAGTCTGGGTGGCTAGAGTCACCTTAATCCCACTGTACCTTGGCATTTTGCCTTGTGTAGCAGTCATCTTATACTCCTCCACAGCCATTTATGCAGCCTGATCCAAGGGTGTTCATGATTTAAGATGTAGACAGGCCAGGCAACTGACCTAGAATCATTCCTGTCTCCCAAAAAAGCCCTCATTCAGTTTACCCTCAAGCCTCTGATAAGGCAGAAGTTTAAACCTTTAGAAGTGGCATTTATGAAAGTTCCAGTAAATATAACTTCGGAAGAACTGCACATGTGATATTAAACTGCAGGGCAGAATATTCCTTCATCCATTGGCCAAATAGTCTCTCCTGTTTACCCCAGTCCGCTTCTTTGGCAGTTGTTCTCTTAAGTTTTATCTCTCAGACAAAAAAATTAAAGGTGATGTTTTATCAGGAAAAACTTTAACTAAGACTAAAATTTTCCATTTTTTTTTCTTTCCCCTCTTCCTCCTTTCCTGTCTCCAGAAGGGAGCAGAAGTTCAACCCCTGCAGCTCAGAGATTAATTGTTGCAAGGCTTTGCTATGTAGTAGTGTCTACCCCTTTCCTTCCTGTTTTTTTTCAGTTTGTTTTTTGAAGAACAAGGTAACTTACTAGTGAAAAAGCTTTTTTGATGATGCAATCTACTCATTTGTTCATAGCATTCCTATGGAGTTATTTCAATGTATAATTAATTTCTTTTTAATCTTTGACTGAAAATTACTTTAAGCAAGAAGAGCAGCTAAATCTCTGCTTAAAATTGACACATATAGTTGGGAGAAAAAGCATAGCTAATTTACTTATTTCACTACTTCTGCTTTTAGATTCTTTCGCCAGCAATAACACTGCAGTGTGATAACGTGACACATTGGTATGTAACTTAAGTTTTGGCTAACACAGAGATATGGAAAACTGTGACCTTCACTTTCATCTTCCAAAATAAAATTAAAAAAAAAATTAAAAAAATTGTAACGAAGCTATTATAGCTATTATATAGATATGAAAAAAAAAAAAAAAAAAGCTATAATAGCTTGTAGCATTGAACAGTGCTATCTCCAGAGCAAAGAGAAGGAAGGAATTAAACCTCCAAGGCAGAAATCATTAACATTTATTTATGAAAATAAGGGTTTAGAATGTCTATTATTTGTTTTCAAGGACTGAAGAAAAAGATGCTGATTTCATATTCCATTACTTTTACAATGGTCTTCAGCTACAACTACATTAGCCATTGCGCAATGGCTTTCTGATCATGCCTGTTCTGCTCCTTTCCTCTAGGACCTTCCACCAAAACAGTCAGAGACATTTTGCTGACTCAGTCCCATCTGTAGCAATTTCCTAATATCGTTATCCCACAGAAACCACTAGAAGGTTGCATCACTGGAACAAATTGTTCATTATTGTTATTTTACAAAAGGGATATAAAATTCACTAATGAAAACTGCTGCATATTGATGAATCTGAATGTAAGAAAGCATGAATTCAGTTAAAATATGATAGTTTCTGAGCACTACCTGCCACTGCACAGACCCAGCTTGATCACATAGGAAATAATTTCCACTCCTGTGGCCACAACACGAATGGCATTAATATTTTGCTACAAAAGTCAAGGCTTCAAGGAATCCTCAGCACGAATGCCTGGGCGCTAAAAAGATACGCAAAAAGCGAGCAGAAAGGGCAGGGATCCTTTCTTGTGGATACTCAAAACTTCTTGGCAAAAATGTCATTTCCCATTTCTAGAAGAAAAAGTGCACATCGGCAGAGCTGCTCAGAGGGGGCTCTGCAGTGAAGAGCGGGTCACTACTTGTGCCCGGCGCACCGTGGTGCCACCGGGAGCACCGGCACGAGGGGCCACAGGCTATGGGTGGTCCTGTCCCTGTGGAATGGACCCACTTCATTTGCCAAGCAGACCTCTGCAGCTGCAGAGAATTGTTTGTTCGGTAGGACTAATATGAAAGTTAAAAGCATGGAGTCAGAGGAATAAAGCACTTCAAAATGTGCTTTGCTCTCTTCACAACTGCAGCAAAATGTTAATTATTTACGATAACATCTCAGAATGCACTAACTGTATGTAACAGACATTGTAAAAAATAATGGCTGAGGAATCGTAGCTACAGCAACCTGCTGTTAAGTCTTTCCTGAGAGGAGGGGAGACACTGCCAGTTTCTGTGTGGATTGGCAATATGTGGATTATTGCAGGTCTGCTCTATTGTCATTTTGAAGTCATCTTATAATTTTTAAATCTTTTTAAACTAATCTCTTTGATAAGCAGGTCCCAAAGAACACTTAATTTAGAAAAAAAAAAAAAACAAAAATAAATTAATTTTAAAAATTAAATAGCTTACACAATTTGAGCAGCTGACTCATTTAAAACCAGTTTTACATAATGATATTAAAATATTTAATTAAGAATGGTGTTTATAAAAGAAAGCAAACCCTAATCAGCTGTATTGTAGCAGCCTATTGTCTAACATAATAGATTGTAATCGTATTAATAGAAGAATATCTTATGGCAAGTGTTTCAATAGCAGGACCAAATTAATTACTTGCATAAATCTACTACAGATAACTAATATAAACTGGGAAAACACATGAAGCATTCTGTGTCTTATTACAGCAAAATTATTTTACCTTTAATAAATCATTTTACTTAACACCCACAATATTCTGTAGATAAAAAGTGAGTATGCACACAGTAACAACAGATAACTGAAAACTTTTCACTTGCAATTTCGAGTTCATGGAATGCAGGTGACAAAGTAAAGACCAAGGGAACAAAGTAAACAACATAAAATTAGATAAATTATAACAATAAATGCAATGCAAGCATCACATTCTCATCTTACAAAGAATTCTGCTTGTACTTTGGACATACAGAAATTACTCATAAATACGTACACTAATAATTCTTTTCAGAATTTGGAAATCCTCAGTGAGCCAGGAACTTCTGGAGTTAAATATGTCATCCTGCTCTTTTCTTGGAACAGGAGTATTAATTTAAACTGCCCTGCACAGAACTAATTTACCAGCAGCTGTGTAGCAGAAAACTCCCTTGTGAGGTACTTGAGGCCTGATTTAACCATCCTATCTGAAATTAATACTGAATTTTAAAAAAATTCTGTTCATTTGACCTTTCCTCTGCAAGCTTATCAGTCACTGAAAGTAATGTCACCATCTGTAACCTCTCATTTGACATCTTCCCTTACCACCACACCAACAGTTCTTGCTTGGCAGGACACTGTCTGCATAGCAAAGGAGCTGTACTCCAATATACGCCAAGCAAAAACACAGTGGAGACTACGCAGACTTGGAGACAGCTCCAAGAGAAGTCTTCAGGCCAGCGAGCACATTTTAGACACATGAACCTGGAACCCAGTTCCTAAAGCGAGGCTCATAGGCTCCCCATTTTGGTGCATGAAACAAGTGTCTCAAAATGGGGTCCTGCTCAGCCCAGGACTCTGAGCAGGGAACCTCTAGAGACAGTCAGCAGGACACGATGAGGCTGGCAACACAGACAGAGGAAGGTTTTGGTACCTCAGCCCAGGTAGCAGGAAAGTGCACCTTTTTGCTTACGTGCCCCAGCTCATGGCTGGCTCGTCATGGTTGTAAAAGTCTATTCCAAGCTAGACCTACACAACACTGTCCCTGTGAACATTTAGATACCAGGACCTGTGGCTGCAAGCTGTGTAACTGAGCTCCACCCAAAAAATTGGGGTATGACAGAGTCTGTACAACAATGCTGCTAAATGCTAAGTCCATGTAAGGTGAAGACTGGTGCCTAAAGCAGGAAAAGAGTAAGAGGGCACTAAATCAAGTATTTCTGCTGGATGGCTGGAAGAAATGCTGTTCTACAGAAAGACATGGGCACATTCATTAAAAGACAACTTTGCTTTGAATCATCAGGACCTTCTCACCTGCTTGGAATTGAACATTCTGTGAAACGTGATTTTATCTTCCTTCACAGTGCTGAACTGTTTTTTCAACCAGCAGGTAGCTGATAGATATGTGGATACCTGCTGGTTAATAAAACAATTCAGCTCTGAATTTCTAGCTGTCATGTTGATACTCAAGTGAAGTAATTACTAGGCTTTCTAAGCCTTTAATATGACAGAGGAAGCATTATCCTTAATGGCTAGCTTCCTTAAAATTAATTGCCCATTGTTCACCATTGCTTCACAAACGATGTTGGGTCTGAGGACTGATTAAGATATCTGGGGTTGGGCTGTGTCCCCAGACTTTGGGCAATGGCATCGTGGAAGAAATACAAATGACTCAATAAAACACAATCAAAAAAGTACCTTTGATCGAGAAATACATTTACTCCATTTCTACTTTACTCCAACTGATACATACAATATAATGTGTTGGGTTTGTTCCCACAACAATTTGCAGGCTGTTCACATGAGCTCAGAGGTTCCCCTTCCCTTGTTGAGCCTTGCTTCTCTAAACAAACAGTCTTAGTAACCTGTTTTTCTGAACAACTTCTGCAAACATCAACCATTCATGCTCCCACACATTAACTGGCATCCCAGGAAATCTTTTTATTTTGTTAAGGAAGTCTTGCTTCATTTATCATTTTGTTTACTAAACAATGTGACTCTGAGGAAATGTATGGACTTCATGTCATGTGTGTTTATTCACTCCTGATTTCAGGATAGAAATACCTTCTCCATGTAAAACTGTTTATTTGTATCAAGAGAGGAAGATTCCCTACAGACCTTTAAAATGACCTTGTATGCATCGCTGTCTTCACTGTTATACTTCTCATCATTCTGTGCCTGAGCTATAATACGTAAGTCTCAATAGCCTCCTGTAAGAACCTAAAAAGATTAAAGTCTAGAAGGCACTGTGATAAGTTCACAAATGGACAGTTCTGTACTATCGCTTTGAATGTCTCTGTTTTTTTGTCACCTTTCCTTATACACGATGAAAGACCACTCTCTGCCTGTGAGAACAGAAAGATTATCTTCTATCCAGAGAATGAGCTGGACTTATACGAATCTTCTTCCCAGGTATTTTGAGTGCCTCCATGAAAGAAGAAATAAACACACAACATAGTAATATTTAGGTCTTGTCCAAGAATGAATTTTCCCTAAACATTTTGAGTCAGGCATCACATAGTCCTAGCTCACCATTACCATCATCCATTACCTTTATCTTACAGTGAGACACAAAGTTAAAATGGAAAGTCATCCTCAGATGCAGACTGCTTTTGGGCAGGCTTCTACACCAAGAAGCCCATTTACAGCAAGTTTAACTCAATGACTTTATGCTGCATATCAGCATGAAGCCACCTGCCTTTGGCTGTACAAGCTGCCAGGGTAGAAAGGACTGGCCTTACAAACAGCAAGTCACAAGGTTCTCTTTGCCTCACAGTCCGTATTATGACAGTACATGGTAGAACAGATATGTCTCTGCCACTCTTCTTGAATAACAACCCCACACATCCCTACTTAGTCCACCATAATTTATGCAGAGTGCCTAGTTAACTGCAATTCACTGAGGACTCCTACACAGATAAGTCTCCTCGCAAGAAAAATTTAAATCTTACCACATTTGAACTAGACAACTGCTTTAAAATTGCCCCTTGATTACTGACTGCAAAGAACACTGTAATGCCACAGCAGCTCCTGCAGATAACTGAAACCACTACAGTGCACCAAATATTAGTGCGACAGACATTAGCAAAACTCAGCTTTCACTGCCCTCTGCACCACGTCCTAACAGTGAGAGAATGTGCTGTGATTCCTAAGGAAGTTTAAGTGTTGGCGTATCTTAAGAGGATTTATTATAAATACTTCTGTGTTTAGCACATGGGCATAAAGCTATGCGTAGAAAAACCTGAAATAAGTAAACTGTTGTGTGTGTCTACTTCGGGCAAGTCCATAGCAGCCACTGCCTGTTCTTTCCTATTCCTAAGCAACTCATTAAAAACTGCAATTAATGACTGCCACTCATCCCATTTAACTCTTCAGTAAACTAGTTCTAATTTTATAAAGATTCAAGACATTTTTCTATCATCAGTGCATGGTAGATAGAAAACAGCAATGCTACAATGCCTGCCAGCTCATTTTTCTACTCCCTCTCCTTCTTCTTGATCAGTTGCGGTGCATTCAGCAGTCACTCATTACAATTCAATTGTTTTAATCCTTTCTACTCCTCCTGATACGGTGATGTGTTTTCTGCTGGGGAACGAAGCAGGTGGTAGTTGAAATCCTTGTGATTTTGTGAGTTGGATACTGAAGGTATTCACCAGTTTCTTGGAATAACTGAAATTCAGTCTGATTTAAGGCTTCAGGGCAATGTCCTCCTAATACCTGTCACTAGGGAGAAAACCATGTCCTCCTACCCATCGTGGCTGCTAGCTAAAGTCTCCCAGACATAGGTCAATCCCATATTAGTAACCTTGGTCACTCTTCCGAGGACTGTTTGTGCTGCTTTAGGTAACGAGTCTTGCTTGGGTAGTGAACAAAGCAGACCTCAAAAAGGTGGGTTGCAGCACTCCACTGCACCTCACCTCATGTGTCACACACCTGCTCAGTTATCTGTCTCTTTTAAAAAGATCTTCACATTTCAGGACTGTCAGACGTCATCCAATAAATGGAAGGAAATCAGCTCATGCTAGGGCTGTTTAACTAATTGATGATTTTGATTTAGCCACCAAATCTAACAAAACAAAATAAATTAAAAAAAAAAAAAACACACCAAAACCAAAATCCTAGCAGTTTTGTGCTGAAATTAGTCCTGAAATTGACTGAAACCCCATTCCTTATAGTGAGTAAAGAATTTTTTAAAAACTTTACTTGGGTGACTAAGATGGGGTGCATCCGTCTAAATATAGCAGTCTACCTCTGATCTAGTTCTACAGTTCTCTCTCCTACACATAACAGAGGAAAAAAGCATTTCCTAGGCACAATGCAGGAATTTTTGTCTTAGATATCCACTATAAATGCATCTGCTTCTTCTCATGCACTATAGAGAAAGTCAGATCACAATACCCATACTGGAGGAGTCTTATGCCAAACAAATCTCACCTCACTGCAAGTGCAAGCAAGCAAGCAGATGTGACCTTCTGTGCATATTTATTGCCCTCAAAATTGAAAATGCTGCTGTAACTGCAGGCAAATATAAGGGTTGAGTTTCTTCATTCTACAAGGAAAAATGTCAAAAATCTGTGAAGCACACAGGATGTGTTGACAAAGATACAGTTGCCAAAATAAAGGTGATAATAAACTTATTTTCATTTCATGAGAAAAAAAATCAGTTGCTCAGAAACAGGTGCTATTACTAGCAATTTCAGAAAAATTTTAATGCTATTGAGAGTTGCTTGCAAGTCCAAGTTCTCGATGTCACTTTGATGGTAAACAGATCAATTCAGTTAGTCCTAGTTAATACTTCAGAGATTTCCCACAGAGAATGTGCTTGGCTTCCACTATAGGTGAGCCTTGCCATCTCATAATGGCAATTTAAAGTAATCAAACAACTAATTTTGATCATCTTTATGTTGTGCCTGAATGAAAGTTCAGCAGAGATTGGTATGTTTCTCTATATGACTTCAGAGCAGGAAAATTAATTAATTAAAGTAATTGCTGGAATATAGTCCCGTCATTTCATCTGTTTTCTCCTGTAGCTGGCCAGTTACTAAGGTACAATTCCACAAGCAAAGTATTAAGTGCTTGCATTGGGTATACATATTTTTCACATAGTTTGTAGTTTATTAGCATTAAAACTGTATTCTTTTACGTCTTAGAATAATTCATTTACTTACACACAAATCTTCCGTGCTTTTTTTATCTTGCACACAAGAGGGTTCAGAGGAATCATGCAACAAAACCAATAAGCCCAATCTACATAAATGTGTCTACACAAAAAGCAAGCTGTTATCAGCAAACAGGTGACTGAATATAGTTGCCTGTTTCTGACGGCAAATCACAAAGCTGTGATGGGCAATGCATATGCCCTGCTCAGTAATGACTACCAAAAATTCTCAAAACCTTTCCCTTTGTGTCAATAGTCTTCAAAACCTGAGTCTACAATTAAGAAAGCAAAATTTCAGAAATGCTGACACTAGCCTGCCTGGTTTTAGACATAATCACACATAAAATAAAAGTAGGGTGTGTCCCCCCATTAACCTTGTGTCTTCATAACCTCAAGAATACTTCATCCAAGGCTCATGCACCAACAGAAATCAAAGAGATTAAAGGATTTCAATGATGTAAACTAACTCTGCAGAGCTTGGCATTAGTGGTGCTACAGGACCCTGCTTTTTGTTCTCCTGGACTGAATCTTTTCTGGCAGCTCTGCATTACTCAGAGCTTTTCCAGCAAGACGAAGCCATGGGACGGTCCTGTCCAAGACAGCCAAACTGAGCCGTAGAAATGAGTTCACGCTATTAAAAAGTTACATATCCCAAAACGTTTCCAACAAACATTTTTTACTAGGTAGCCCCATAAGAAAAGTGCCTAATTCCCCTCTTATTCTCAGTCCATTTGCAACAGAAGCACAGGTTGTTCTCTTCTGACTTATATCATGCTCCTCATGGATATCACTTAATGACTTCTCTTACTCCTTCTGTTTATGCCTATTTTTTGTGTGTTTTCTCTGAGGTATCTTCAACAGGCTCCAATGAGTCCAGGAACCCAGTGTCAAAGCAAGTCTCCATGTAATTCACTCAAATCTAGTCCTACACAGAGCAAGGTTTCCCTTCCTGACCAGTTATTTAAGCTGAAATACATCGGAAAGAATTTAATCTGCAAAGTCTAAACCACTGATCTGAGTCAAAAGCATCTATGACACCTACTACACAGCATGTAAAAACACATTACCCATTGTTATTGCAAAGCAGCTAAAAACTGGACTCTGATGTTACTAACAAGAATTTTGGCTGATAGAAAATTAGCTACCTTGATACAGAGACTGTGTACATGACTCAGCCTAATTTAATTTCTTGCTTCATGTATGAAATAAGTGTTAGGGGGGTCTGTACAAAATTAACGGTGATCTCACACAGCCCACAGAAAATTGATACTCAGATATGAAAATAAGAACCTAAAGTATTGACAATTTCCATTCTCGGGAAAGACACTGAATTCCTGAATTTACCCAGAGGAAGGAAAATTAATTGCCCATTTACCCCTCTGGGTGGTCAGGGTAGTATGCAGACCCCAGCACGTCACAGGAGGAGAGGCTGAGAGGGCTGGGGCTGGTCAGCCTGGAGGAGAGAAGGCTCAGGCAGAGCCTATGCATGTGCATACATACCTGACAGGAGGGTGTAAGGCGGACAGACCCTTCTCAGTGGCACTCAGGGAAAAGACAGGAATGCAATAAATTTTGTCTTCACCTTTGTAAGAAAATCTCGTTTTTTACTGTCAGGGTGGTCAGACAGTGGAACACATTTCACAGGGGCAGTGCAGAGTCTCTCTCCTTGAAGATATCCAAATCCAACCCGGTATGGCCATCAGCAACCTGCAGTAGCTGAACCTGCCTGAAGAGTGGGGTGGAACTGGACAATCTACAGAGGTAGCGTCAGCCTCAGCCCTGGTGTGATTCTAAATGCAGAACCTCATTAGAGGTACTTTAATGGAAGCTGTTTATTTCAATAAGCTTGCTTATAGTCTCTGTGCTTGGAGGAGCAATATATACAATTGAGTTGCTTCAATAAAAAAGAAAGCTAAAAACTGAAATGTAGTCTTGTCTTTCAAGCTTGCAAAGTATAACATAGGCACCCAACCTAGAATTTAAGGTCTGGAAGTGCAAAATACTTTCGCAAGTGTGTGCTTTGCAGTTTTTCTTTTCACTGCTGGAAACTAAAACCACACTATCTGTGAGTATTGTCAGCCAGTTAAAAGTATTTATTGGTTTGTATTTTTGTGCTTATATCTGAAGCTTTGCTAACCTACTGAAAATCATCCAGCATACACCCGGGCCATTACATCAATTTATTTGTTGTACATGATGTACACAATGACTGACTTCTCCCAACATTTTACCTTCTGGCCTAACGTCTGGATAAACAATAATCTGCATAGTCAGGTGAAGGGTGTTTCTCACTGGAAGTGACTAAAGTTACTGTGAAGGAAACGTAAGACCTTATTTTATTATAACTAAAATGTGCGTGCACTAGCGTTTGGTTAGTTTGGTCTCAAACCAAAACAACCCCATCTCCTTTTTTCCCCCTTCTCTGAAAACAAGAAGGTGGAGGAAATGAGAAACATATCTAGAAAAAAGCTGTTTAAGATGAAGTTTCATTATCTCAGCTGCTGTTGACCAAGACACATTATCAAGTTTCTTATCTTCCCTCTGAGTAGGCCCAGCCAGGACACACAGATGAACTTCCAAGCCTTTCACCTGCAAAACTAGGAGCCTGCACTTATATTTTATTGTTTTCTGTTCAGCTGAGAAGTTGAACAGGAACTTAAGCCCCATTAGCTAAAGATCAAGCAAATGACTGCATGCCATGGCTTGCAGCAGCATGGAGAACCTGCTGCTCCCATGGGAGATCAAGCCTTATAACAAACGCTGTGACGAAATAGGTCTTACCAACAACAGTGAGGCTGGCCTGTTACAGGAGGTGACATCCCACTCGGGGGAGAAAGTGTTTTGATAATTATCTAAATCTGACTTCATCATCAAACCGTCTGGGTACCGCAGTTCTCAGCTGAAGTGAGAAGCCACACATGCCTATCAGGATATGTAAAAATTGTTCTATTTTTTCAATATCACTAGAGAAACAACACTCTCCAGCATTTTATACCCATGCTGAAATAGTATACCCTCAGCTGTCTCTAATGGGCTGAAGCAATATCCTCTCTCAATAACCCTGAACTCCGAGCAGTCTGAATGTCTTCTGCTGAATCACATATTTTCACTCCACGATCCAAAAGAAGGTCACCAGATGGCACTATTACACATTGTCTTTCTGATTTCAGATTCTTAATACGCATAAGAAGTTTTTAACTGTGGAAGACACTACTGTGGGGGCAAATGTGATGAGTGGCACCTCTGTTTTAATCTTGGCAACCTTAACAAATTCTTCCAGAGGAACTGTCCTCTGAGAACCAGACGCTTATTCATAGATTTAAATATAGACATATAAAAAGAGAAGGGACTGTTCCCCTGTAATTTATGTCTCTTTCAGCTCAAGGACTAGCACATATCTGTAATGGGAACACATCACAGCAGGAATGCACACACATTTGGCTATGCTGATTTCTCCTCTCTGGTAAGCAGAAACCCTCTGCTCATTACACAGAGATTGAATGCCCTAGGCATACTGTAAATATGTACTTTTCTCAATTACACTGACAGAGAGCCAGCATATCCGAGCTGCATCTTGGACCCAATTAAAATGCAACTGCATACCTTTCAGCAAAACACTGCATATATGACAGTGAAAGCTGACATCTGAACCTCTCTCTTGATTGTCTTCAGCTCTTCCTTTAACAACATGAGCAGAAATATTAACCTAAAGACTCCTAATTGACGTGAAATTTAAAAATGACCTGAGCAACTCTTCATATGTATATTTTATAACAGCAAACCATTGCTCATTTCTGTGGCTACTAATTAGTGATCCACTGATACTTGAGTCATTATTAACTCCATAGCACATTAGAAGAGTAATTTAGAATTAGACTTGCTAATGCTTTAAGGTTGTAGGATTCTTCCAGGTTTGTTCAGATATAGTTTTGTTGAAACCTTAAATAAGCTGGAAATCAGTTGTTTTCCTGACTCACAGGACAACAAAACAGACTCAGTAATTTATTATTTTGCTTTCCACATATCACATTATATAATTTTTTTTTGTGAACTATATCTCATACTCCAACAAACTCATAACTGGCAAAACAATGAAAAGAATCATGCCATGAACTTTGGAGCTTGTGATGGAAATTGTCAACTGTCACAAATAGTCCCAAGCCACACATGGTTGACTGGATCTCCCTCTGCCAAAACACTATCACTCCTCCTGTATCTTGACTGGGATTTATGTGATAGCAGCATTAATGAAAAGAAGTTTACTTCATGACAAGTGTATCTTTGGCACACATGCTTTGTCAGAGATGCTAGCAACCTTGCTAAAGGAAAAGACTGGAAAACATAAGAAACATAACTGTTTCTGCTGATAAGCAGCCTACCTTTTCAGTAGTGCATCTAGTATTACTTTCTGATCTCAATTACACTTCTTTGCCTCAATTCCAGTTTGGAAGCTTCAAGCTGGTCTGGACATACAATACCCAAGTGGAAGTAACCAAACCCAACAGAACTGCCACCACAGGCCCAGGGTAGCACTGCCAGCAGTCACCACACATAGTTCAATCACATGAAAAAGATTTATCCTATATTTCTTCTTTTAAGCATTTATTCATTTTATGAGGAATAAATTCACCCACTAGACAAACAACTTTTGTTTACAGTAGCACCATATTTTGGAAGTACACTGAATAAGGCAGTAGATTTTTTCACAGAAAAGGGTGCTGTATTTTACCAAAAGTAAGCTTCATGAACACGTATATATTCTGTATATATTTCTGCTCACAAAAACTGAGCAGTTCTGCTCAACACTGAGCTTTATATTTATCCCATGCAGCTTCATTAACTTAAGTAATCTTTTTACATTAGAAGCGTAGCACACATCATACAGTCATAGTTCTGTTTTTCTCAAGCCTTGAAAAACTATATTTCCAGCAGGGTCCTCCTCGCTAGGGAGGTTAATATTGGGCAATATAGCTCCCTTCCAATACAAAAAGTCAGCAAGGTACAGGACGTCATCATGAGTTAGAAAATCCTGCTTCTCTTTTCCACAATGTTTGCTGCCAAGCAGCATCTTAATGGTCATTGCTTTCTACAGAGTGTGCTGCAATCACATAAAGTTCTTCTAGCACTCTGAATCTATCCAAAACCTATTAAAACCAACAATGGCAAAATCCATCTACTGCAAACAGAAAGCCAGCCCCATGCAGCTGGTCAGCCCTCTGCAACGCGCAATCCCTAGCTGACGTTTGGAGCTGAAAGAACAGATACTTCTCATGCTCTTGGTGTCAGGAAGCACTTTGCTGTGTGGTCTTTCATAGGCTGCCAGAAAGGGTTTCTTGGCCCAGACTTTGGGAAACAATGATGCAACAATCTCAGCCCCTGAAACCATCTGGAAAACCTGACACATCAGAACAGAAATGTCAAGATATTAGGAAAACAGGTAAGTCGTGGCTCTTTGTCCAAAATCCGCTGGTTTTCCTTATTCTTCCTTTGCTGCAAGAGGCATAGTGAACAAACTGTAGCCAGCACTGGCCCTAGAGCTGGTCAGGGAGCACTGGCTGAGGGTTGGCATTGGCTGATCCTCCATACCCTATCCCCCACGTTTAACAAGAATGTGCTCACGTCTCAGAGGGGTGCCCAGCCAAAGGCAGACAGTAAATTTCAGGTTTTCCATGGCAAATGGACAGTGGTATGTACGGTAGAAAATCTGTGCTTAATATGAAATAACACATGCATCAGAATGAGGCATGGCATAAAACCATTAACATAATAGGAGGAATTTTGCCTTTTTAAAAAATATCTGTTTCTCATTGCCAATTTCCCATCCTTATGCCTCACTCTTTTATTCTCTTACTGATACATGATGATGCTATAATTGCTACTTTGACAATTCTGATGATGCTTAAAAAGGGTGGTGGTCAGAACACACTGCAATAGAAACAAAGAGACGATGCTCTACATTTCATGATTGAACTGTCACTGTCTTCTTGCTACATGTAGACGTTGTAGCGCCAATTATTTTAATGGAGTGACATCCAAAGGCATCCAGGGTTTTTTCCCAAAAATGAATAAGGCAGGCATATGATTTTACAAGTCTGAGGGAGTCTGAGACATAGTGAAAGAAATTACCTGACACAACTCAAACAACGAATCTGAATGAGCCATGACTGCAACTTGATTTCCTTTTCATAAGGGACTATGTGCACATATGTGTCCTTCACAACAGTCTCTATTCTCTCACTGTATTGTAAAATATTTGAAAACAACAATTAGTATTTAGTCGTAAAGAACAAACTTCCAAAGGCAGTGAAAAGCAGATGGAGCAAGAACAATGTAATCTGAATTTTCATCATTAACCACCCATTTTTAGTTTGGAAGCTGGAATTACAGAATCCTAACAAGGGTTTCTCCATCATTTTAGGAGCCATATACATTTTAATGGATTCATTGAAAATGTTCAGTCATCCACATTGAAAGCTAATGACAATTTAATTAATTAATTATAGAATGGGTTAATCAGTTAACTGATACTGTAATTCTCTGAAACTTAAAATTATACCTCATTTATCAAAAAGATGATCCAGAAAAACCTGCTATGAACCATATATGTTAATAGTCTCCGTGGCTGCAATGCCAGTGACTTTTCTATAAATAGCAGTAAGACTCACTTAATAGCTTATTTGCCACATGCACCTCTTAGGAACCACATGTGATGTCTACATACTGACATGAATACCCAGGGAGCAAATGAGATGTTCACAGACTTCATTAACACCTAAACAAACATTTTATTTCACTCAGTGGCAGGAAAAAAAATGATAATTTTGAATCACTCTTATCTCAAAAGCGACCCTGTGCAAAATGACATCAGGTTGTCACTCTCACCACAACCTGATGCAATTTCAGGTGTTAGAAACTGTAATACCATGATATGTATTCAGGTTACTGCAGTAAAAGCACAGGAGACAGAAAAGGTAATACCATGATAACGTATTCAGGTTATTGCAGTAAAAGCACAGGAGATAGCTTTTCAGATTTTACCAACCTCTTCCTGTAGGTGATGGCACAGATAAATTTTGCCAAATTTCAGGTCAGGTGAGGATTAATCCTTATGATAAAGATCCAAGTCACATTTTAAAAATGCCCATTATCTGTACTAATCTTAGAAGTAACCTGAGGAGATTATATTCATAGGTCAGGCAGCACAGCTAAACCAGATGAATCTGGAGCCAAGAGTTGGATTCTACAATTGTTTATGTCTTTAATTTCTCATTGGCAATTTTGAATGCAGACAAACCACATCTGAAAATTAGCTAGTCTACCTTTTTATTTTGCATACTATTTTTTCCATAGGAAGACCAGTTTATTTACAGAGAAGAATTCTCTTCCACTGTATCACTCACAAAAAAAGTGCTTGTATGTATACCAATTAACTAATTGTAGAGTAGTAGTTTTCCCTACATTTCAAAAATTAATTAACTGACCTTATCCATAACCAGCATTCCCCTTAAAGAGATAGACCCCTAAAAATAATGAAGGCAGCAGTGGTTTTGAGGGTGAAGCATCTGAGAAAACACAGCAAGTGGGCATATTTGAGCTACTGTGAGGGCCTCAGAGGCAGAGCCTTGTGAAGCCAGAGTTTGTCAGCCACCTTCTGTTCAGATACTCACATTAAAATGTTAATCCTTCTTTTACAATNAAAAAAAAAAAAATCAAATAATCTATGCATTTGCAAGTATAGTTACCAGATTTCATATCTAAGCTTGCATCTTTATACCTACTCCTAGATGGACATTCACATAAAAATAGCCTCAAATACACACATTTTGAATAGTAAATATTAATACTAATTAAATCAGAATTTAGGATTCAAAATAATATCCAAAGATACAATTCAAAACTGATTTCTGCTTAGTATTTTACAACTTCAGCATCACCATAGAAATCTAGAAAATATGGCACAAAGACTGTAAGAAGTTCACATCTTGTCCAAGGAACTTCATTTAAAACACATCTATTTTACACGTTATTCTAGAAGAGAATTTAAGTGCATAACTTGTGTATGTATTTATTATTTCATTACAATGCAAGAAGGTGATGTGCACATTCACTTTATCAGTTTCAATTATGCATCACTCTAAAGGCAAACCCAGGAAATTTCCCTTAACAATATTTGGCTCCTCAGAATGTAGCTTCATTTCCCAAAATACCATTCTTGGCTGCTAATAAAACCTGCTTTAAAGTTTTGCTGGTTTGTGCTGTTGTATGGGCTTGTTTTTCTTCCTTCAAAATAGATGCAAGAGAAGGGGCTTCAGAACACAGCTCCAGATCTTGAGTTTTCGCCATGTAAAGACCAGACTGTTATGGGCCCACCATATAATAATTGCTTTGAGATTTATCGATAATCCAAAAACTACCCACATGACAGGATGGATCAGGCTGTGAAACATTGAATGCCCCTTTCCATAAGCCTGTTTTGCTTAGTACAAGCCCAAAAGACATTGCTTGCTTTGTTTACTAGGCGTAATTTAAATGGAAGGAGAGCAGCTCAGGGGCTTGGAATTACACAGTGGCACAGAGAGATCAGAGAAGTGGCAAGATGATAATTCTCCGTGTCCTGACTTTTGGGTTTAATGTCGCTTTCATCAAAATCAACAGTAAAGCTTGACATCAACTTCAACTTATATTCAGCGTAGTCCTTTCTCTCACCAAAAAAAAAAAAAAAAAAGTCATTATTGGAATTATAAAAATCTAAACCTACATGCTTGTCCAAGCCCAATTTCACTTTTCTTCCCTACTATTTCTCCTAATATTTTAAGGAGGGACAGTAATGCTAATGATGGAAAGAAGTCTTAAGAAGGAAATCTACTAATATTTAAAACTTTGGCAAAAATGGCTGCTAACAAGATTACAGTTACCAAGACGCTTCAAAAATAGCATGCCAATAAATGAGCCTCCTATATGGTATCTGGTTTGTTTGCCAGTTTCCACCAGGCCTCACCAGTGCCGTATCTACCACTTTTTTCTCAGATGCCACATGTTCTGCCTTCCCTCAAGACCATTTTGCTGTCAATATGCTGACCATTGTTTTTCTTGCACTCAGTAATCCAATCAAGCAAGCAGAAATAAACCTTCTTTGCAGCCACTGTAAAATGTTTTACAAGGCTTGAAAGCTATGGATTTCTAAGAAGATTAAATTAAAGAGAGAACCACATCTCGACTCTTAAATCCAAAACGAAGGCATGAGTTTGCAATTCAGTCCATGCCTGTTCCTGAGCCCATTGCCGTTATTTGGGGAGTCTGTATTCCTTTATGCATCTCCATGCATAAGACTGCAAATCAACATTTATTTCCCCTGGCCCTTAATATGAAAGAAGAGGTTGCATGCTTTTGGATGGTAAATTTATGTACTATATATTACATTCTAAATATGCTTACAGAATTGCTTGCCAACAAACAATGGACAAAGGCAGTTATCCAAATAATTCAATAAGTCACTTCAATACCAATATATTTTAAAATACTGATTTTCAATATTAATATTTGCTAATAATTACTAATATATTAGCCAAGGTATGTATGAAAATATTTGCAAATAAATAGGGGATGGGTCTGGCTACTCTTCTATTCCTTTGCTTGAGAAGACATGCTTTCTGGGTAGACACTTTAAGTGAAGAAAGTAATACTCTATATTCACATCTCAACTTGGTGCACCATTTCTTTCTTATTAATCACTGTAATTCCAGCTGTTGGCCTTTCCTCTGAATAAGAAATGGCTTTTTCTCTGCATTAAATGTCATGTAGTAAAGAATAGTGCCCTGGGCCACTCCCATGATAGAATCAAGTCCTGATTACCTCACTGGAAAGTGAGAAATCATTGCACTCCAGTGATGCTGACCTCCTGTTTGTATCTCTGCAGAGGCACAGGATAGCAGGAATTACTAATATGATACATTAAGGTATAATAAAATATGTCAATAGCTCAGTACATCACGTCCTCAGCCTCAGGCAGAAGTGATTTGCTGCCTGGAAGGAGTCCAAATTTAAGGAGAAAACACAGACATACTTCTCTGAACAGCTAATCTGGAAAAAAAAAAAACAAAACTATGAGAAATGTGCTGCTCAGAAATTTTAAATATTTGAGTAAGTCTTATGGAAATGGGTTACTAGGCAGAGGACAAGTAAAATGATGTGGGAAACATGCAAATTACCATCCTATGGATCTCCACTGTATCTCACTGACCTTTCATGTGGCCTACATGGTATCTTTCAGACTCATGATCCTGTGTGCACATGTACCTGTGTACACATAGGTGTGCACACACAAATGGCCAACATTTCCACCACAGACTGAGATGATACAATTAAAAGGTTACAAAATCACTCCATTATAATGTGTAAAGTAAGATTCTGAGTGGCAGCAAATAGCGATTTTCTCTCAGAAACTCAACACAAAACCAAATGGCATTATTCCTTCGAAATTTAGTCCATTATCATTCTCTGACTAAATTTTAGAGGAATTTTGCCATTGGTTTTGAGCGAGAGGAGACTCAGGTGTTCTGTTTGTGACTTCTGGAGAGAAACTAGCATTGCTGTGCCTGCTTCAAAGATACACGTGGGTCAAAAACTCATTTTGAACTGGAGAACTTAATTGGTTTTAATGGTTTTCAGTATAGAGAGGAAATAATAACCACTCCTTAATCCAAACTCTGCAGAGTATTTCACAATTATTTATACCTCTGCAGCATTTTAAAAGCCAGCAAAGATGAAGCCTTCAAACAAGATATGCCTCTACTCAAGAAATATCCTAAATTAAAACAAAATGTATCAAATACATACAACAAATATTAAGAATAAAGCAGAAAAATGGGAATATTTCAATAACAATAGAATTATACAGAAACAAAAAATAGCTGCTAGACAGCATGATGCTTTCAAATTACTTCAGAAGACTGCTTTAAAAATGTGTAAGTAACTTAATAATACGAACTACTTCTAACTTTTCCCTTCCACAAAGGAATTTTCAGAGTTCCAAAATCTGGAGTTTTTCCTCTCAAACATATGATTTCCATAAACGTCAGCTAAATAATAACTTGGTAGTTTTGCCTGGTTGCAATTAAAGGGATTTAATTAGTAATTTGATAAAAGCTTGCACCACAAATTAAACAACAAAATTAACATCTGATTAATCCCCAAAGAGGTGCTCATCCTCTAGCCTTACAAACCCTGCCAGCTTCAACCTTCTCCCTCAGGCAACAGCCTACATAACTGGACGGGTCTCAAATAATGCCCTGAAGGTCACCAAATACAGGCTGTGACAGCGGACGTGCCTTTTCCTTAGTTCTCTACATCCGCTAGAGCTGTTTTGCAGCAATGCAAGAGGGTGAAAAGTTTACACTAGCTGGTTATGCAATAAATGTCACTGGTATTACCACTGACTTTAGACTAGACGCCCAGCAGTAAGCAGTTAAGAGGTGATAAAGCAGGATTAATTCCTGAGGAAAATTTATGATCAATTTGTCAGTGTAGGATACAGTACAAATTCCCAGCTACCTTTATTCTTTCTCAAACAAGAAATTATTTTGCACCAATCTATTTTTTCCCCTAAGTGTAGCACTTCATAGTGGTGTTAATATCATTACACACGCACGTCTAAGCCTATTCTCACACACTCACCTTGAAAGTCATCCAAGATCATTGCTATTTATGGCTATTCAGTAGACGAATACAATTTCAGCGATACAGAGGACAGTGGAATAGTGATGGAAAACCGCAAAACACAGCAACTGAGCAGTAACTACTCTTTGAACTGCCCTGATAAAATCATATCCGACAGGGACAGTAAAATTACCCAGAGTGAGCCACTGTTTGTTGAAGCAAAGCAGTAGTTACACCCGTTAGATAAAGCTGCTTTGGAGACAACGTGAGCTCTGAACCCCACACCTGCTGTCACAACAAGTGCTTAAAACTCTCATTGCAATCCCAAGCCACGAGGCTCAACTCTACTGCCAGCAAGGCAATGCCTGTTGTTCCAACACCGCATTTTTTTAATTTCCTCTTTTCAGATAAAAACACATGTAAGCCAATAAACCATCAATGGCAGTAAATAGCAACTGTATTTCCTCAAAGTTACAGGTGTTGTCTGCAAAATAATGAAATATGTATTAATGTGCTACAATATTTATTTTCTGCAAGATACAATTGGTTTGCCAAAAGTATGCCCTAAGGCTGCCCTAATTAAAGATTTTTCAGCTTGTCTGCAACACTGACCTCCACTTAATAATACAATTGCAATAATTTCAAACACACCAATTTACAATAAAACCAAACTAAAGCCTAACCATCTGATCCTCCTGCTTTCCCAAAAACCAAAATAGAGCACCAAAACTACTATTTTGACTTACGTCCTAGTATGGAAATGATTCTGTCTTCCACTACATGCATCATGGACTTGCAGAGATCTATTGCTAGATAATACAGAGAAATAAACTACTTCTCTAAATTACTTCCTGGACATCTATGTGTAATAGATAATCAACAACTCAGTGACAGCTTGGATGACGAGGAAAAGGCTGATGGTGTGCTAACTATAAAGAAGGATAAGCATATATCAATGTACATAAAATTACATGTGTGACAAATTATATTCTTCTCACCAGGTACTCAGAATGGCATTTACCTTTTTACATCATGAGCTACTATGGGGAGGAACTGTGATAGTTGTCTAAGCACCTAGTGTGTTTAAGACCAGACTATCATCTTGGTACTTTGGTATGAAAATTAATAATAGTTAAAACATTTGTGTCTATGTTAAAATAGAAAAATACAGAGTCAAGAGCATTCTATAAGAAGTTCTCATTAACAGCCCAGATAGCCAGAATTTTGAAATGCACAGCTAAGTATTACTAAGGTATTTGGTTTGTTCTGATAAAACAAGATAGTGATTTTTAAGAGAACTACTTAATGAGGGGTTTTGGATTAAAATCAGAAAACCAGTCACCTTTCCTTTTCTAAACCACCTGTATCTCACCTTATGACACATAACAACTGATCCGTGCATAATAAATTAATTATCTGATTTTGCTCTATCTTATCATTTTACATTCTAAAAAAAGCTGCCAGTGACAAGAAAGAATTTGTATTTCTGGTTTGCGACAATAGCACACTTACTGCTGCACAGGTTAAGGGAACCAGCCATAATGTTAAATATTTTAAAAATATGTTTAAATAGGAGCAGGCTGAAATACAAAGGAACACGGCTAATCTAGGTTAAGGTGAAGGAAACACCATTCTTCATTCCACAGAATTAGTAACAGCACTAGTCACAGTTTGCAGGTTAGGCAAAACATTGTAGATGATGGGGGAGAAATTAAGAAGTCTTATCATTTATGTTAGTTTGTTTTATAAACATCAAAAAATGTTGCTAAATATATCAGAGATGTCTTAATCGTTATGAGTATTACAGCTGTTTACTTAGACTCATCTCCAAGACATCCTCCCGTTTGTTCCATACCTTGTACACAAAACACCTAATACACATTCATCCCACATAGATCTTTTAAAGTATAAACTTTCAGACCTCCTTTGCCTCCATATTTCTTTACTCTCCTGACTGAGAATTTTAATTTTGGTCAAAAGGACCAAGGCAAGCTATTTTAATTTTGAAATAATTGTACTGGCATTGATTGCTGTTTACCAGAAGGCACTCACTGGTTTCGTATGTTAAAACTGCCTGTACTTAAGGGGTAAGAGTCTAATAAATGTCCAAATCCCACATTGCCTTACACCACCTTTGTAAAATATACAAATGTCCGAACACAAATAACAGAGAATAAGAACCCATACCACACACTTTAGGCTTAGTCCTTTCAAAAACTTTCTGCACAGAAGACCTCTAATTTCTGTAGTTAAAAGCCCGACTTTCAACACCACCAGGCAAGCATGGGCACATACCTTATTTTTAAGAACTGTCCTGACCATTACACTTTTCCACTTCTACACTACTTTCGTTGGAGGACTTTTTTCAGTATAAACCTACTATCCACTATGTAGTAAGAAATACAAATTCATTGTATCTTATCCTACACTTAACAAAGCAAAATTCCCAAATTCTCAGAAGCATTTTCAGAAGGACAAAGAATCCAAAAGAGGCTGTTTCCTCAGCTCCACAGTTGGCAGTGGAACACTGACTCCTGCTAATAAAACCAACAAGAACCCAGATCATTAAGAGGGCAGCAACACTTCGCCAAGCAACTTTTTGGCACGGGACCCTAGTGGTGTAGTGCCGGCTGCCTAGGGAGCACCACCACTTGGAAAGGCCAAGGCCACCCTTAAGTCAGCAGTGCCCAAAGCAGCACTGTACTGTGACACCCCCAAAGCTGCAACAGGCATTGCCCTGGGGCACCTTCCATAACTGATGTCCCACTTCAGAAAAGGCAGGCACCTACACCCGCTTTTTGAAAACACAGTACGGAGGGCTCACTATTGCCTTTTAAAACACAGGAAAGAGAAGTAGTAGGGGAGTCACCTGTGCCTTGCCACCCAGAATTTCTATATGCTGAGGGGGGCATCACATGGAGTAGTCAACATGGGAGATTCCTATATAATTGCATAAAGGTTGAGCACTCCCACCACCCGAATCTGAAGAGCTTGTAGAATACAATGGATTTTGTTAAATATTAGCGATGGAGGTAAATCTGGAGAAGTAGGTTGGTGAAAAAAGTACTGGAATGTGGGTTAGATGGAAAAGCAGTACTATGCTGTTCCACCTCGGTCTAGCATTTTTTGAACAAGCCTAGAAGCCAAACTATGGCATTAGTTTAAAAGTTAAGATCTTTCAGAGTTTAAGTACATCCAAGCAGGCAGATATTTTGAGGTCTGGCATACTGATTTTGGGATTGAAATTCCACCTACAGTCTCCTGTAGCTCCCACATCCTGTTGAGGATCTGGACCAAAGTACCCACAACCAAGATGACAGAAGGAAAAACATTTATAAGGTCTCCATACTTCTCAACTGCATATTCCTCTCTTTGTACAGCTTCTAGCACAACAAATTTGATCATGTCTGGAGTTCTGAAATAAAGCATGGTGAACATTTGCCAACACAGCTGTTTTTGTGCAGCCTTTGAGAAGTATCATCTGACTTTTAAAATTATATACGCTTTTTATTTATAAATATATTGATAGATATGTTGTCCCTGTGCTGTTAATTAAACGTGGCACAATTTTAGCCTTCTTTTTCCCAGTATAACTAGCAAGGGTTGCCTAATGAATCTCGGTGGATGGCCATGATTCAAGAACATTTAATTTATACTGCACTTTCATGCTGTCACTTCCTGCTCATTACCAGTGTACATACATACAAAACTAAGACTCCAATGGTGAAAACCACTATAATCATTGCTTTGTAGTCAATAAATTGCTGAGAGGTACCAAAATAAACCGAGAACCTATCCATTTCATTGTAGTAATGGTTGCATGTACAAAGTATCAGCTTTGGGATATGTCAGTACTAGCCCTAAATTAAACTGACAATGCTAAATACTCGAGGCAAATCAACTAACAGTTACAGCTACTGTTACTGGAGTAACATTAAGTTAAAACAGAAGTAACCTGAACGTTTTGGAGATAATAAAAGCAGAAAAAAACGTAACAGAAACCCAGGCTTTTCTCAAAACAAAATACATTACAAGGTCAGTGATGACTGACATGTTCCAAACACCTACTTAAACAATGCAACCATCTTGCATATGTTGTTACACAAGTTCCAGGGACTTATAGCTCTGTATTCACACACACGCTTGCACAAGTAGACCTACTGTGAAATGTCTGTAGAATAAGACTTGGATCTCCCTATGCACTATGAAACATCACTTTAAAATACCTTTCCTTGGTGGTGAGAGAAGAAAGGCTATTCTATAGATAGAGTTACTTACTGGGTCTGTGGATTCAACACCAAGAAGCCCTGAAAAAGAACTGTTCAGAGGTTCAAAACTACTACAAACTCAGACCTTTAGCAGATTCCAGTTTTTCCTGTATGCATGCAGGTAATTTGTGTTTTTCCTTCAACAAACACATACTAGATCATACATTATAACAGTGACTGTGCCTATGTAGTGTTAATACAGCCATCGAGTAGAGAAATACTTAAAAATACTGTTAACAGCCCTTCCTTTATAATGCAAATACTGCCATTAAATACAATGTGGCAACACTTGAGATCAGTATACATCTTAAAATATCACACACAAGCTATTCAAGTTTCTTAAGACAACAAAATTGGCAATAAAATAATGTCAAACTATCTCTTGTTGGTAAAAATAGCTAATTTTCCAAATACAGTTCTCTGTAAATGTAGAAAAACTGTAACTGTCTTGTATATACCATAAGCTATTTATCTAAAATGGTACTATCAGTGAAGCAGATGTCATTGCACAATATCCCTGTGCCACCCACATTCTGTTCTCCTAGCTGCCAAACAGAACTGTTTTGAGTTATTTACTGAGCTATCAGATTCAAGTATTTCTGCAATGATCACCATGCTACATTAAAGAAAAAAAAAAAAAAACAACTTAAAAAACTGAAACATAATTTCATGTGATGCTTCACCATGATCCAATATATTCAATGTCTTCACCAGTACAGACTACTAAGAAAAGACTGAAACCTTAGCAGGAGGTCAGAAAAGTCCTGTTCTTTAAGAACTTTATACATCAGCTTTTTTCCATTTTACTCTTTCTGTCCCTTACACTCACAATTTCAAACTTCTTTTTAAACATCCTCACTCAGCTGAGGAAGATTTGAATGAATAACAAAGTTTCCTTCCCAGTCCTAAAAAATCATCTGTTCTTTACAGGATAATGGCATAAAACTTAAAAATCATGCCACAGAATAAGTTAGGCTGGAAGGGACATTTGGAGGTATCTGGTGGAGGGATCACACTACCTACTGTAAGGCCCATTCAGGGCAGCCCACAGAGCTCACTGTCACTTGTCAGGGACACACCTCAGTCAGCATATCTCATATCCCACCCTAAATTGTAGAACTTGGCCACTTGATTTTTATTTTGTCTTTTCATATACTCTCCTGTTCTTCTGCTTCCCTCCTTTTTTCCCACACTTGTCACAGGGATCTCTGGAATCACCAGTACCACACTGACATCAGGCTTCCTTTAGGGCAAGACAGGGCATGAGACAATCCACAGTTCACACCAGACCTTGCCAATGGACCTCATGAACTCCAAATGCAAAAAACCCTTGTAGTCCATTCCCATTAGTGTCACCAAATCATTGCCAAAATTCAAGTAACCAGATTTTCTCAACCTGCACCCTTTAAGAACGCAGACTGCATTTATTTGAAACCTTGTGAAGGAAAATAGTGAGCACAATGAAATTCACACGAAGTACTCTCTCATTTGTAAGAGAAACTGACATGCTACAGAAAAAAAGATCAGAAAAAATAGCTAAGTTTGAATAGTCACAGTTTTCTAGTACAAAAAATGCTTTAATTCTTTAAAACAGGGAAGCGAGAAAGAAATCTAAAAGACATCTAGAGATATGAATGCATTCTAGCAACTCAGTGAATACATCTAGAGCAAACGACAGCTAAGCAGAAGAATCATTTTGTATCTAAGACCTTTTTCTCATGGGAAATACTATTAAATTTTACTTGACCTTTCAAGAGGACTAACAGTAAAAGTACTGAAATTAACATTAAAATACATTTTAGTATCTCAGAGGTTTTTCATCTGATCAGATTTTTACTCTTTGATACGTGTTTGCTAATAAGCCACCTAACCCTTCAACTATCCAGCTTTATGATGCCTTATTTAGACCTCTCAACCTTGTTGAGCTGCTTTCAGATTACAACGCAAAGTCTTAAAGGTAAACACGGCAGGCACAATTTTTAGCGGAACACTTGCCAGTTTGGCAACAGCAGAATCCACAACAGACAAGCAGGAGTATAAGCTAAGGAAAGAAGAGAATTTTCTTTACGCTCCTGAAAAAAAGTTCCATCAAGTCACTCCAATCCACTGATTCTAGAGAGCTGCCTAGCAATTCTCTGCTCTAAGAGAGGGCAGGGGTGGGGGGAAGTGAAAAAGTTTCCGTTAAAAACAACCAAGATTGCAAACTCTGCATTTGATATATTAATTTGATTACATAAAACTTTCTTTTGCATTGATACAGCACACTCTGAATGAGTACAAGCAATACAGGCTGACAGGTAACACTGTGAAAATGAAGTATCCTTTGCCACTAAAAGCCAGGACTATCACTTCTGCAATATTTATAATTCCCACAGATTAGAAAATAAACACCCATGTGCATTGCAACACATCTCAGACTACAAAAACATTTTATTCTTTGCTTTAGGCAATAACTTCGAAGCTGAAAATCTTAGGTATTTCTATTAGATTTAGGACTATGTCACAGTTTTAATTTTTTCTTTATTTTTTATTTTTAAAAATCAATTTTAAAAGCAACAAAACCAATTATCTAATAACTGTAAATAAATTAACATGTAACTCCACTGAGATTTTTCCAAATAATATAATCTGTGACATCCTCACTATCAGAAAACTTGTTCATTCATCCTGCTAAATGCTGCTCAGCTGATTAGAAAAAGCATTAGTAATGAGTAATATTTCAAAGTTTTAGATGAATATTCAAAAATCTGTCTTTACAACATGGATCATTACAAGAAATACATGGTGTGATACCTTCCAAAGCAATTTTTCACCAGCAAGCAGAAAAGCCATATGAGCTAAACTACAACAGAATTAGAGCATCCCCCTCATCCCCATCTACCCACCAATGATTCACAAATACATAATTTCATAATTTTAATTAACTTCAAGTTAATTCATTAAAAGTATCTTCATGAAACATACGATGCAAAGCTCGTCTTTTTAGGAAAAGTAAACAGTTTTCTGATTTTTTTGGTCCCTATCTGAATGCCGTGCATTTATAATCTGAATAAACTGTAAGAAAAAGTAATTAATAAATAAAAAAAATGAGTGCTCCTAAGGGTATTTTTTTTTAAATCAGTCCATCTAGAGTATTTTAAACATTTATTATGTTCAATGTGGCTTGCAAATAATTTATTTTTCTATCCAATTAAAAATAATTCAGTGCTTACCACTGTATATAGCTACTATGCCCCACCCTATAGCCTGGACAACCCAACACAGTTGCTTTTCATATTAACCAGTTATAGATTCACATCTCCTTCAAATCCAGTTTATGGACAGAAGATGGTGCATTAAACAGTTGCTTCATATACCATAGTCTCTTCCTGCCATTACACACATTTAGCATGAACTGTGAAAGTACTTACAATGCACCATGAAATGTTACATTATTTAGAAACCAGCTTATGCAGCTAAAGAAGCCCTTCATTCATTAGGGAAAATACTTTGTTGGTGTTGACCTTTCTTTTCATTTTCTTGTAAAATCCCAGTTATGCATTTTGAGAAAGATGAAGATGAAGATGAAGATGCTGATTTCAGAAAAGAAATTGAACGAAAAAGAAAATATAAAATTAGAAGTGTATAGGTGTTAAACTTGGTTAGAACATTAAAAATAGCGAATTTTCTGGTTTTATTTTTGTGGGATTTTTTGTGGCTTGTCCTAAAACTGAAAACACCTGCCTGTACTGATAAAATATCAATTTATCTCTTCAAAGTTAGGTATATAGGCAGAATCATCAATTTTCTGTGAGTCACAGGCAAGTAGCCCCTTCTCTATAGTTATATGTGCTCTGTCTCTCTATCCTCCTGTTTATATGTCTGTACACGTACACCAGCGGATTGTGTCTCTTCTGAACCACTCATACAGGTCTGTTAAGCAAAAGAAACAAAACAGGAAACAGTTCGGTGATACTCTGAATAATTACTGGATAATAAAACCTTATCTGATTAATAATGCCATTGTCATGTAAAACTAGAAATTTCAATTTTAGTATTAAACATTCAATTAACACACTGCTACATACGTAAGTATTTATGGGTTAAACTTCATAAGTCCCTCAAATATAGCCTACTTTAAGAAGAGAGCTGTTTAAAATACTATAGTAATTCCTGAAGACTGACCAAGCTCTCTGTGTAAATTCTCTTCTCTACTCGTGGCCAGATACTAAGCCAAAAATTAGCTTGATTAGTTGCAAACACTGTGAACAGGAAACCATCCTGCTTAAACAGAGGACCTCTGCCTTTTGCCATTGTGGTCACTGTTTTTCCAGAGATTTTTTTAATGTAATTGCCACCAATTACAACTGCAACTTAATACTGTATTATCAGCATCAGTACACGAATGAAGAACATGTATAAAAAGACCTTTGTGTACTGTTACATTTGCTTTTTTGAGGAAGAAGGTGCAGTAAAAGTTTTTAAAAAGTTAAATTTTGTCACAAGATCCTCCGCAGATATTGTTACTGCTTAATCCAAAAGCTTATGGAAAAAATAGTAGCTATACCTCAGACCTCATCAACATGCCAAAATGCTGAGTAAAGGTTTATGTCTTTGCTGGCATTTTGTCTGTGTGATTAGGATAATTCTGGAGTTAAAAGCTATTGATTTACTAGAAGGTTGTCTCATGTTTTGTATTTTCAATCCTATTGGACTGATTAAACAAAACGATGTTTTAGCAAAACACGGAACTTTTTTATACTGCTTACTGTGCTTCATTAGGATCCTTACATTAGGAGGCCTCAGCACTTACAAGGACATCATTACATTTATGCTGATTAAAAACAGACCAACCTTTCCTTCAGCGTCTGCTGTTGTTACCTTCTCAACCTTGTTCCTGTTTAACAATTTCTTCACCCATTCTTCTACTTGAACATTGAACTTCATGAAAGTCACATAGAAAAAATATGCCGTCAGGAGCGTTAAGCTTTCCCACCACATGATCAGGTTATCCAGAAAAAAGATGATTAGTAAGATCAAGTCAACGATGTAAAAGGACACATCTCGGAAGAGTGGCCACCAAGTAAGGTTCAAAATCTCTCTAGAAAATAAAGCACACATTCCAATAACAAACAGGATATTGAACACGGCAGATCCCACTATTGTACCAATGCCGACATTGCTGTGGGATATAAACACTCCTATTAAAGAAGTGAAGAGTTCTGGGGCTGACCCACCAGCAGCCATGAAGGTTGCCCCTGCCACATCATCAGATATGCTTAGTTTTTCAGTGATGACAGTCAAGGAAGGAACAAAGAACTCATCGCAGACTATGGCTAAGGCTATGAACATGTAAATCATTCCAATGATATGGAGGATCACTGCTCCCTTCCTTCTCTCCTCAAGAGAGAAAAGGTCCTCAGGGTACTCTCCCTTGGCATGATCATCTGTTGCATTGTTTTTCTCAGCTTCATATTTCATGGAATCATGTAGGTCTGGAGTGCCATTTTCATTCTCTTCTGTGACATCCAACAGAGTTCTTTGGTGCCCACGCACCTGCTTTTGGCTATCTAGGCTGCTGGTCAACGCCATTCTACGTGGTTCCATCTTGAAAAAGGCACTAATTGAAAGAGAAAAAGTACTAATGACCACTACACTGACAAGAAGCCCTATAATTCGTATCAGTCTCAGTTTTTTCCTAACATTCTGGTGCCGTCTGCAGCCAAACAGTGGTTCCGCCAAACACCACTCTTCCAATACACCACCAATAGTTTTTTTCTGAAGAGCCATTTTGTGTTCCGCGTGAGATGCCCAGAGAGTCAGATGGATCGTTCCTTCTTACTTTTCTCCAGCTTTGAAGTTAAAGGTGCTTTAAGAGGTTTCCCAGAATCGAATACCTTTACTCTTCATAGGAAGTATTTTCTTCATTCGTCTTAAAAGGACAAACAGGTATTATTAATATCAGTGAAACAGCATGTGATTAGAAGCTTCTAAAAAGCATTTTACAGACCAAGTTAAATTTAGAATTCATAGCAGAATATTACCAACTGTAACATAATACCTTGTCACATCCCATCAGACACAGCGGCAAAATGTTTGTTTCAGCAGTAACCCTGCAGATAACAGTCTATCAATACGTAGATCACTTTATGCCTCTCATACGCCTCTGAGCCACTGCTCTGCTAAATTCCTAACAAAAAAATCCTAGTGGAAGGTAAAAACTGTCCCCAAATGTGGTGTAAAAATGAAGAAAATACTATTTTAATGGAAACACCAAGGTTTATTAACTTCCGTAATTACTTTCCACCATGATCATGTAACTTCCAAATCCCAAATGCAGGGGCAATAATGTATGAAAAAGCAATCAAAGTGCTAACAAGCATCTCATCAGACCTTTAGGCAGCTGAGGAGGTATTAATTGAAATGTTATGCATGCATAGAGCAACAGTCGTTGATACACAGGTAAAACACTACCCTGTTGGAACAGGATTGAAAAGAAGATCTAACACATCCACAGTTTCTTTAATTACCCTGCAAAATAAAACTCAACTTTACACAGAGAACTCAGCTTGCTTCTGATCAGACCTAGGACACTAGCTTGGATCAGCCAAGACAAAATTTTCATTCACCTCTGGTTTTGTTTTGGTTTATGTCACACATTCAGCTACAAATGTAGGAAGTCACTAAGAAAACCTATGCGGTAAATATGTTTTTAAAGTGCTCCTCTTACAGATCCTTAAGAAAACGGTTTACATTCACACAAGAGTTGATCCTGAAACAAATCAAGTGGTGAGAAATTAAATCATGTCAGAAGGACTACTCATGTATGCTAGAGTTGAGTATATTAGAGCAACATCACTTTTAAAACAGCAAAAACCACCAAATAATAACAGGTGCTTTGCATATCGAATTTTAAGAATATATGTAATGTAGAAATCAGGTACATATGAATTATGCATAGTAAGTTTCATTTTACACGACAAAAAATATAAAACATTTTAAAAATAATTGATTACTAGTACTTCCTATTACAGTCATAAAATACTTTGTCACACCACTTATTCAAGTCATTTTTAGTAACAGCTGAGTATTTAACAATCTAATCACCAGTAAAAGTGTTATTTTGTATTCTCAAATACAGAATTACAACTATTCTACGTATTTACATAAAAGTTATTGTCAGGTGCAGTTTCTTCTGATTTTTTGAACAGGTTCCATACTAAGATGTCATAGAGACATAGTCCATCTGCAAGATACAGCGCCACAGCGGAGATATTTTATTTTCCACCTTAGAGTCACTGCTCGTCGGACTGCCATAAAAACATTAAGCAGCAGAGATCTCGGACCGGCGCTACCGCAATTTACGGCGGATGGGGCTGATAACCCGGCACCCTTATAAATCACGCGAAGGGGAAACGGTAAAAGCGCCCGGGCTGGCCCCTGCCCCGAAACCCGCCCAGCAGCGCCCATCCGCACCGCTCCCGGCACCGCCGCCCTGCCCGCCCGCCGCGGACCCCATCCCCCGCCGGGGCGCAGCCCCCCAGCGCCCCGCGCAGCGCAGCTGCATCTTCCCCGTCCAACCACGGAGATGCCGCAGAGCCTCGCCTAACTTAACTCAGCTCAAGTTCGCACCGCTCTGCTTCCCACCCCTCCGCACCGCACAAACTTTTTTCCTCTCGGAAAGGGGAGCAGGTCCAGCCCCGGCGAGTCCTCCAGCCCCGACCGCGGAAAGCCGGGCAGACACTGACTAGCGGGCTCGGGGCGCAGGGCACCCCTCAGCAGCCAGGTACCACCCACAGGGGCGTGCACTTGGGGAGCGGAGACCCCGCACCGCCGCAGCACGACCGCCGCAGCCCAACCCCCGCCCGCCTGCCCGAAGCGGCAACGCTCACCGGGAGCTGCGCTGCGCGCCGGCCCGCGGGC
>VWYH01006842.1:162520-222281 GCA_013399365.1 Pampusana beccarii | reverse complement strand
CCCGCGCAGGCGGGGCAGCCGCCCGCCCCCGCCCAGGGCCGCCGGGGCTGTCACTGCGCACGGCAGCACCCCCCACCCCTCCGCGCTCGCACGGGTGGTTCGGTTAGCGGTAAAACGGGGGTGGCGCGGTTGGTTTGTTTTCCTCTTTTCCCCTTTATCTTGGGTTAGCAGATTGAGGTAGAATTCGGCGCTTCTAGCGAAGATAATAAGCCTGCAGGACTGCAGCAAATTTAAAAGGGAGAGGTCTTCTAATCAAAATATCTTTTATTCCAAATGTTTTCTGAAGGGGAATGAGGAAATGAAAGAAAAGGGCATTGCATTTTGGTTTTGATTTTAAGGAAGGCAAAATGTCCACTATAAAATTATTAACCGTTGTTCGTTTACTCATTAACAGAAATTTCATCAAGCCGCATTTCAAAGTTGTGACAGCAATAAAGTTGCACTGAACACTCTAGAAAACGGGAAGTTTGTAGCCAGAACTGTCCCTTTCTATTTTAGTCTCTATCTTCCAACACAGATACTTCCCCAAAAAATCGTGCTTTGTTGGGTAGTTGCTTCATTATTCAAATATAGTGAAACTGATGTACTGTATCTGTATCACAGCTGATTCCTGTGCTACAAGCTGTAGATCCACCAGAGCATACAGGCGCTGCTCCTTTGAAATACCACTTGCACTTCTGCCATATGTGATTGTTAGAGAAACACTCATGGTGACCCATGGAAGCACTGAAGTCATATAGCGTAAGCAGGCTAACACCACAGGAAAACCCTTATTGCGTCAGGGCAGCTGGGAAAGATCTCCATGTGGAAATCGTTGAGAAACGGAGAAAGCTCCCAAGAGAGCAGGGAGATTCAGGTGGGCTGGGTGGGACATCAGTTGTGCTCTGGGTAGTGTTTGATCAACAGCTCGCTAGCACTACTCTGCTTTCAGTGGTGTCCTTTCCACATTCTGAAAAATTACTGTAAATGGTGAACTCTCAGTCTTTTTAGGCTAAGGAATAACATTGATTTTTACTTCTAACTTCTTCCTTTGGAACTCCCATTTCATCAAGTGGCAAATGCAAAATAACTTACTCAATGCTTCATGAAGAATACAAAAATGTAAGAGTTTTTATGAAGTGATAAAGCATGGACACTGTAAGTATCTTCAAAGTTATTACTAGGACACCACATGAAAAATAAGGATTGCCTGGGTAGACGCAGGGTGCATAGTCTATTTGCACCTCCACACGGGCAGTTTGCAGCACCTGGGCTGTTTGGGTTGCCTTGATGTTGATTGGAAACCTATAAGCTCTTCTGAAGAGTCATGAGATGGCAAAACCAGATATACCAAAATACAATAGGCATCCTGGAGACTATGTGGACATGCAAGAGATGCTAAAGGTTCAGACTGTATTTCCAAAATTTCAGCAATTTCCAGTAAAAGCCATGGCTGACACACACGTACGAAGTGCCCTTCAAAGCCAGAGTTTGCACAGATGGTTTACATTTATTTGACTTTACATATTAGGAGGTTCTCATTAGTGGCTGACAGCTGGTATCGGGTACTTGTTGATTATCTAGACTTGCATTGTTAATGCTCAGGATGATGCAAAGAGATGTGGAAATTGTTTTAACCATCCTTCTAGACCCACCACGTATATAAGAATTAGTTGAAATACAGATTTACTGCCTGTAACCACATATGCAAGACACAGGTGAAGTGGCTGCATCTCAGATATCCAGCCTGTGCCTGCTATGGAGTGATGACAGGGATTAAAGTTCAGCATGCTTATATGATTTCTTGTGCTTGCTGTATTGTTGGCTTGCAGTCTGTGAGGAGAGGCCAACTGTAAAAGATACCTTAAAGATGTTCTCATGGCTTCACAGATGGCCATGAGCAGGCTGGGATGTGTTTGTAGTACCCCAACTTATATCAATTTCTGAAATAAAAGCAGGTGAGTTTTGTGAATGGCCACAGGGAGGATATGTAGAAAATTCCCTATAATTATGTTGTAACATCCCCTATAATTATATTATCTACTAACCAAAAGTCCATGTATCTGAATTGCAATTTCCATCTGTTTCTCTGTACTTGTAACAATTTATCTCACAACAATAAATATGTATTGCTGGCCAAGGAAAATAAAATCTGTAACAAGAATGATGTGGCTAACAAATGACTCTACCAATAATGTAACCATTTAGAATCAGCTAACCTGTTCTCATGTAAATGTTGCATCATAATGATGCCAGAAACAAAAAAAAGCACTGTTAAATTAAGATGAGGATAAAAATAAAATAAATACCGTATTTTTCTCACAAAATTAAACATCAGATCATATCCTGGTTAAATACAGAATAATTAGATTATTTGAATGAAACAGTCTTTGGCTTACATCTCATTCAGTGTTTCTGTTCTCAAGTGAGGAGAGAAGACATCTGTTAAGTGCTTGGATTCTGCATCTACACGTTTGTATATATGACTAGGCTTTCACTTTTGCATACTCTGAATATGTATTTTTTAATAGCTTATATGTAGTTTCCTGCACCAGGTCTGATGTGCCCTCTGAAACCATAAGCCACTCTTCTTCACCACATCCTATTTCCAGGAAGGTATATGAAGTAGAACTTCTTTTTTTTTTTTTTTTTTTTAACACAGTATTTCTGTTTTGCTCTTCTCTTGCTATTGCAAACCTTCGACCTGGTAAAAGCAAGCACAGAAGTGTCTTTTGTGCAGGAAAGGCAAGGAGGAGGAAGCCAAATGAAAAATCCTGAATGACAACATCTCTAAGTATCACAGCAGTACCTTTTAAAGCTGGAAGATAAAGCTGACGAAGAAGTTACCATGACTACAGAGGCGGCATATTTGAATGAAAATTGATGTTAGGCTTTTAAATGCTAATTGCAGCTAGGAACAGGTGACATTCAAAATATCAAAATTATTTCAACACTTTGCGATGTATAACAAGTGAAAGAAGGTGAAAAAGATGACAACATAGAGTTAAACGGAAACACTTGTATAGTCTATATCATTGAAGTATGTTACATCATTTTCTTGTTTGCAGTAATAAGCAAACTTATTACATATAAATCACAGTGCCTGAGGCGCACAAACTGTTTATATTAAACAGGTTTCTTTAAATTAACTACAATAACAAGTTTCCAGCAGCCCACATTGAAAATGCTATTAAAACTTAATATTCCGAAACTACTTTAAATTCTCAGTGACGAGTAAATCTTTCAAGTGCCTGAAGTTAGGAATGTTTCTAATCTCCCCTCCATATAATTGGGAATTAAAAGGCAAACATATACACAACGGTAGAGAGTCCTCATCAGAGTCAAAACTGTAAGCTAAAATGTCATGTAGACCAGTATCACTGTGTAACTACTGCAATTCACTATCACACCAACATCTAACCACACTTAGGGCTTTAGCTGTGCAAGATACAAAAGATCTGATTTACCTTCATTGGCTTACTATTAAGCCTCAAAGGCAATATGATATTTCTGATTCACTTGCAGTGGGTTAAGTTCTGCTTACTAACATACGCTTTTTGAAGCAGTCTTGCTATGACTACTGTATGTCATGATCACGTGTAATACAAATTTACATTTTGTAGCAGATGATTGATCTGAAAAGCTTTGAGAGCTTTTGGGGTTGGTTGTGGTTTTTGTTTTGTTTGTTTGTTTGTTTTGGTTGGTTGGGTTTTTTGTATACATATATATATAAGATGAGAAATCTGGGGGATTTTCCTGTGTTTTGCATAGTTACAATGAACACTGTGAACACCTTTATTAAGGAGACTAAAGGTAGCTGCTTTGTTTTATTCCAGTTCCTGCTAGTGAATATAGTGAAAAGAAAATATAAATGGAGTATACCTTTAAAAGACAAAAGCTTTTTTGGCTATGTTTGCAGGACACTAAATAACGTGTTTTTCTAATATAGTGTTTGAAATACTTATTAGGTATAGGACAATTGCAAATGTTTTCATCATAGCATACCAGTCTCTTTAAGGGACAGTCTCCTTCGACGAAAGTACAAATCTTCCTCCTGTTTATCTATGCTGGAGAAGTCCATATCAGAGTAGAACCACCACAGCCTAACATCTAGTGATATAACAGAAAAAAAAAATACTGTACGGATATCATTATTGAAATCCACTTTAAAGTCTGTTTATAATACATCCAGATGATTATTTTTACTTACATGGTATTTGCACTTTCCAAAACCAGCAGGATAGAGCAATATGACTTTCTCTTTCAGATGACTTTCTCTTTCAGACGTGATAATTTGCTCCTCTGAAGCTCCTTGTGTCTAAATGCTGCAATGTAACCCCAGTGAGCTGCCCTGAAGTCAACGGGAGTGCTTATTTTGCTATCATCTGTGGCCTACCAGCCTCATTTACAAGAACACCTGCAAGCTGGCAAGTCAGCAGCCTTAGGAATGATTGTCAGTTTGGTGGATGAGCTCCAACATCCTTGCTAATTTCCCAGCAGTTTCTTGTATCATGTAGTTTGGAGCCTCAGCTTGAAACCCTCTGTTCCCTCTGACTTGCAACACTTAGGAGTGCCTTAGGGATAGAGGTCAAACTGGATATTAGCTGGAACTCAGATTTCTTACACAAGACATTTCTGACTAGGCTATTGTCCAGGCAGAGCTGGAGGGAAATGTCACCCACTGACCATACTCCTCTCACAAATTAAATTATCTTCATTGCTATACCATCACGCAGCAATTATAATTTTCTTCCTTTTCTCTGTCCTTATGTTCAGCCTTCTCATATTTCTTGTACCTGATGATTTACAAGCTATTTGTTTTCATCTCTGCAGTAATCTAGTTTTCAAGTAATCCGCTTCACTCTTGTGGAATGTTCCAGGGAAATAAATGGAAGGTAAAAATTGTCTTCAAATACTGAGACGTGAAATGGTGAGTATTTATAAAATAAGAGCTACAATCTGCTGATTAACTATGCACAGAGCTGGTGTGCAGAGAAGGCAGAATGAAAAAGAAAATATTACAAAAACATTTTAGGACTGGAGTCAATGCTAACCCCTTGACTTTTCCAACGAAAGGAAAGGAAAGTCATGGAGTAATTTCCCTTTTAAATTGCTAAGTCTTTGTGAGCATAGTACCAATTAGCATTGCTCAGTTAAAGAGTCATGCACATGTACACTGAAAGGGCTTATGCGATGAGCTGAAACACCCCCAGGTCAATAGACCAGAAATCTCATCTATCAGCATAGTTTCAAAATTTTCAGTGGTTGCAACAGAAACAAAAAAATTTAAAAGTGTAGCTGACATATTGGGCTTTGTATTTGGTAGTGGTCACAGCACTGAGTCATGCTATATTGAATTTTAGAGTAAGATCAAACAAGTGGTTTAAAGCAGCACCACAAAATTAGTCCCACCAACTGAAAAAGCAGAGACCTTTCAAACTAAAAGGAGAATCTGGAATCAGAACATAAAAGGAAAGTTGGAACCGAAATTAATGGATCTCTTGAGAAGCTTTCAGAAGAAAAGATACCCGGGTTTTTCAGATGGAAGACTCTATCACAAACTAAATAATTCAGGTATGTGTAATCTTCCTGCATTCATTAAGAGCTTCTTACAGAAATTAATCCCCAAAACCTAGCCAAGTTTCCCAAGTTTGCAAACTTGTATTCTATAGAATAATTCTGATCACAGATGGAATTCAAGAGTCTTTTTGTTGTACTGCAGTAGTTTTTTTTTTTTAAGAATCAGCCAAACAGAACAAACCAACACAGCAGTTCAAGAGAAGCAATGAAGAACTATTCCTACAGTTGAAATTTAAGAGAAAATACAATAACGGGATCTGGAATTAACCATATGAGGTTGGTTTTTGTTGGTTTTGTTGTATCCATCTTGATTATGATGCAGTTTAATGCGCAGGCTAAGAGAAGTAAACGAAAGAGATATAAACAATGCCGTGCAATGGTACAGGCTTGAGGAAGAGTGACTGGAAAGCTGCCTGGCAGAAAAGGATCTGGGGGTGTTAGTTGACAGTGGCTACACATGAGCCAGCAGTGTGCCCAGCTGGCCAAAAAGGCCAACAGCATCTTGGCTTGTACCAGAAAGAATGTGACTAGCAGGACTAGAGAAGTGATTTTCGCCCTGTACTCGACACTGGTGAGGCTCTACCTCGAACCCTGTGTTCAGTTTTGGGCCCCTCACTACAAGAAAGACCTTGAGGTGCTGGAGAGAGTTCAGAGAAGGGCAGTGAAGCTGGTGGAGGGTCTGGAGCACAAGTCTGATGAGGAGCGGCTGAGGGAACTGGGGCTGTTTAGCCTGGAGAAAAGGAGGCTGAGGGGAGACCTTATCACTGTCTACAACTACCTGAAAGGAGGTTGTAGCATGGAGAATGTTGGTTTTCCCAAGTAACAAGCAACAGGATGAGAGCAAACAGCCTCAAGTCATGGTTGAGATTGGATATTAGGAAAAATTTCTTCACACAAAGGGTTTTGAAGCATTGCAAAAGGCCACCCAGGGAAGCCATTGGGTCACCATCACTGACGGTGTTTAAAATACGTGTAGATGAGGTTCTTAGGGACATGGTTTAGTGCCAGATTTAGGTTAATGGTTGGACTCTATGATTCTGAGGGTCTCTTCCTACCAAAATGATTTTATGATTATTTGAAATTGGAAGGTGGCTTAAATATTCAAAAATCTCAAATACAGTGCCCATTAGACGTTCGAAAGGTCACTGTAACATGTTCATTACATTAAGAACAATTTAAGAAGACAGATGCAATTACTTGATCTGGGTTTTTTCCAGATATGTCATCCCTAATGCTGAGAACCTCTGTTCTGTGTCAGATCTGAAAGATGTTGACTTTTGCAGCTGTCTCCAGCTGGACCACCAGCATCAGTTCTTGCACAACCTGAAAGCCTCACTTCAAGATACCAAATGGCCAGTGCCACCTTGAACGCAATCTCCAGTGATCAGCATTTGATGCCAAAAGAGCTAGGAAGGTGCTGCTCAAACTTGTTTTTCCATTGCTTTCAGATAGATTTGGACTCCCTCGTTGATTATTATTTACTTGTGACAGCTTGTTTTATCTCTTTGTGTTTAAGAGACACAAAATTGCATATAAATATAAATACTGTTTCAAAATAATTGGTATGTGATGAATTATATTCCGTTCAGCTCTATTTTAACGCCAAGAATGAGTGAAGATCTTCACTATTTCTGTAATAACTGGAAAAGAATAGCCCTTTTATTATTTCTTTATATGTAATAGTACATGATGTGCTCCATACTCCAGTTCAGAGGAGATGTAACGTGCACACACATTTAAAACTAAACCAAGCACTGTAAGTATGGTATAAAATGCAGGTTTGTGCCCTTTTAAACTTGGCACTCAAAATCTGTAATTTTTGGCAGTAGCAAGAGAAAGAAGATGGAGGATGTTCTTGCAGTTTATAAAGTCTTCATCACATATGTCCATGATCACTTCTGCAGGTGGAAGCCCAGTTTGTAAGAAACAGGTATTACATCAATCATCAACAGGTGTGACATTTACTATGCAATGTTTCTTCAGGTGAGTGAGCAGTTTTAAGATTGATAATCCACTATAACAACCTTAGGCCCATGATTTTAGCTAAAATTGTGAAAACTCTGAGAAGATGAAAGTGGGTCTAATCAATGCTATCACTGGAGCTGAGATTCAAGTCAGGACTACAGCACAGTTGGAGAAATAATGCCTTTACAGACTTTTTGACAGTGGTGGTATTGCAGCTGATACTGTAAGGGAAAGCTCTCAACAAAGTAAGAGAAAGGCGATATTCTTCACAAAACCAAGACAACTTCACACACAAGCTCTGGTTCAGGTAGGAAAGAGAAGCTTTTCTTAATATGGGCTGCATAGAGTTTGAGGTACCTTCAGGATGGAGCCGGCTCTGCTAAAAGGGCTTGTGTGGGCTTGCTTGCAAAACACAAAAGCAAAATCTACTTTGGCAAAATTTTGAACTCTGCGGGTGATTTCTGCCACCTTCTAGAGGGCCCAGGAGGTATGTTTTGTTTTATTTAGCCTGTGGTTTTGTTAGTCCAAGATTTCAAATTGGATTAATCAGTCATGGGATTTACCTGGATTGCCAAGGTTTTGTGTGGTGTCTGAAATCCTGTCAACCTAGTTGTAACTCAGTTTTATCCTAGCTTGATGTTTCATTTTGAGGGAGTGAGAAGGAGAGGTTAGCTGTTTGTGATGTCACTTTCAAAACAGAGGACTCTGCTGGCAATAGAGACTAGAAGTGTAATTGCTTGTTGGATTTGTTTTCACATCAGACATGTCCTATCAGTGATTTAGTTAAACTGCTGATTAATACATTTTAAAAACCAAAATTAAATATGCAGACATGTTACTTTCTTCATGTAGGCATGCTATACTCAACTTTGAAGTTCATTTTCTGAAACTTTATGTGGAACAGAAATTAATGCTTTATCTTTATATATCAAAACACTTTAGTGCTAAACACTCTCTCTCTCTGTTCTCAAGCAAACTTCGATTTCCTGTGAATAGGCAGAGCATGTGTGCCATGAGTCTCATAGGGGAGTAAAATCCACAAATGTGCTGGTGGGACTGCAAGGAGAAGGAAAATGACCAGGGTGCTGCCCCATTCACCACAGGGCCGTGTGCTCTATGTCACATATGAAGAATGAAATGGAGATTGAAGGAGGAAATTCATCCTAGAAACTGGAGCTGAGCTGCTGGGCTGTGTTGCACTGCTGCTCTTGCATGGCTGGTCTTCGGGCACCCTTGTCAGACAGAGCTTCTGGGGCAGTTATGAGGATCTCTGGGAGGTGCAGCAGGCCGCAGGCACTTGCCCTGCAGAATGGGGGTGCAAGGCGGAGAGAAGCCCTGCTCCCCGGTTGCTCCTCACAGACATGGAGGGGCTGCCAGGCCCAGGGGTGCTGCACAGCATGTTGCAGGCCACCATACGCAGAGGGACCTGGCTCACACCACCCCTCCCACTGCTGTGGAGCCCTGCAAGGGGCTCCATGTTTTCAAACACCAGGAATCACTAATTGTTGTAGGTTCCAAAGCCCTGGAAGGCTGTGTGCTTTTCTACCAACCGCTACAGGAGACCCCTGTGAGATTTCTCAGTTTTCTCAGAGTTTCAGCTCCCAATATCATACCTGTTTTTTTCCGAAGCATATTATTCCTTCAACATTTTATAACCTGCACTGTCAAATACTTAGAGTTAATCAACTAATTAAGCTTTCTATCCCTTTTCACTTGGTCTCCAAGTATCTCATTCAGTTTCTGGGACTTTCAGGAGGGTTTTGTTGTTTGGTTGGTTGGTTGGTTGGTTAGTTTGGGGGTTTTTTTGTTTTTGTTTGTTTTTTTTCCTTTTTTTTCTTTTTTTCTTTTTTTTTTTCTTTTTTTTTTTCCTTTTTTTTTTTTCCTGTAGCAGGTGAAATCCCGGAATACGTTGATATGAGTGTTGCTGAATTTGGACTCTCTCATGTGCTGTAGCATGTTTCTTCATGTCTCTTCTCACTCTTCCTTCTGAAAGCAGAGGTATCTCTCCTGATACTCAATGTAAACATTTTTGCTGTTGGCTTGGCCTGTACCTCTGACACGCAGGACAAATTTTAAATTGTTTTGTTGGAAACACAGGTGTTGGATCAGACCTTTAACTTTAGTAGTAGTTGTGCAACAACAGCTGTGTGTTAGCTCTTGCTTTTGCAGAACAGAAGTTTCTTTCTGTGTGTATGAAAAGGAAGAAAAGACTGTATTTGCTAACTTAGAAAAGCAGGAAGTTTATTTTTTCCTCCTAACCAACAAATCAAGAAATGGAAATGACATTTAGGAAATAATTTCAGACATAATGTTCAACACAGAATGCATCTTCAGCTTCTGATTCTAAAGGAAATTACTGCTTTGGCGCTTTGAAAAAGTATTTCCCCTACCTGCATATGGTAGTCCAATGCTCGTGTGCTCTTCTGGCTTCATGATTAAGGAAGCTGACTTATGCCTAAATGAGAATCACACATAACAGGAAGAAGGTGAGTCTGTGTTTTCTTACCATTCACAAAGTCATATGCATTGAAAGGGAAAAAAACAGAGAGAATATTTGTCAATAATTCCATGAGGGCTTTGGCATGAATTGGATGATATGGAAGTTTAGCAACAAAATTATCTTAACAAGTTACAGCTCCATTTTCACCCATTAAGATAAATCAAGAACCAATCATTCTGCTAAGCAATTTAGGACTCAAAATAATGTATTATTACATTAAATTACAGCCAGGCAGAAACTGAAATATGTTAGCTATGTAACTTGCAAATCGTGTTTTACAAAATGAGCGTATCTGGACACCAAGGCATCAGAATGCTTGTTATACAGTAACTATACTTCCTATTTTCACACTAACCACAGTAGTTGTATGATTCAATCTAGTGGAGTAAGTGAATATTTCTGAGTAGTGGAAATGAAGTGGTATTGAATGAAGTAACTTTGCAGGTTCTTATGACCTTTCAAAACTCCAGTGAAAAATGAATGTCAACATTATTTACCACACCAGAATTTCCATTACAAGTGACATAAACAATCTTCAAGGAAAACCTTACGTGCACTATAACTGCAAAAAAAGTAATTAACATAAGGACACATTGACCAAATAATTTTGCTCACTCCAGCTACATCCCTACAAGTTGATGGGGCCTGATGGGATTCATCCAAGGGGGCTTAAATGGCTGGCTGACGTCAGCCGTCCTCTCTCCGTTATTTTTCAACACTCCTGGGAATCTGGAGAGGCCCTGGAAGACTGGAAGCTGGCAAACATTGTCCCAATCTACAACAAGGTCAACAGGGATGACTCTGGCAACTACAGGCCTGTGAGCCTCACTTCTATTCCTGGAAAAATCATGGAGAAGATTGTTCTGGGAGTTATTGAGAAACATCTGAACGACAATGCAGTCGTTGGTCCCAGCCAGCACGGGTTCATGAGGGGAAAGTCTTGCCTGACCAACTTAATTTTGTTCGACAACAAGGTTACCCCTCTAGCTGACCAAGGGGAGACTGTCACTGTGATATTTTTGGATTTCAGTAAAGCCTTTGATACTGTCTCTCACAGTATCCTCCTGGACAAGGTGTCCAGCATCCAGCTGGGCAAACACACAGTGCAGTGTGTGAGTAATTGGCTGATGGGCTGGGCTTCAAGGGTTCTAGTAAACAGAGTAATGCTGGGCTGGCGAACAGTCACTAGCAGGGTTCTGCATGGATACATCTTAGGGCCAGTGATCTTGGATGTCTTCATAAATGACTTAGACTAGGACTTGAGGGCTTGCTTAGTAAGTTTGCTGATGACACAAAATTGGGAGGAGCTGTTGACACTCTCAAGGGCGGAGAGGCCCTGCAGAAGTATTCAACAAACTGGGCAATCACCAACCGCATGAAGTTCAAAAAGGGCAAGTGCCGGTTTTTGCACCTGGGACACGACAACCAACACGTACGTGCAGACTGGGGGATAAGGTGCTGGAAAGCAGCTCCGCGGAGAGGGATCTGGGGGTTCTGGTCAATGGCAAGTGGAACATGAGCCAGCAGTGTGCCCTGGCAGCCAAGAGGGCCACCTGTGTCCTGTGTGCATCCAGCACAGCATTGCCAGCCGGGCAGGGAGGGGATTGTCCCGCTCTGCTCTGCACTGGTGCGGCCTCACCTGGAGCACTGTGTGCAGTTCTGGGTGCCACAGGGCAAAAAAGATATAAAGCTACTGGAGAGTGTCTAGAAGAGGGCAATGAAGGGTTTGGAGAGGAAGTCGTATGAGGAGTGCCTAAAGTCACTTGGTTTGTTCAGCCTGGAGGAGACTAAAAGGAGACCTCACAGCAGTTACAGCTTCCTCACAAGGGGAGGAGGAGGGGTAGGTGCCGAACTCTTCTCTTTAGCAACCAATGACAGAACCCAAGGGAATGTCAGGAAGATGTGCTGGGGAGGTTTAGATCGGACATTAGGAAAAGGTTCTTCACCCAGAGGGTGGTGGAGCACGGGAACAGGCTCCCCAGGGAGGTGTCACAGCCCCACGACTGACAGTGTTCAAGAAGAGACTGGACAATGCCCTCAGACACATGGTGTGAACTGTGGGGTTGTCATATGCAGAAACAGGAGTTGGACTCAATGATCCTTGTGGGTCGCTTCCAACTCAGGACATTCTATGATTCTGTGATTCTATGATCCTAATGTTGCTTTCTGGTAAGGGGGGAGTGCAAGGTAACTTCTCAGAGAGGTGGGAAATTATTATAATGTGCTGATGACTGCAATAATGCTTCTTTGTATCTTCATGTATTCAGACAGTTGTATACTCTAAGATTATAAATTATGACCTTGCTGATTAAAAAAAATAGATTTTATGGATTGATACTGATATCCTCACACATTCTCATTTAGTGAGATACTTCATGCTTTCAGTGGATGCATTGTGTCTTCAAGTAAAAACCATATGGGAGCTCATCCCATATGGTTAAGAAAATGTAATTACGGATACCACTATAAGTACCTTCTGTTGCTTCCACTGAAAATTTTTTAAGAACTCAGTGCTTTAATATGCATTTTTGTGTTTTCAGAAGGTTTTCTTTTTCTCAGATACCCAAGCAGAACCAAAGACAAACTTTAACTGCTGGAGAAGGTAAGGGTCTAACCTTGGTTATTGAGTGACTCTCAGAGCACTGTTAGGAAATAACATCACCCAAAAGATAACCCCTGGCATGAGTGCAGTGAAATGGCCAAGAATTGTCCCGAAGTTGAGAAGTCCTGAAACCTACTTGCAGCATAACCTGGTATCATCAATAGCATGGACAGTACTGCAACCCAGGACAAAATCCCAGGTTTTCTTCTTGGTCATTGTAGTTCTACACTGCAGTGGAGTTATCCTAGGTTTATACTGAGCTGGTGAGATTGACCTTGTTAATTACTTTAGCCACGTCATGACCTCACCCAGAGCAGGCTGAATTCCAGGACAGCAGCCAAGCAGCCTCTCTGTGCAAAAATAGCACTTTGAGAACTCTCTCTGTAGAGCTTTTCACTGCATGCTATCAGTGATACTTATATCATCTTCATCATTGCAGTTATATTGTTTTTGCATTTCATAGGATCTGGATAATGAGAACAAATTGACCGAATACTTTTTTGCTCATTTTACTTCCACTTTGGGGCTCACATCATAAACTTTAACATAAGAATACTACGTCAAGATTGAAAATACTACAGAAGAATGGCTTTACTGAAAATACTATTGAAAAAACAATGCAGAAGAGTACTATTAGTTTAATTTGGGTTTTGGCAATCTTTATGCTTGGCTTCAGCACAAATAACATGAGGCATATCATTTGGATCGTGTAGACATGCTTGTTTCCGTGATATGTATAATGTAGACATTGAACTAAGATGAACTGAAAACATCTTAGTTTTGCGCAATTAGCACTCACATATGTTTAAATAAGAGAAAACATTTTAAAAGAAATCTTGGTAATAAAACAGGTGAAATTTTAAACACTTTGTTAAATACGCAGCTTGACAGTTTCCAGCTATTTAAATTTGCTTTAGTTTTATTGCCTTAGTAAGCTGAAAATACATGGAGATGATTGAGAAAAAACCCAGCCATTCTGATACCCATATTTGGGTGTTCCATATGTAGAGTAACAGTTTGGATCTGGCTCCAGGAGATAACATACTCAAAGTCTGGTTTTAAAACTGTCAGAGGGGCAAAAGAAGTCAACAAATGCCGTATGTATATTGATGTATAGGACTCATGGCCACTGCAAGACATCATTTCCACCTAGCAGTTTTTGCAAGAGAATAGTGGAAGTGTTCATGTGCAGCTGTTATTCTCTCGATCAGATGAGCCCTAATCTCATTTTAATCTCAGTGGGCTATATTAAACAAAAGCAGAAGGTCTGGATTTTAGAACAGATTAGCCTTGACCTCACAGAGATCAGACTTACTAAGTAATCAGTTGTACATAAATTGCCACCAACCAGAGATTGTAATGGTGCATTGCGGTTAGCAATACAGGAACAAAGTGAAATTTTCTTGTACTACAAAGCAAGAGAGAAAGTTACAGCAATCACTGCACTGCTGAATTGTACTGAAGTTCATACAGTTTACAGTAAGCTCCCCTCTCTGTGTCAAATATTTTACTATTCCTTAAAGAAGAAAATCTGCTTTCTGTAGGTATTAAGAAAGGTTGAGGAAAAAAACTTTAGATGAGAGCTACAGAGGACTAAATGTTTAGAGTTTGTGAAAAATTTACTATACAATCAGTAAAAGACACAAACTGTGTAAGGGATAATACTTTTTTAAAACTAACTAGACTGACCATGACATTCAGCAGAAACACTCCCAAGCAGCCACTCATCATCTGGTTATCATTTATATCTTTATTGCTGTGAAACCTGCCACATACGACTGGGAATAATCTCCAGGGTTACACAGCTCAATACCCTGCTATACCACCTAATTTTTCATGTGGCAGTATATTAAAGTCTTCATAGAAAGTCTGCTCACAGGAGATCTACCAGGTTTTACTCCCCTGGAAAACAGGAAACTTCAGGTACTCTGTTGAGCAAAGACACCATGTTTTCATTTCATTTACAGTTTGTACAACTGGTCTTTGTTTTGTCCCAATTGCATTCAAGTTTTTAAGTATTCTCTTGTTTGAAATTTACTCTAAAAACTTACATTTTTGAAAATTTTTGTGTGTGCCTAACACAACCTTGAGTTGTGTTAGGCAGTGGTCATGTTACAGTGAATTCAGTTTCAAAGGACTGATTCAAAATGTTATGCATGCAAAGCAAACCACGGAATTGGTCTTAAGTCTCTCCACCAGAGTTTTGGTTTGTGTTTGGTTGTTTTTTTGAGGGACCTCAGCAGATTTTATTCTAGATCAAGTATTATCTGTCTTCCTACAGAGAGTGTAAAGCTGACATGAATACAGTACCATATACGATGGCTAAATCAACAGAAATAGGAATAATGCATTTCCTCTGGTCCAACTCAGGTTTCCTCTGCCAGATGATCTGCTACTGTGCAGATGTGACCTCAGTCATCATATAACCACAGCCTACTGGCTGAATCTGCATTTTCCTTTTTTTTTTTAAAAAAAAAAAAATATATGGACTATTGATACTATTTTCTGGCTGCATGGTACCAACCTCAAAAAGCTCATTTTTGTAAATAAAAAATAAATACTTTCAAAAAGGTATTTATCCAACACTCTGTGTTTAGCCCTAATCTAGCTGCTTGGACTATGATTTCCCTTTCCATATCCTTATTCACTTTCTCTGTTTCCATGTGCAACATAATGATCTTTATTAAAAAATCAAGGCGAAATATTCGTTTTATTTGGAGCATACATAGATTCATCTTAATGTTTACTTCAGCCTTGCAGAGAGCTGTCCCATCTCTTTTTGTTGTTATTTTCCTTCTGCATGTAGCACTGATGACCTCAAACTTTAATTTCCTTTAAAAGTTCAAACTTACATTGAATTTTGTCAATCTTAATTTTATTCCTAACTTCACAGGCATAACTTCCTTGGCTGGCAGATTTCTTCTCCTTCTCCTTCTCCTTCTCCTTCTCCTTCTCCTTCTCCTTCTCCTTCTCCTTCTCCTTCTCCCTCTTCTTTCTCCTTCTTCTTCTCTTCTTCTTCTCTTCTTTCTCCTTCTCCTTGTGTTTATCTTTTCAGTAAGGTCTGGAGCCGTTTTCTAGAAGCTTAGGCATGAGAAAATGTCAGGCCTGCACTGTGTTCAAGTCTTTCAGCGCTGCTGATTCCACTAACCCGTCTCTTTCACTTATTTTGCTGAAGATGTCTCCACACATGGACATGCAAATTTATAAGCCAGTGTTTACAGTGATTACAGCTTTGAGAGACAGACAGAGAAGAATTACTAAACTGACTGAAAAAACCCACAACTTTGATATCTGTGAACCAGAATGTGGTTTCCTATTCATCCCATCAGGTAGTACATTAGAAGAATTTTCTCATCCTATCTATGAAGACACTCACTCAAGGTAGTATTTTTTCATCCCACCTACCTGTCTGCTCATATACTTGTCTGACCTCTTGTTCAACCGACTGTCACCATACTGCCTTGCCATTTTATGTCATTGATCTGCTGACCAGCAGGACTGTAGCCCCAACCTCAGCGTGCCTGCCCTGGAGTGGTGGGGTATAACTACAGCTTATGATTATGATCCGAAGTTTCTGGCTCTTCTCTGAGCCTTTCAGAAGCTCAGAGCTTGTAATGGGTTTCTTGTTATTCCAGATACCCTCTCCAGAGTGGTATTTTGTCATTGATGACTGTGTTTTTCCATGTCAGGTGGTGCCTTCAGTACTCAGCCTTGCACCTACCTTGAGGGAACATGGGATCCCACTCTCTGGGAGTGCACAGTATAAGACCCTTGCTCTGCAAGCATTAGCTCTATTACTCTTGGGAACAGCTCTGCTGACTTTATGGCTATGAGCACTGCAATGGACAAGGAGGTTTTGCAGCTTAGGACACTCTTGTGTCAGTGACTGCAGGGTAAGATGCTGAGGAAAAGGATCATCACCCAGAGGGATGTTTCTCTCACCTCCAGAGTGTTTTAGAATTATGAAAAATGATCAGTAAAGCCCCTACCGGTGGCTGGATTCTTACTGCTCCCTGTGAAGTTAGGGTCTTATTGGTTTTCGATATTTTTGTGATAATGATTGTCAAGTTAATAAGACAAATATCAGAAAGAAACGAAGAATTCAAGACAGAAACAGGAGCCTGAGCCAGAGGTAATTTTTCACCTTTTTTTTTTTTTTTTTTTTTTTTTTTTTTTTTTTTTTTTTTTTTTTTTTTTTTTTTTTTTTTTTTTTTTTTTTTTTTTTTTTTTTTTTTTTTTTTTATAAATTTATTAATAATTTTTTTTTTTTTTTAACTGGAATTTAGAAATAAAAATATAAGAAAGAAAAGAATAATTTAAGATAGTAAAAGGAACATGAGTAAGAAATAATATTTCAACTTTTTTTTTTTTTTTTTTTTTTAGTAGGACTCTGGTCCGTACCAGAATATTTCTGTTACTATTATTGTTGTTGTTATCTCCTTCTTTCTAAGCTACAAACACATAAGAAGAAAGCTGCATCTTCATGAAATATGAATAGACTCCTTTACAATCCACATGTGCTGCTGCTCCACTGGGGTCTAATCAGTGGCTGGAGTCCATCTGCAATGAGACACAGGCAGCAGAGATGTCTCTAGTGAATCTCTCATTTTTAAATAGCACTGGAAAGAAACACTGAAATCTGATTTCTTGCCAGCTTGATTCAGAAAATGGTAGAAGAGTTACAGCATGTTTAACCAGACCTTCAGCTACAGAAAGGGGTCAGAACAAAGATTCAGATTCAGAGAACAGCAGTGGCAGTCCCAGAGGTTTTGTGTAGGAAACTTCTAATTAGTGCCTGGAACATTTTTGGGTCATGTTTTCTGTTGTCACATGGGTATCACAAAAAGTGTATATGTACGCACACACATATGTAAGAATAAAGTATTTTTTCACTGCAGATTAGCTTCTGAAAACACAAATGATTTTCTGTATCAAGCTACCACAAGTAGCTGAATTATATTAATTGTCCATGTTGGTGCTCTTAACCCACCGGACAGGTGAGGAAAAACATGTCTTCCACTGGGCTAGCATGCTTTACTGTGGCTTTCCTGCCAGTAAACAGCATGTATTTATTGCAGGTCAGTGTGAATTTATTTATTACAGGAATTTATTTACCTACTCTTCTTTACTCAGATATAAACCTGTTCCCACTGGCCTGTTTGGGAACGGCATCTTCCTCCTCTCCTCCGAATATTAAGCAGAAGTCTCAGGAGAGGACTCCCAGTTCTCTGTCCCTCTGTTCATAGCTTCTTAATGCAACTGGAAAAAATGCCTGTCCTCACTACTAGCCACGAACTATCGGCAGCTTCTCTGGGAATTGTTCTCTGGGAAGCAATCACTGAACGCTCATTGCATTGGAGAAGCTTTTGTGTGGTTACCCTTCTGTGTCTGCAAGCCGTCAGACAGGCATTGTTCTGTTTGTGAATCCAGAAAGCTCTGTGGGCAGCAGAACAGAATGGTTCTCGTGTAGAGTGTTTAATGTAGGAGCTGTGGCTCAATACTCCTGTATGCCAGAGAGGGTGGTAGGGTACCTGCCAGAGTGGAGATAGGAATGTACCTATGGGAGTGGGAATCTCTAAGTATGTGTCTGGTTTTTAGGCTCCCTCCTTTGCAAATGGAAGCAATGACTGCACAGCCTGCAGGAGACCTGCAGCTGCAATGCCGCAGGTTTTCCTATGCCTGTTGAGATCCTTTGCCTAAAAGCTGTTTTGCTTAAGCTTGACTCAGGCTATAGGATTTGGCTCTTCTGGGAAATTTTTGAGAATTGCAGGGAAAACGGTCACCTTATTTGCTGTGTCTCTACAAGAGAGCCTGTCAGTGCTCTCCTGTGCAGAACCTGTCCCTGGGTGAACTGTGCTGAAGAAAGACAAACACTTTCCTCTTCTTTGGGAAGAGGAGCCTTATATAACTCCTCCTCACTGATTGCACAGATGCATTTTAAAAGGCCTGTATAATTCATTCATCCTCTCATATGCATAGCTCAGCACTGACGTGACACGGCATTTTTGCAAGTGGTGTGGAAGTTAATTGTCTTGCTGGTCAGGCTGGATTTTGAGCTGCCAGCAACCTTCCCCCTATTTCAGATCAGCATAGCCAGCAGTAGTGTGAAGTAGCCAGGCTTTTAAGGTCCAACTCCTCTGCTTCATTGCTCTTTTTACTGCTTGTTCAATAAATGTTAGCCACTTGGAAAGATGTCCACTGCCTGCATTTGGATCGCTTTCAATGCAGCCTAGTTCTTGGTATTTGGACCTTTTCTCAGTGTACCCTCTAGAGCAGTGCCCTGTGCCCCAGCACTGCCTGCTGTTCTCCTCGGAGATCCTGGGGCCCCCCGTGGAGTCGTGGAGCAGACGAGGTGGGCAGGAGAGAGGGCAGAACAAACGCCGGGCTGTGGTTACTGTGGCACCACGGGTACATCTGTGCCAGCTGTGCCCCGCTGTGCTGTGGAATGGCTAGCACGCTCCCAGGCACAGGGCTTGATCTACTTTCCCTTCTCTTAGCCCAATATGACCTAACATCACTGGTTCACCAATACTGGTAGTGACAGTGTATGCAGAGCGGTTTTTGCGGTTTATATGAATGTACTTTTACTAAATGTTTTGCAGACCACTAGCAGCAGAGTTACGGCACCACGGGTTTCAGCTCCTGGGTACTTACTGAATACATCTCTCTCTGCTGTAGCTATAGTGCTAAGTGAGACAGCTACTTCCGTGAACAGCAGTCACGTCTTGTATCTGCAATGCAGACACCCCTCTAGTATGAGAGGCATTAGAGTTGTTAGAACTTCCACGCACTGCGTGAATTAACATTACGTTTTAGAAGAGCCTCTCATGATAAAGTGAGCTTATAAAAAGAAAATTGACTTTCATGGTGGTTGCCATCCCTGTCATAATTTTTCCCATACTCAGAACTGGATCTTCGTAAGATGAAAAAGCCTTTATTTTGAAAATAACAATATACTTGTCCTCGGCAGACAGCAAAAAGGAGAAAAAGTACTTCCTCTCTTTTCTAAAAAATATCCCGTTCTCTTATATACACAAGCCTTTTTCTTAACCTTTTTTTTCCTGTTGTTTAATGGCCTGGTGTATAGTATGTTCAATAATTTAAGGCTGAGTTAAAAATGGGATTGATCTGCTTTCCTGGAATACCCTCTGGGAATATGCAGAAGAAAACTGGAGAAGCAATTATTCCATGCCATAGCTGTATATTTAACTGCTTTCTTTCTCACTCAAGTGGCATCTTGCACTCTCACAGCTGAGGTAATGGAGGAAGCTGGGACTCTTAAGTGCATCAGTGAGTCCTGGGAGGTGATTAGCACAGCAGCCTGGAACTTATCTCCTTCATGCCAGGCAGTTCTTTGTGTGGACCATTTCTGATGAAAGTGCTTAGCCTTCAACACACACCATCATCTGTTTGCTCAGGTCTTGATTAAAAAGTTAACTAATTAATAATTTATTATGGCCCTGTTTATACATCCTCTTTTGACTCAGTGTGCATGAAGGTGAATCAGGCTGAAATTTATTCTGAGGGAACAGAAGCTGCTATGTGATTTGCCTTATTTCTCTAGCGCATCTGTATAGGCCGGAGATAGCACAGGCATTGACACAAGACCCTGCTTTTAGCTGATCAGTTACCCACTAGTAATACTTACACTCCACATCTCATCGGTGGAACAGATAAATTACTTTAATTTTAAAATTTAAAAAATTAAATTAATTTTTTTTTATCTCCTTGGCACCAGTGTTTTCCTCCAGTCGCTCCTATGGGCTCCATGGAAATGTCAGAGCAAAACACCCCTAACAGCACAAACAATGTAAGATGCAGGATGCAAAAGGCAATGAAGATCAAGACTCTGAGTCCAGCCTGATGCATACCCTGTGTGTGAAAGATATCCTGCGTCCTTGACAGGGCCCGGGCTGGCATTTCAGCTGCTGACCTCTGAACATCGGGGTAAGAGAAAATGAAGTTCTGGTCTGTGACACAGCCACACAAAGCTGCAGAAGGACACTTGGTAGATGAGTCAGTGAAAGCAAAGTTGTATGGCATTGGAGCCCATGACAGATTACACTGAGGTTCTGACTGCTGTGGGACCTATGTATTCAGTGCAGAACAAACTCATGTCAGTTCCATCTAAAGAATAATGTCAGACCACCTCAGCTTTCTTGAAGCCCCTACAGTTAAAAGCACACACATATAGAACATTTTTATAAGGCAGACAGCCTTGCACGGTGCAGGAAATAGGCAGAACAGATGGAGTGTAAGGGGATGACTTTTGGCAATATGACCTGTGTGTATGGTTTCAAGGTAGAAAACCGAAATACACAAAAGGCTTCCAAAATCCTAAGGTTAAGGAAACGCAGGAAAATTAAGAGATTTTTAATGTATTTTCTCCACAGTTGACCCACAAACTCAAAATATAAGTGGGTAAAATATTTGCAGGTGGAAGGTTGGTGTTTACAGCCTGTGTTTCTTGTAATTTTGGCGGTAGAGTACTGACAGGAAAAGGATTTTGCAGTGCTAAGCAGCTGAATTCAGAAGGCCTAGTTCTCTCCACTAGTAGGTAATAGGATGCTTTAAATTTTGCCAATTACTTTTTAATGATCATTGTTAATAAGTAATACTGGGAAGACATGATTGCAGGTGGCACACACTACATCTAAGCTTTTAAACTATTATGAATGCTACAGAGACTCCATCTCCTATATCTTATTCAGCACCTTAGGTTTGCCTGATGAAGCATCATTCTGTTTTGTCTCAGTCTTGTGCTACTCTTTCAGGCTTCAGAAGCCTTACAAAGTACTCCTGCATTTCACTGATGGCAATACATGCAAGAAAGTTCTTCACAGAATATAGTGAGAATAATAATCACATGAACTTGCCAGAGAGGCAAATGACAAGCCTCCAAAGGTTATCTAAAGTGAATTCCCTCATGACGCAGAAAGAAAACAGCCACCATAGCATGAAAGGTTCATGTGGCCGAGCAGCTGAATGGGGCTGCCTGATGAAGAATCAGCTCACAGCAGCATTTCCCCCGTGCGATCTACCAGACCACAATATTTTCTTGCTTAAGGACTTAACCAGAGATGCTTTTTCTACCCTTCCCATTTAAGGGCCTCGCTGCGTTTGTCTTCCATGAGCTTGTGCAGTCTTCCCTTGAGCCCATTGAAAAACACCCTGTGGCTGTGAGTTCCACAGCTTCATTCATGAGACAGGTGAAAAGTAAGGTTTCAGGTTTATGCCTCCTGTTCTGTGGCTGTCATGTCCTGCCCTCAGGTATGAGTGGGGGTGAAAAGTGACTCAGATTCGTGGGTCCCTTTTGGTTGGAGAACAGTACACACAGTACTTAAGGTCCGCAAACAAAAGGCTTTTATTTTGCAGCTTGGCCCAAATTGTATGTGATTCGGTGGCAGAAGGATTAACATTATTGTGGGTTCAGTTGGTAAACATAAAAATTTTGCGTCATATGCAGGGTTGTAAATCTTATGTCGCTGTGTTACTTATAAAAGGGAAAGCAAAAAACGTAGAAGTATGGGAAAGAAACAAGAGAGAGAGAAAGATTTCACCATCCTTCTGGCTCCACTTTATGTGTGGTGGAGTTCACAGTCTCGGGTCCAGCGACGTGTGGCGTTCTCTGGTGTGTTGTTCAGTTCATGTGGTGAGGTTGGTGGGCAGTGGTCCTCAGGATGGTAGGTGGGCTCCACCAGTGCTTGCACAAGGTGGGCCTTTATAGCCCTCTGGGTTGCCTGCTTGTGTAATTTTCGGTCTTTTGTGGAGCTGTTATTGTGAAAGAGAGAAAATTCTGGGGGGAAGGGGCGACTGCAAAAGGTTGAGAAGTCTCGGGCCATGCTGAAGGGTCTCAGCTTTTCCCTTTGTGCCGTGTTGGGCGTATCAGAAGGTGGAGCTATGTGCCCTGTAGCAGGTGCCCCTCCTCCTGTATGGCCAGCCGGCCTGGGCTGTGGCTCGTTAGTTTGTTGTTGATATGGAAATCGCAATTCATCCTATACTGAATGTATCTTCTCTTGTAGCTGGATGAACTGGTTTTGCCACAACGTTTCAGCCGTTCTCCTTATCAGTACATGACAGTGGCTTCTTTTGATAGCAAAGAAGTAGATAGCTGCTTCTACATCACCCACAGCAATGTGAGTTCTGTCATAGTCTCCCCATTCATTTATTTTTCAGGCTGAAGCATAGGATGTGCCCTAGTCCTTCAACAGTCTAAAAGAAGGAAAGTTTTTCCTTATCCAACAAGAGGAGAAAGTTGAAAATGCTAGACGAAGTTGTCTTCAGTATTTCCTTAGTCTTGTTTCGAAAGGATAAACTCCAGAAGGCAGTTTCTTTCCTGTAAAGATTTAGCTAAACAGTGCCAGATGGGATTGTGCTTCCTGAGGTGTTAACAAGGTCATGGCCCATTCTCTCCGTCAGGACAGAGCCTACTGCTTTCAGACGGCAATGATTCAGTCTGTGCTATTGATCTGGAAGTGTCAGTTACTACCCGGGGACAAGCCATTTTATCCCAGGGATATAAATAACGATCTGAGCGCCCAGGGAAGAGAGTGCTCGTGGTCTAGAACCAGCTTCCTCTTTTACAGGCTTAGTCTTTAACATCTGGTCTAGCTCACAGGGACCTGCAGTGGCTCCTGATGCTTAGATATTGTTCCTTCTCAGTGCTTCTTCAGTCTTCTGGTGCTTAGCTGTTGTAGGATTCAGCTTTGACCTTGTGCTCTTGCTCAAGTTGATAGGAGTCTTGTGTCGATGTAGCTATTAGAAAACAAGCACCTTATTTAACTTAGTTACAGCATTAAGCTATCTTGAGTAAAGGCAGAACAAATCTGGCCTCTGGGCTCAACTGAGCTCATAAATGTGGTCATTTAAAAGTACTTCATTGTGAAATAAAAGTAACTTCATTGTGAAATAAATTATCAGCTACAAGACAGGAAAAACAAACAAACAACACCAGAACCAACCAACCAACAAACCAACCAAACCCCACACAAACAGGCCATCAGCATTCAGCTACCCTACATCTTGGGAGAAGAAATACACTGGAGCCTTGTGAAATTCTGCAGCTAAAATGGTAAGATTTTGGACATAAAATCCATAGTGCATTCCCCAGAAACTTCAGTAAAAGTACTTTATGTCTCGTAAGAAAATATGACTGCAACATAAATGTTGACCACACATTCCCTGTGCTTTCTTGCTGGATCTGTACATTTAGATGTTGTATGCTTCTAACATTATTCCTTTGGATAAACGGTAACTTTAAACAGAGAGGTAGTATTGCTGTTGGTGTGCTTTTTTTGGCTTGGTGCATTTGCACAGGGCTGTGTGCATTTATTATAAGCATGATATTCACACTCCAGTTCCTACTGATTTCTTGGCGTAGTGTGAAAGCTTACATTCCCAGGGAGATCTGAAGAACCCAGGATGATGAGAATTTGGGAAACAGGTGAGGAAGGAGAAAGTGGAGTATGTTTTACACATCTTAAAAGCTTAAGGTTTTGGTTTATATGGCCAAGAAATTCCCATTGTGTCAAGATAAGTCCAAGTTAAGTCATCTCTGCACTGTCTGAGCTAGACCTAGATAATTATCCATCTAGACTTCCGAAACTTCAGGGAAAATTTTGTTCACATCTCCATTTTTAGGCCTGAAAGCTACAAGGAGTTAGACTAAAATTGTGCATTTTAATAATTTGTTATGTATCCCACAACATGCTTCATCTAATCATTTAACTATAGAGATGGGAGACTATATAGTCCTTTGCCAAGCAGCATTTCCAATGCTGCACCATTTCCTGCATATGTACAGACTGTCCGTATCTCTCCGTCTCCTTTGACAGCAGGATGGCAGTGTGTTTAGCCCTTGGCTGTTTCTTCCCGCATGAAGGGCCAGCACACCCACCACATGGCTGCTTCGGGGTAGAGCACGGGAACGAAGGCCATACCAAGCTAGAAGTCCCTTTTGCACCGGCAATTTCCTGGCTTCACGCTGCTGAAGAAGGCTGCAACAAATGTGAACGCGTCCAGAAGTGCCCACCGCAGGCGCCCTTCTGGGTATGGAGCAGAGCGCTACTGTAGACATCAAGGCCCTTCGCTCGCCAGGGTGATAAGCAGATGAAGGGTGCTCCTGCGGACTGGAAACATGTACTGACTCCTGGAGACTTTTAAAAGCCCGAAGAGTTTTACAAAAGCTCCTTACCGCACATCTGCGGTCTCTTAGCGCCACCTGGCGGGAAGCGCAGGGAGAGCCCCGGCCGGACCCCCCACATCCCGGGGGCTTGTTCACCCCCCGGGGGGCGCAGGCACAGCTCCCGTTAATGTTCTCTGGGCGTACGCACTTGCACTCAGACAACAGTGGGGCTCGTATGTAAAACTGAGTTTCCATGTGCGGTAGCTGACGGTGCAGGCTTTGATTGGTTTGTTTCGTCTTTTTTGTTTTGTTTGTTGTTGTTTGTTTGCATGTTTTTTGTTGTTGTTGTGTTGGTTTTGTTTTGTTTTAATGGAACTTCACATGGTGCATTGGCCTGGAGATCGATTTCAGAAATTTTCAGTTGTTCTGCACTGAATTCTGTTGCCAGTTGTTAATTTTCTAGCCTCTGCTTGGGCTAAGCTGTAAAAATGGGAAGCGACTTCAGCTGTCCCACCTGGAAGCCCCGTGTACTGAGTGTCAACACAAGGCTGCATTTTCTCTGAGGTTGCAGTACTTCTCTGAGCGGTTAAGGCACTCACAACACCTAGATGGTTGCTTATTTGCACCAGTAAACAGTGAAAATCACTGACGAGCTTAGGGCATCTTGCACACAGCACCCATGAGACTATGTCTACGCAAAATGCTGCCCCTTCCCTGAAACATCTCTGCTCTGAAAGCAAGAGATGTACTGCCTTGTAGTAGGCTGCACCAAAGGCATTACACTAGTCTGTGTGTAAAGCCTGGTAGCTGTAGTAATAAAAACAACGTATTAGCCAGATTTCTCCTGGCTTCTTAAAATGAAACTAACAGATGCCCAACTGGCCAGATGTTCTAGCAGCATATGGGGACCATAAGGAAATTAAGAATGGTCATATCACACCAGATCAAAGGTCTATCTGGTTTAGTGATTCTGTTTCCTAGTGTAACCGATAGCAGATGCTTCTCAAAGACTATAACAGAGTAAGCGTGTACTGCTGCTTTTCTGGATTGCTCACTCATACTCCACAGATTTGGGGTTTACTGATCCCTGAACTTGATGGGGTGCATTGGCATTTTGTAGCACTTTGTACTTCAGCTTTTCTTCCCTGCCATGAGTAAATTTTTAATGTTAACTGCAGTCTGAGTCAGGGAGTTCCTGCTCAATTGTATCCTCTTCACTTTGAAGCCCTTAGTTCCTGTTTTCATTTGATGTTCCCTCTGCTGTGTTATTAGAAAAGACATTAAACAAGCTCCTTCTCCAGCCACAGATGATGTTATAGATTTATTTTATACTTCCCTTTTCCTTCCCTTTATGGACTGGAGCACCTAAGCAAGGATTTTTCCACATGCAGAAACCATCATACCTAGAATCACCCTTGATGCAATTCTGCACTTTGTTTTACTTTTTCTAGCCCACCTGTGGTGTTTGATTTGGTGGGGTTTTTCGTGGTTATTTTTGTTTTGTTTTGTTTGTTGGTTTGGTTTGTTTGTTTATTGTTGTGGTTGGTTTGGTTTGGCTTGTTTTTTTTAGCTCAGGGATCAGACCAGACTGGAAATTTCACTAGGATTGTGACTGAACTAACGACATTGAACTAAAAGAATTAGTTTCTTTCTGGAGGGGTGTGCTGGGCTGAGAACAAAAAAAGAGGCATGTGAGGGCAACTCAATACTCCAGATATTAAACCACAACCTACGGAAAGTTAAAATGTGGAAGGTGTGAAAGCGGCTTAAAGCCTCCAGTTCACAAGTGTAGGAGAACAGCAGAATACAGGGGTTTTTTTGCAATTATTATTTTGCTGAAATATGGAGATAAAACACAAAAGAAAACTGATTTATGGGATGCTGTCTTTATGCATCAAGGCTGCATTTTGGCATCACTTCAGGTGTAGTAGTTTTGCACACCTATAAAGCTACTTTCTACACAGGGGCCCACTACATCCAACAGAAAACAATTACACACAGTGAAGGACATAGGAATTACTTCTTTATTACACAGCTGCATCAAAACTTCTTTTTTGTCATGGCATATTTTTTGGCTTTAAGTGGAACACCGTGGTTCTGAGATAAGTTTTCCCGTGCATAAATTGAAACTTCTTCCCTGTAAGTGCTGGCTGTTTCCAAAGATGGTTCTTTGTCTTCTTCACAAGTACCAGGGCAACTAGCAATATCCCACTTTGAAAACGGCAACTACCGGTGTAGTTTCACTTACATTTACTCCCCTTTATTTAGTAAAAGAAACCTCAGCTAAAGCAGCAATACTCTGTTCTGAAAAATCAGACCTCTACCATGTAGAGAGAAGAGTAACTTCCTTGGACTGTAACTCAGGAGAGGCACCTTGTATATCTGACTTTCGGCTTTAGGAAACTGCCTAATATTGTCAACATGTGAGTGCTGTACTACATAATTGAACCTTTCGGAAGCAATGTGCCATCCCTGCCACGCTACCAGCTGCAAGGGAAGGACCTTGTTCCTGCAGTCATGTATACAAACCCGGGGACTTTAAGGAAGGCTGTTACAAAAACATCCCAATAGCAAGATGTCCCTCCTCTTCTCCCCTTTGAGAAACATTGATACTACAAAATACTACCTTCCTCTCTTAAGTTCTGTGCAACTATTCTCTACAGGATGATGCAAAACATTTCACCAGGAACTGCCACTCAAAAGGGAAATATTTGAACTCAGACGGTTAATGAGGTCGATGTATTTGAACTAACATGTTAACGGCTTGAAGGAGCAGACATGACTCTCCTAACTACGGCATTTGAGGCAGCGTGGAAGAAAATGGGCACATAGCATCACTGGGAAAACAAAAACTAGACAACAGGTAAAAATGCAACAGACAAGAAACATAGTACCTTCCAGAAAAAACTTATTTCAGGGAAGTAGATTGGAGATAAGAGTTAGACAATGCAACAACCTTAATATGTGCAAGATCAAAACTAGTTCGTGTCTAATATCCAGGGTCACAATTTCAACCGTCATCAATTTCACAATGAAGATACTAAATTGTCAGTATTCTCACTTCACAAAAAAGTCAATGTAATTTAAAACTTAAAAAATGAGGGTAGAGGAGTGGGAAGAAGGGTGCCTTTCTTTACCAAATAAATACAGTATCAAAAATAAGGGAAACATGAGTGGAAAAGGGATATTCTCATGTATCTTTGGCTTACAGTCTTTTAACTGAATTGTCTTGAATGAAGTAAGTTTAACCAAAGGAGACCATGCTGCCGAAGAGCTGTGAGATCTAGTGGGCTCAAGGGAGCACAAGCAGACAGCAGAAGGCACAGACTATGTGGGGAGAACTAGAAGGTGGTACTTCTGCCTGTGTTTGTAATGTTTGTGATTGACTGCTGGCCTGGGCATGGAAAGATTTATTTTGCAAACTCTGTGGGTGCAGGGAAAAATTAGGGAGTTGAAACTGACCTCTTCTGAAACTATAAATTAATGCCTTATATCCAGGATCAGACTTCCTAACTCTAAAATGCATTTGTCTTAGTCACATGGAAAGGTGGGAGAATCAATAAAGTAAAAATTATGTCATGCTTATACAACAATAAAATACACATAGGCAGTCAAGCCTGCAAGGTGTGAGAACTCTGGCCTTCAATCCATTACATATGTAAATGTATTTAATCCGACTGATAAATAAGTTAAATGTATAGAGGGTAATATCACTTGCATGCTTAACTCACTCACTTCTCTGTGTTGAGCAGTGATTTTCGAAGAATGTCATATCTTATATTGAAGTTGACCGCTCTGTCTCCATATAAAGGTACTATCAGTACAGGCAAGACATGTACTTCACTTTAAAAAAAAAAAATTATTTATAGTGAATGGTGTTAAGAGACTTATTTCTCAAGCTCTGGACAAAAGGAATGTCAGAATGAGCCTAGGTATCAGTGCAATTGTGCTATGTGACTTTCCTGGTCTGTCTCTTATCCAGTGTTTAGAGAAGACTCAGCACACTTGAGGTGGGAGGAGGAAGGAGAAGGAAGGAACGTTTATGTTGTCTGAGAGCCTATGGACAAACAAATGTACATCCTGACTGAGTTAAAAGGTAATTTAGTTTGGAGCTTTTCACTCAGCACCTGGCAAAAGATAAACCAGAATAAGACATTAAAGAAAGTTCATTATGAGCACTTCAAAACTCCCCTCTCTTCTCCGTGCTGTCTATCTCTAGGACTTTCTGTATAATAAATGGCCTCATCTTTGTCTTCAAGTGGCTACTGAAATGTGATTCTGGTTGTCTAAGACACAAACAAAATCTCCAGGCATCTGTGAACAGCAGGCTGAAATTTCAGAGTTGCTATCTGAAGGTTACGAAATAAACTCCACTGTAAACCAAGGACTCACCCCTACAGATTTGTTAACACTGTTGTTTTATGGAGACGGAAGCTAACACATAGCACACATGCATAGCAATTACTGAGGGCAGGTGAACCCTGGTTGCTCAGTACCACCTACTGCTCTGGGATTATGTAGGTTTCTACTGAGGTCCTCTCCTGGTGCAAGAGGTTTATCGACCTTTATCTTGATAGCACAGAAGAAGTATATTAAACACAAAAGGCGTGTTACGTGTGTTATTCATCTTTCTTGGTGCACCCTATCAGGAAGAACTGTGTAGCACAGTGGAGACGTAAAAAGTGGCACAGGGGTCCCATATTGCTGTTACTGTCTCTGCAAGATGATCGACAGCAGAGCAAGCTATTCTGGACAAAAGGAGGAGGCAGGATAAGAAGCTGAGCTGTTAATGCCAGCTAAGGCTCTCCAGTGCTACATTTGCTGCCTGAGAACTGAGCAAGGCAGAGGTATCTGCCTCAAACACACCTGTCACCAAAATAGCTGGGTGCCAAGACGCTGAGCTGCCGTGAGCACAGCTGTGCTATCTCCTCCCACGCAGCGGGAGGATGCAGGCACACTGATTACAACGTGCCACTTTTGGAAAGCCTCATGGAGCAGGTCTGTGCTGCCCAGAGGTATGCAGACCAGGCTAGACCGAAGTGCAAAGGTTAACGGGTTTGCTGATTAGAGCAGCTGTAATCGAGTTAAGGACCGAGTTTGTTATTCACTTAAGGCTGCGCTTGACTTGAATCACATGCTAGTCCGTGTGTGGCTCTCGCCTTATCTCTGCCAGAGGAAGGGTAAAAAGTTCCTGTTACCTTACGAGCACTTATGAATATCATCCTGTTGTCGGCCATTCGAGTGTTTTAAAGCCACCAGACCCTGTCTGCCGAAGCCCCTTCAGATAACTCTCTTCAGATGTCTGCAGGGAAAGTGTCAAGGCTAACACAAACATACATAAAATGGGCTTTCACAGGAGACGCGTGATCCAACAGTGGGGAGCGGTCAGCGTGGCTGGAGAGGGGGATGTTGACATCTCTAACGAGCAGTGGCTTCTCCAGGGAAGAGGAAAGGGACAGGAGAAAAGTTGCAGGTGGCCAAACAATCCCTTGATGCAATTGTAACCATGAACCCAAAACTAAGAGTTCATTTATTACATGGAAGTAACAAAGGGAGGAGATACAACACACTGCACCCGTTGCGCCTACCGCTGTCTGTTCCTGAATACCTTACTATTCATGCAACTGGGACCAAAAAAACAGATTTTCTTTATTTATGATAAGATTACTAATAACGCGTTCAATTTTGAAATTTAAAAAACGGAACAAAAACCTGCTGCATTTTCATCAATATTTCCTATTTTGCTATCAACTAGATTTTGTCAGTTGTTGAAAACTCATGTTTTTAAAATAGAAGTAGGGGTTTTTACATGACATTTTTAGCACTTTCTTGTATATCAGTTTTCGTTCTGTGTGTGGTATTTTTAAACATAAAGAGAAGTAAGCTTCCACTATCTATACTTAAACACAGACATCTCTGAAGATAATGGAAGACAGGATCTGACTCTCCCACCAGTCTTAAGATGTTCTAAAACCAGAGGTTTGAGAGAGATTTTGGATTTAAATGAAAAGGGAAACAGACATTTGTATACATATACACAAGTACAGAAATACAGGTACTCATAGATCTGTCCACAAATACATACTATGTGTTAATAAGATATTAAAATATGTATATTTCATGTTGCTTGAAAACTATTGCCGTGATAATAATGATTCAGCAGCTCCACACTAAGTGTTTCTTGACTTCATCCTGTATAATTTGATGCGAGAGTACAAATATCTGCATTAATTTGGTGGTACCATACCCTTTTTTTTCTTTTACAGACTTCTAAAGGATTTCTCACTCTTTCAAATCTTCTTTGGCATCAAGGCACTCATGATCTAATCAGCTTTCTGTTATGCAGGCAAATAAATTGTTAAAAGATGTTTTCACCTCAATAACTTATGCATATCTATTAATGGCTAATTTATCTCCATCTTTTCAGGCTGGTTGCTTAGAACACTCAACATATATTTCACTATGCCTATCTATATCGTCTTTTGTTCTCAGCCGTACTGATTTCCTGAGTGAAAACTGTAACTGACTGAGAGCTGCTCATTCTTGAGGACACCAGGTGATGGCAGCTCTGAAGGATGGATGTCAGTCACTGGGAAGGGGAAGCCATCAGGTGACGTTTTAGCTGATGGTTCTGAAATGGTAGTAGCACATGTAGGACTCCATCTATTTCAATCTTGTTTCAGAAAACTTCCACAGCAGATCTTACCTTGCAACGGAGTTTTTTTGTGATCTCTACATTACTGCTGCCTACAATGGGTTTATGATATGGCTTGTTCTTCAGGAGCACTCTCCACTGTTGTAATAGGCAAGTAATCTACACTGTCAATACTGTTATTATTTAAGCAGATCATCAGGAAAGTAATGGCCGTCTAATCAGAGAGTTCAAAGCGCTCCTTTATGAGCGTGTTGATCTCTTACGTTATCTTCTTGCAAAGCCCAGCAATGCAAGGGCAACTGGGAAACTAGTTCCAGGTTTTATTGTGGTCCTGGTCATTCTAAGAGTCATTTACTTCTCTTTCAGGGATATAAAGAGGCATATATTATGTGTGCAGAAGATTCTGTGCTCTGGTCAATAACACAGGCCACAGAGGTCAATGGCATTCAAGCAAGCCTGCCTGAAAGCCCCTATAAATTTTCAAAGGTGAGGGAGGAAGATTTAGAGACTGGATGTGTTCTGCCTGTGCAGGAGGAAAGATAAAATGTCACTCTGAAAAGGAGAACAGAATATTAAGTCCCATAAAAACCTTAAGAGGCTATACAGTCTCCTCAATGGGGGAAGAATTTTGCCCACCCAGGTTTTATTTTACTGCAGGGACACATAAAAGGGCACTTGAAATTAATGATTGGAACACAAACGATCCACCAAGGCAAAAGCTAAAGCTTTCTTTTAGCCTTCTCTTCTGTCCCCATTCCTCTTTTGTCACCACCTATTTTGATGCAACACCTTCAGATGTGGCAGTTTGTCACTGACATAGTGATGAAAGCTCCCACCCTTCCTCCTTTATGGATGTTTCTCGCTTTCTGCTTCCAAGTCAAAGTTGGCACAGGCACAAAGAAACGCACATCTTCTCACCCTGCTGAGGAACAGAAGTACTATTTTACGAGCTATGAATCCATCTTAGGTGATTCCCTATGTTTCATCAACGCTATTACTGTCAGAAAACCCTTTGAGATTCTCCTCTATAGCAATACAGTAAGGCAGACCGTGAAACACCTTGACTGAATCAGCCACAATAAAATATCCCTCTCTTTTTCACATATGTGGAATAATACTGGCTATATAAAATCAATTCATATATGTATACATAATAATATACACATTGAAGGAATGCAATGAAAACAGAGATGTTTTGTATGTAAGGAAATGGGGAGCCTCTTTTTTACTTTACTGTGCTTTGGAGAGCATCCAATGCACTTCTCATTCATATATCCTGAAGTACTAGCTGCCAGAATAGTTTTGTTGCCATTTTTCACAGTGCAACTGAATCTGAGAGATAATTCAAGAGATGTTCCAAAAACTGACTCAAGAAATACACACAATAGGAAATTGAACTCAGGTTTTAAGATTCCACATTTAATCCCACCAGACATTGCCCCATATTTTGATAATTTTGGTTTTCCTGTGATACCTATGATTTCCTTAAAAAACCAAACCAAACCAAAACAAAACAAAACAAAATAATTCAAGTCAGTACCAGCTCGTAAGCCACTCCAGCAGTCTCCCGCAAAAGCCCCTTTATAACCAATAACGGCCAAAGAAGCACCCAGCAAACCTTGGGACCAGCTCAGTGTCTTTTCTAGGACCCCGTCTTAGCATTACAAGAAAATGTACTATATTGATCTGTATATGCCGTGGTTTTTTAGGGAGCTGGTAAGTGTAAAATTTCCATAAACTTCAGAAATAACAAGAATGTGTTCCTACAAGGGAGCATCCAAGCCATTTCATATTTGCTAAATCTATTGGCTTGTAATTTTTTCTTTGCTTCTTTCTCTTGTTTCTCAACACGTACAAGGACCAATGCCTGTAGCTTTCTGGTCAGCTGCGCAGCATTTTAAAATGTTTGGAATTGCTCTCTGACAAGGTAAAGCATGGGCTGCCGAGTTGCAGCAAGAATGAGAATGATGAGTGAGGAAGGGCAAACCACAGAATGCTGTATGAAAAATTTGGGACAATAGTTTCCAGGACCTTGCTGTGAGACACAGCTCAGGAGTTTCCAAACAAGAAAGAAGTACAGATGCACATGGCACTGCTCTGCTGTACGTTCGGACAGGTCTTGTTGACTTTTTCTTCAGAAAAATGAGGACTATTTGAAGGTGGTCAATGTTTTTGTCCCCCCATGGCTTTGCGGCTCTGCACAGGGCACAGGGTAAGACTATTTCGATACCACTGGTTCCCAGCACAACTCTGAGCCTACTTTAGGAGCACTGATGGAAGGGAGATATGCCAAAACTGAAAGTATGTGCTGTCTTATCAAACTTTCTCATTTGAAATGAGAGGAAAAGTAGGGATGCAGATCAAGAAAAGGCCTCTTTTTCCCGTTCTGGGGAATAATGGTTGATGTACGAGTACATCACCCAGAGGATCACTTTCTGTTGGCAGACCATTATGTGTTTGGGATGTCAACAGAGAGTTAGAACCAAGAGGGAAAACAAGGAGTAGAGAATCGGAGTCGGAGGGAACAGTAGATTAAACAAGACAGAATCACAGAATCACAGAATGTTAGGGTTTGGAAGGAACCTCAAAACAGCATCTAGTTCAATCCCCCAAGACATACAGATTATTACATTTATTACATTTTATGAGTAAACTATTTTAGAATTATAAATGTCCTAGACACAAATACACATATCGTAGAAAAACATGGACAGAATGACACAATATTTTGGTTCAGCTTCCTCTGAGCTTTTGCAATATAATTTACAGATGTGAATTTGAGATCAATATTTAAGATATACATTTTGTAGAAAGGGAGACATACACCTGAATGCCCTTCCCCCTGGCTACTTTTCTTTGACTTGCAGAATCAGAACACAAGCAGAAAAATGTTTTGTTCAGTAAAGTATGCATTTGTTCAGAAACAAGCAGGAGGGACAGTGAATTCCAAAGCAAGGTCAGAACAATTTTGCTTCCAATTTCTCTGAACAGGTGACATTTTTTCTTTTGTAAAAGGAAACAAAGTAGGAAATCTTGTCTTCAAAAATAAAAATACAGAGATTGAGGTACAGTGGTACTTCTGTGAGGGTGAGTTGTCCAAAAATAAGAAGAATGACTCGTCCATGTTGTTCTTTGAAGAGCTGAAATATCTGCATGCATTTCTATTAAAGCGATTGTGTTCTCAGGGGATATTTAGTTCTCTGTCTCCGAGGTGCTTACATTTTTCTTCTGTTTCCTTCAACTTGCAGGTAACAGTAACCTAGTTTCCCTAGGTGGGATAGACAGAAAGGTAGATGGAAAGAAGCTCTCTTGCAGACTTACATATTTTACATATATGCATCTTATATATTTTGCATTAACTATTCTGATAGGTGATAAATGATGTCTTAATGGCACCTGTTCCTCTCAAGTCTAGGAAGTGAGTACCTGGTGACATACAAGAAAGCAGAAATCCAACATTGGACAAGACAGATCTGAGCTCTATGGAATGAAGTTTGTTCTCTCCAGTCTTGGATCCTCATACAGTGCCAAGGTGGCCTTCAGCGATTTTAGAATAGGTTTGCTAGCATAGCATGACTGAATAATTCGTAATGTTCAGGCTTCATGAATTGCAAATTCTTCCAGGATCCTATCACCTGTTCATGAAATTTCTCATCTATATGATTATGCCTTTGTAAAGGCAGTAGGAGCCTGTTAGGAGAATCTGCAGTGTGGTTAATTATTTTAGCTTGTGCCATCCCTTACATAGAGTCTATTTGTTAATCTAAAATAAATCTAAATTCTGAAATTAATCTAAATTAACCGCATTAACAACTTCTGGTTATCCATCCAGCCTGTCTGTATCAAAACATTTTGTTACATCTCCTCAACTCTAAATTATTTCTGAACCTCCCCCAAATAATCTGGACATTGAATAATTAGATGCAAAAAGGGTTTTTTGCTTCAATACGCATCTTTCCAATGTTGCTGCATAACAAGCTGAAAAATACAGTTTTCCAGAATGCAGCACAATCACATCAGTATTTGAGGTTTGGTATTTGGGACTTCTTTTTAGGAAATAATTTTTGAGCACTGGAAAAATCACCAAGAAGTGGGCAGGCCACCCGGTCTCTGGGAAACATGACAGTAAGGTGTGTAACCAGACAGAATGCACTTTGTTGAACTACTGTAGCGTATACATATTTAAAGTGTCACATGTTGCTTTTTTGTTTACTTACTCCTTTTTCTCTATAACTCAGCATAACAATTTCAAATCAGTGTTTCAAATTCAGGGATAGAAGCCCAAAGTATAGTTTCCAATGCAAGCCTGGAAGCAAGATGAAAGGCAGTTAACAGTGTCAAAGTCTGCCTGTACCTACCTGTGGCTGTGGCTCAAGACCTCTAAAAAGTGTGGGCACTTTTCCACAGCTAGCAAAGCTTCAGATGTTATAAGAGGGCATCAGTGGCGGGTTTTTTTCAGCCTAAGCAATACGAACATCAGGATTCATGGCTGAAAATGTAAGGAAGAGACACTACAAAAATCCCACAGCTCTACATAGTACTGGCCTGAAGTACACAATGCTTGTTCAGGCACCTCATGCTACATCACAAGATCTGAATGCTCCATCATCTGTCTTTGATAAATTATCTACTGAAGTTGGGGGCTGAAATTGTTTTCATATAATAATTTCGGCTCTCAATATTGCAAGCATGGTTATTAGAAGTTACAGTAAAGCAATGTCACGGCTTTATTTCTTTAACAAATCTAGAAATAGTCCATGAGGCTACACTTCCAAATACTTCACTATGATGACTGTACCATACAGCCATGCACTTACATGTGACAGCTACTTTTTTATATGCACAGAAAGGATGTTTTCTGCCAAAAGGCATCCAGGCAAATAATTGTCTCTAGATGGATTTTTAACAGATTATGAACTCCAGCCAGGGTGACTTAACAGCTGAGCAAATATAAGCAAAACACAGGGCGTGAGACTGGTTTGTGACTTTAGACAGAAAACAGTAAAAAGCAGTGCTTCACCCAGCTGTGCACCAGGATGCACTAGCAGGGCTAAATTCCAGATCCTTACTTGCCCACCTGGTTTCCACAATAGTTTGGCTTGGTGTGGCACGGTAACAAAGCAAAGCCTAGCACAAGCCCTTCTGTATCATGTCAGTAGGTGTTAGATATCTCAAAAATCAATATACTACTGACTTTAAACAGTGCAAGCACACATGCAAAACAAACTACGGCATGCTCCACAGAGATAATTATATCACTGATTTCAGTCCCATTCCCGTGGAAAAATATGTTTGTCATGAAAAGAGAAAGAAAGAGAAAGAGAAAAGGAAAGAGAAAAGGAAAGGGAAAGGGAAAAGGAAGGGAAGGGAAGGGAAGGGAAGGGAAGGGAAGGGAAGGGAAGGGAAGGGAAGGGAAGGAAAGGAAAGGAAAGGAAAGGACACTACAATTCTCACTAACTGGTGCCACTCTTTCCAGTTTCTGGAAACTGAACAGACACTGAGTGGACTTAGATGTTCTCCCCAGACCAGCACAGAAGTTAATCAAAACCGCGGAAACACTTATGTTCTCCTGTATCCTTGCATTTGGACTTATCTTTCCTCCCCCAACACACAGTGGCTTGCATTTTCATTCTCAGTGACCTCAGCATGAGATTCTGTATGTGCAGAATCAGAAGTGAGGGAGACAGGATTCTCAGTGTTTCCAGGCTCTTCATTGTATTGTGTTGTGCAAAAAGCCAAGCAATTTTCGCCTCCTTTTACCAGCAGAGGACAGTACCTCATCTGCTTATATGAGACCGGCTGCTGTGGTAATCATTAAGGTTTCCTGTGCAAACCACTGATACTTGTTCAGCTTTCTAGAGGATCAGGAGAAAGAAGTGCAGCAAGGTGAGAAAGAAAGAAATGCAGCGAGGTTACCTCATTGCACTTCTGCTCTATTCAGTCACATACAATATGGGTGCCAGACAGCTGTTGCACTGCCCATCACAGCAACACCTCGAGCCCCCCAAAACTTCCACAGTGCAACTGTGGGTTCATGTGTGGAATTTTGGCCCATAAACATACTAACTTTATTTATTTATTCATCTATTTGTTTATGTACATATTTATTTATCTATAGAGGCTTATATTTGTTCCATGGAAGGTTTTCCTTTGGGAATTTAGAGCATGGAGAGATACAAGACAGTATGGATGCTGATCTCTCTCTCTGCAGAAGAGCAGCATCATGGACCACAAAGTCTGTGGGCTATGGTCCAGTTCTGAGAAAGCACTTGCATACATTACCATGGGAGCTGAGATCTCAACAGCAACAGGACCAAATACTTCCCACAAATAGTTATCAGTCAGTGTTTTACATTGTGCATGTATACATCACTTTGTCCAACTCTTCTGCACTTAGTCAATTTCAGCCTGCCATAGCTATATGTCTCGTATTCATGTATTTGACATGCTTCTTGGCATACACATGTGACCAATGTATTCTTATTTTCACCTGATTCAAATAGAGCTAAAGCTAGGTTTTGCCTCACATCAGCTCTTCAAAAATCAGGGTTGTCCTACTTCAGTGAAAATGACGCTGGCATTTTCGGGAGGCAATTCATCCTAATGATATGAAGTATTTGTACTGTACGAGTAATTACCCTCTGAAGTTGCTTCTCACTCTCTCTCATTTAAAGTCAAGCAAAGAGAGCTCACCCAGATCAGATATTTTGCTTTTAAACACATAACACAGGTAACATGAATCCTTCTGTAACTGCCTTGTCCAGTATCTCATGGGAAGTTAATCATGCGGCAGTCAGCCTGCTTAACCACTGAGCTACCCCAAACCTTTATTTGCTAATTGTCTGATACATATGAGTTGCCTTTGAAAATAAAGCCAAATGGTACAGCAAGAGAAGCTACAGAGATAGATGCATTTAAAATAATTTTACAAACTTGGAGCTTCTTGGAATTCTTTCTCATTACTCCTATCAAAGGTACTAAGACTTATCTCTGTAAAAAGAATGCAGATTAGTTCTCTGCAATAGCATAAAATGAAAATCACATTTTCTTCCCATTTGTATGTAGTTTCAATGTGTTTATAAAAGCTATTGAATTTATAGGCCCAGAGTTTCACTTCACCTATGCATAAAATAGAAGCATAAATAATGGCTTTGTTTCCACAGTTTTAATTAACTTCAGTGCTGGTCTGGGGAGAACATCTAAGTCCATTCAGGATCTGTTCAGTCTCCTGAAAGTAGCAACAAAGGTGCCAATTAGTGAGACTTGTAGTGTTTTTTGTGACAAACATATTTTTCCACTGGGGATGGGACTGAGATCAAACAGCTTTCACATGGGGAATTTTATAGGCATCAAAACACAGCAACTTTTCTGGGGTGGATTCAAACCTAGAAATAAAAAGCTGTGTGGCACTATTGCCAAAATCCTTGTTTACAATTTCCTTCTGTTCACAGTTCATCACAATATCTTATCACAGTTTGGTTTGGTTTGGTTTTATTTTTATAATATAATTGCCGAAAAACGGATCTGTAAAATGTGTGAGATTTGACAACTAGCATTGCAATTATTAAACATGGAAACCACCTTAATGAACATATTTTAAATAATATTAAGTTAGGCAGTCGACAGTTTCTTCCTAAAACTCTATGTCATTACAGATAGTTTGATGGCAGAGTATTAGCAGAATCACTTCAATGAGGTGTTTAATACCCTCACTGTAAAACCTTAAAAGGACATGTTAGAATTGCTCCTTTCTCTGTAATAAAAACAAGTAAAACCAGACATGGGTAGATTTTAAGGATGAACAGTCCTATCAAAAATCGCAGAAAAACTAAATGATGGTGGCCAGAACAAGTAAAAGTCCAAATCTTTACACACTCTTCAGAACCGAAGTGCCTCATAGATAGTGATATAATGAGAGACATGACACCTTGACAGTCACTGTTGTTCGAAATTGAGATGGGGAGAGTTCAATATTTCTCACACTAGCAGTTTTCAAAATAAATTTGTAAGTTAAAAAAACAACCAACCAAAACAAAACACACGTGCACAAATCCAGCCCTGACTGAGCTGTCTGTGATAACTGAGTACAATTTGTGAAACACAAAGTTTTCATACTTGAATTCAAGTTAGTTTTGCTAAGGGAGGTACAGAGCGAGCTGTGTTCAGCTCAACTAATACAGGCTAACTAGAAGGTGACGGGGACATTTTAGTGTTGATTAAAAACCAAACCAAACCAAACCACCCCCCACCTCCCTATCCCCCATCTCCTCTTTAAAACTAACAGAACTACTACTTTTGAGTTGTTGCTTAGGAAATCGTGCCACTCCTATATAGCTTCTTAGCAATATGGGAAATACTGAAATTTGTTGGTTGCAGAGAGGAAGGCTTGGACATTGCATTCCTGCCCTGTGAAAGGGAAGATAAGCATGGGGAAAAGGTACAGTGGAGAGATAAGAGCCTTGGAGGCTGGGATGACTGTCCTGGTGCTTGGGGAAGCCCAATCCTATAAGGCAGAGACAGCTATTCATCAAATAGTCCTGTCCTGAGGGATGGACATTACCTAAGGCAAATGTAGAAATATCCATCATATTTATAATCACTTTAAAGTCTTGACATTCTGGTTATAGCTCTGTTTCAATAAGCCTGAAATAGCTGGCATTAACCGAGATGTTTTACCACCTCATGAAAAATGAAACTCATGAACTTCTATGTTGTACACCTATGAAGATCTTCTCAGTAAGTAGAAGTGTTGTTTGCTGTTAACCGTGAGGAACAGGGATGAATTTTGGTAAGTTTGTTTTGTTTTGTTTTTTTTCTAAATCCCACAGCTCTTGTTCACTCAGCCTTTTCTGTTCCAGGGCTTTCTCACATCAGGGTCTTCCATCTGCAGTTTCATAAGAGGACAAGTTCAGCATTTATGCAGAGATTCAAAACTTCAGTCAAACAAGTAAGGGCTGTGAAATACTCAGAAATAAATGAGCATTAAGCTTCCCTAGCGTGATTCAGCAAGGCATTTACATTCATGTTCTGTGAGGAAAAGTTGCATGCTCATAAGGAAAACACCTATCCTTTTACTACAGTCTTAAGTGCTTTATTTTCCTTAATAATGTTACCAAAAGGAAAAACACTGGCCAAAGTTGTATTTTGTTTTCAATACATTGCATCATTTCCTTTCTGACAGCAAACATTTTTGATCAAAATGAAATTTCTCAGCAAGGTAACCTTTAGCAAATGGATGACATTTAGACTTTTTTTTTAAATGGTTTAACAATTCAGATTATTTTCAGCATTTTTAAGGAGTGAGGATGAAGTTTTCTTTCTTAGATTGGAAAAAGTCAGTAGGGGCAACATGCTAAAATGATGAAAAGTCATTTGGGAAAGCAAAATTAGCACAATTTAAAACAAAACTTTTAAAACAGCAAGGACAGATATATAAATCATTTGTCTGTGGGTAAAGTTTTTGACTCAGTGAGACATTCAACTCTGAGTTTTCCCAGACAATCAGACATTAGAAATGTTAGCTACAGGACCCAAAATTCTAAGATTCTTTGTGTTTTTACCAAGATTACCTTTCTGACAAAATCTAGGAAGGAACGCTGGTCAGCATATTGACCTGACAGTAATGTCACAGAAAAAAAATGATGTTGAAAGTGGAACAAGAGCCTCAAAATTGTTTAGTCTATTCCTTAATGTACAAACTCATAATAATTTTATTTTGCTACAGGTCACCACTTTCCTGATATCCAGGTGCTCAGGTAAAGCATTTGTCTGTGGGGCAGCTTACAAGCCAGATGGCTTACCTGGCGTTATCCACTCTGTCACCTATACTTGACACGTGCTGGTGGGACACACACTGATGGACCTGGGAAGGAAGCAAGCTGTCTCTTCCTTGATTAAGCTTTCTGACCAGATCAGTTCCTCTACTTGAAGGTGGCCCTCTTGCCCCACCAAACCATTTCTCCACTTGGTGCTCCGTAACTTGACCCTCCTCTCAGCCTGACACAAAAAGCCTGTGAGCTTGCTTTGCTATTTCCCCCAAAATTTGTGTGTAGAACGCTTTTCTTTCAAACTCTGCAGTTACATTTCTGATGCCAACAGTTTATGAAAACTGGTCTGGTTATTCCAGCTGGTAATTGTACTTGAGGACAGACGAGTTGGCTTTGTCCAATTTCGAAATCTTCTTACAAATCAAGCATTTGAAAGACGGACTTAAGTTCAAATGTTTCTGAGTTCTTCTGCTTGGGACGAATTGCAGTAAAAAGGATAGAGAGAAGAAAAGTTAGGATCAAACAGAGCAGGTAGGGTGAAAAATGAAGAATGGTATGTGAAACCTGAAAGAGAGTTGGAGAGAGGGGCAGATTTTAATGTTATGCCCAGATGGTATAGCCAGGGTGGGATTTTTGTCAATACTGAGTGGATGAAACTCAGATGTAGGCAGTACTTTTGTATCACCTCTATTGATAGAAAACTCAGTGGAAGAGAGTGGGAGGGAAAGCGTAGGGTTAAAGAAGAGGAATCCAAAGGCTTGTACCATAGAGCATGTTTTACAAACTTACATCTTAGATCACCGCAGCAGTCCTAAGCAAAGACAAATATTTACAAGGAAACTGACTATTTACAGCCGCTGAGCCCACACCTGGTTTAGTCAAGGTGAGTCTGCCCTTGAAATACAACCCCATAAAGGGCTACACCAGCTGCTGGCACCTCCTGCTCTCACCAGACCAGCCTCTCCTCCTGCTCCTGCATTCAGAGGCTCTGCACTCTGAGCCCAGGCACTGCATCACTTCATCACGTGTGAAAAACTCTTAGTCCTCCAGCATTCACTCCTCACTTCTCCTTCGAATGCTTGTTGTGTTGCAGCACGTGTTGTTCATGAGACATAGTTTACAGTGGTAAGCATTGATAAAACCTCATTTAGAATTTTGTACACAATTTAGGTCTTCTGAGGGGAGGTGGAAAAGGTTCAGAGAAGAGGCGCCTAACAGAGCCAGGCAAGAACATCAGAGCAAGGCTGAGAGGGGTGTAGCTGGTCTATATGTAACCTGAGGCAGAGCAGAAGAGTTACTTCTAGAAAATAAGTCTAGCTCAGGGAAAAAAGATGTTATAAGCCAGTTATCTCCCACATGTTGTCTGGGAATTACAATAGCCCTAATAATCAGAGTAAAAAGCCTCTGGGAACAGCCTTCCCGTTAGAGCTGTGGAGACCAAAAACCTAACCAAACTTAATCTGAAGCTTGATAAATTTTTGCAAAAGAAAGCAGTAGGAAACAACAGTTACAGGGAACTGGCTTAATGATAGCAAACTTCATGTTGTTGTCATCTCCAAAAACTAAAAGTGACACTTTTGCTTTTTCTTCTATTAGAAGAATGACAAATGATAAAAAAATTTGCAATTCAATTCTGAAAATTATCAATAGATTTTTTAAAACCTATGTAATATACTGTATTCATTTGGCATAGTTCTTCTATTTTGATAAATCTCATGAAAGACGACATGATCTTACGTGTGAATTAAAGCAAGCCTATTTTTGCTACCAAGAATGCAATCTCATCCAAACTTTCAAGTTTGCCAGACATTACCTGCTTCCCACAAAAGCATTGTATTGCTCTCAGTAATTGCACAAAATGGAAATTAATTACTGAGAGAGTCTTGTCTGAGATTTTTTGTCATTTTATGCAAGACTCTAAAACCTATTTTACATACTGGTGTAACATTGGTTCTTTTCCCCCATGCTCTCTGAATCTTCGCTAATGACTGAAGACGTATTACATTGCATCTTCAGTGGATTAGACAGGTCTTCAGCAGCATTCCTTTGAAACTCATGGGAGTAAACCAGTTAGTTCCTGCAGACATAAAGTGTTTAACTTCAGAAGTTGCTGTTGAATATCCTCTTGGATTAGTGCTGGAAATGGAAGGATTTTATTGTCACTCGAAGAAGCAAATACATCATCCAGCTGGTTTTGAAATGCAGAATTCCACATGGATTGAAATCCGAGTGTCTCAGACAATGTCTTCTGTGGGTATGCCATTATAGTTGCAGCCATGATAAACACCAGACCAGAAAATCCTGTTGTTCTTAGATGACTAGCAAACACATCACAAGTGTTAAAGTTTGCCAGGAGCTCAGGAAAAGATATTGAACCCAGTGTATTTCCACTGCTTCCTGCATTTGTAGGCATATTTCTTCTTCTTGGTATCATGGCCATTGAGAAGTGCTTTAAAACAGGGCAGTAATTAGAAAGGAAAGAAGAAGTGCATTTACCACTAAAGGGATATTTGTTTATTGATGAAGTAGGGTTCTGTTTGTGTCCTCCTTTTTCACTATCCTGAAAAACTATACACACTGATTTCTCTCTTTGATAAGGTCCATCGGACAGCAGCTCCTGGAAAAGTTCTCCGTTTACTAATTTAATTACTTTTCCCTGTTTCCCTTTTTGTCTTTGTAGTTGATTTAGTGCTATGCAGTGTCCCAGATGGTCAGTCTGGGAAGCAGACATGGACATTTTCAAAGAGACAATGTTGATTCCCCTCAGGCTCAGAATTACCTCCTCCTCCCACCACCCTCATCCCTACTCATTCACAGATTTTTAATCCCCAATAAACACCGTATTTAAATATGGGAGGAAAGGTGGACCACAGCTTGAAACCAAGTAAGGATACAGGAAACCATGGCTGACATTGGCAGAACATCATTTAGCAGAGCCTGTACCATTGTTTGCAGCACAGATACAACCAACTGGCCATGCTATGCTTGACTGAGAACAAGACAAGGGAGGGAGGATCACATATGAATAGAAAGTGATATGAGAGGAGATGAAGAAAGAAAGCTGACGTGTTCAAGACAAGGTCTGAGAAAGCGGAAAGTGACTAAAGCCTTTCTGGGTATTTTAGTCCATCCCAGTAACAGCAAAAGTCACTATCCCTTTCTGAGCTTTCATACAAAATAAGAAACATTTTGGTATAAACTTGCCACAGAGTAAACACAGGTACTGTATCCTGTGAAGTACTAGCTTGTTTGCCTGTAAACAACTTTATCTTTCCAATATTTCTTTTAAAACCAAAAATACACCAATAGGAAGTACACCTGCATCATTTTGTCACTCATTCTGACTTGATAACTTTAGTACTATATAGACAATTAGGTATCCACATTTAATTTATCATCTTGAAGTTGAGAAAAGTTAAATACGGCAAGAATCAAGCTCAAACCCAGATATTTTACAGCAATATCGAAACCAAAGTTGATGTTCTGAAAGTGTAGCTATTTTTCTGTAACAGCTAGTGATTTCTTTCCACCACTGCACAAAAGGAGATTATTGTGTACTATGTGAAATTATTTGATCGCTTGTGGAAGAGAGTTACTAAATAGCTGTGTCTGAGGTCTGCAATTACAAGAATACAAAATCATACTACACAAGTAGAGATAGGATTGTTTTTTCTAGTATCATATTGACAAATTTTCTGCAGTGTTATAATTACAAGCAGGAGATTTTCACTGTATAGGTAGTGCCAAACAATAATTTCTTCTTATTAGCTACTTGTTAGTATTTATTTTCTCTACTGCAGGGAGGGGAGGAAATCACACGCTAAAATGATGTAAAAAAAGATTAAAAACTACAACAACAACAAAAAGGCAACATGTATTCCTTTGTTTCAGGAAAGGAGCATTTTTACAGCACCCTGTTCCAAATTAAAACAAGCAAAATACTGGCAAGTGTTTAGGAAAAGTAGAAAGCATTAAAAGGATTTGATGAGAAATTAGGGTATAGTACCAAGAAATCTCCCAAAGTCTTGGTCTACAATTCAATATTTTGTCACTGTGAAGTATGGTTTTTCAACCAGATTTCCTTAGAAAATTAGGTATGCACAGTTATGCTTTCTCTTCCTTATGAGTCCATTTGCCACCACAATAGAAGGGTACTGGGCTCAGGAATATGAGGTATTTATAAATACCATGAAGATCAGCAGCTGGTAAAATGAGAAAGAATCTGCTAAATGTCTCCCCTGAGGAAGGAAATGCTGCAGTGCCATCACACTCACACAGGCTGTCAGAGCACTCACTCAGCATTCGATGCAGAAGACATGGGCGAAGGAACTGGCCATAGTGGGAGAACCAGGATCTGTGAGGTCTAAGGAAGCCTGCAAAGGAACTGAACGTAAAGTGGAGAGCATGGTGTTGGAGGACAGGGTATCAATTCCTTGAAAATCAGGGTTTATTAGTTCCAGCATCTACAGAACAAGTTGCTTTGATTAGAATAGTTGTGTACAGACAATCCCTACTGAGATTGTTGTACTCGAAAAATGATGACTTACACTGTAACAATTGAGTCTCTCTCAGTCTAGGCTTTTCTGTTGCCAAAGCAATATTAGTACACAGAGGGTGACAGCCAAACAGCTTTGGTCTGTGTGCAGAAAAGCCATAAGGAATTCCATGCAGTCAGTGAGGTACCTCTTGCTTTAATACTTACCACAAAATGTTGTTATGCCTCCAGATGATTTAGTATGGTCCTTAACAAAGGCATTTGGCAGTTTCTGTGGTCTAGCAAACTCCCTTGAAATCCAAGCACGTCTGCTTTTTTGTTTAGTGCTTCATCCTGTTTGAATGGGACAACAAATGCTCCACCAACTTCTGTGCACAGCAGATACTAGACACATATCATGTGTACACGTCAATTGTACATACGTATAAGTCAACCCTATTTCAGCTTCTTCGTCCTCAGACATCAAACAAATTTAGTGGTCTCATCTGAAAGGTTTTTAAAAATTTTCAGACCTTTAAGCTGCATGGTGGAAATAAACAATGTAACTGCCTTCTGCAAATCCTGTATAAGCAGGACCAGAGGAAAGCACTCTACCTGGGTGCAGCAGAAGCAGACATAATCGCTAGCAAATTGCTTTAGTTTTCCAGCAAGAGGGGACAGCTTGCACAAACGTGAAAATATTGGTGCAGCACTTGCAGAGGAGAGTCAATTAGCATCACAAAAAGAACAATACCCTTCCTCAGCAGGCTCTGCTGTGGAGCTGGAGCTCCTTTCTCCCCATAACTTTTGGCCATGTTGAGCTCTTGCTACTGCCTCCACAATCCAATGACAGTTTGTTTTCAATTGAATTTTAAGTTCACCTTCAGTCCTTGTTCAGTCCCTTGCAGCAATTGGTAACCGGCTTTTAATTGCTCATTGATCGAATGAGGAGTACGGGGTAGACTGAAGAAGGCTTTGATGATACCTAAAAGGCGTTGGATTTTCTCTAAAGATGAGCCCATGCTGAATTCCTAGAGTGACTGTTTACTTCCAGAAATCTGATGTGCATTCAAAACTTGAGCTATCTTTCCTAATCCTAATTTTGAGAAAGCTCTGATTCTCATTGCAGACAAAAATTAAAATCTGAGCTCCCCTGTACTACAAATTCCAGATTACACCTGATGTGGAGCTGGGTGTGGGCCACATTTTACTCAAGAGTGGTAGCTGGGATGGGGAAGAAAGTGGTTTAAATAAGGATGCAATGGCAGTCGTTACCCTGAATGTTTCTGAGAGCAACTTTTTGCAGGAGTCAGGGTAATATTTTAAATGCCGATAAAGTTCAGTGGTAGAATATGGGGGAAATGGGAACGAAATAATGCATCTTATTTTGTGATTCTCTGTCCAAATGTATTTGCATTTTACTGAGACACTGAAAGACAGTTAAATTGGCAATTCCCTGAGCAGATCGAGGCATATTTACCCACAGGTTTATTCAAAGATGAAACTTGGGTATTTTAATAACGACTGCAATTCTCTATTTTTTGAAGGAAAAGGAGCTAAGACATTGCTTGGACTAAATTATGAAACGCAGTAGAAGCTCTTTCCCTATTAGTATTTTGCAGCTGTGCCTATACTGACATAAAATCATCCTTGTACATTTGAAGGTAAGAGACCATCTTCTCTGCTACTAAGACTTAGGCACTTCTGCCATATTTCTCCGAATTCAGCCATGGATGCCTCATCTTAACGTCCAGAAATCTCTCTTGACATGCTTAAGCAGAGTCACAGCAAAACTCCGCGCTAACTAGAAAGACTAGAGCTCAGATCTGAGGAATTGGGCCTGTGAAATTCAGAGCTGGGCTCTGATGAAATTTTCTTCATGCAAGGTTTGAACCAAGCGGAATGCAGGTTGAGAGCCCTCATTAATGTCCCAGTCACTTGACCATCCTCCTCTGCTCCTAGGAAACTCAGAGTACACAGTTAGGTGGAACATCACCTCTGTTTGTCGCCGCCAGGTGACGGCCACTGATAGAATTGCACCTGAGAGAAAGCCATGTTGGAACAGTTACTGTCAATAAAGCTTCTGGCACTATAAATAGTTTTTGAATCGGTCAAATTGCCTTGGTTTCCTGGTCTAAGTTTAAACCTCCGCATCCCAAAGTTCCCACTGAAACAATATTCAGCAAAGACCTATGTTTCCATGTAGCTGTGAAATACCTGTCTGGTTTCCAAGGCAGCAGATAATCATTAGGGGAAGCTGATACAAACATAAAACAAAAATGTTTTCTAATTTCTCTGAGTTCTCCTCTTAACTCTCACAGGCACTGAAGAGATAGATTTTAAGCTTATACTGAGTGGCAGTTTCTGTTTCCTTTGAATTTAGGGCAAAAATCCGGTCAGCCTCAATGGGTGCATGCTAACACTTTGCTGTTTTAATATTCCATCTCCATCCAGCTTTTGGGTTGATACTCACAGTATGTGATATACTACCTAGCTGGGGCCTTGTGGGGACAGTTTTCCACTGATCTGCTTAGCTGGTAGACCAAAACTGGCATGGATTAGGTTATTTTTAAACTACCTAATCACGGACGATATTTTCTGGTGTCTTGAGCATTACATAACAAGATATGTCATGCAAGATCAGTTGTTACAAATCAAATTATACAGCCTATATTACAAACACAGGATTAAAAACATTTGTTTTATTTAAAATATAATTTACACTTATTTCCTCATTTCCACTCTTAATTTTCAGGCAGAAGGAAAAGCCCCCCAAGCCCACCAAATCTGTTCCAGTTACTTTCCAACTATGAATTGTTCTTGATCTTTGTTGGTGGCAAGCTGAAAACATTTGCTTTTACAGAGTGATTGACTACTATTTTTGTTTAACAGTAGTGGCACTGCTCCTCCATGACCTCAGAAATTATATTCGTATCATTTAGCCAGCCACATAATCTACAACCAACAACAGAGGGATTCAATTAACTGCAACAAGGAGTCCAGTGTGGTTAGAGGTAGTCCCTCACACCAACTAAAGGTAAAAAGACAAATAAATAATAATAAAAAAAGAAATTAGAAGCAAAATACCCCACCCCCAGTACTAAATCAAGCCACCCTCATCATCTTTAAATGTTCAGCCACCCTTAGGTACATATCACTGAACACTACAGACCCAGAGCTTTTAGGAAACATTCTAACGTGGGGATATCTGTAATCTGAAAATCAGCCAGTATCAGTTCATTATTTTCATGTGAAATGCCATGGTCAATCTTTGATCTGTTGACTGGTTGTCTGTTGATTTTTTTTATACATTAAAAATAGAGGCAAGAGAATTCAGTGGTAATTACATTTTTACACAATTAGTCTGTCTTTTTAGGCCAGCCCAGAGAATTATGTTAGCTGTGGGAGCTGTATAATAATGATTTGATATATAGGGAGTAACCCACAATGTCTAATGCTTTGTAACAAATACTTCAGAGAAGGAAAGTCAGGGTACACTACATATTTCATTTTACTGGCAGCAAGATACAAAATGCTGAATCAACTCGTGGCTGTATACGAGAAGTATGTGGTCTAAATAGATCTGTATGTCTAGGCAATTCCTCCTAACAAGAAAGTTCTTAGCTGTCATTGCATCCTATAGGCAATGTGAAACCAACAGCAATATTAACTGACCCATGTCTACTCCATAAAAACTTCCAAACTAAGAAAGGATAGGCACGAATTACTGCAGAAACTTTATCTTGGCAAGTAGAGAACTCTTACAAGATGCTTTCCTGAGACTTTTTAAAATAGGAGCAAGCTTTGTCCCACCTTGATGAGCAGAGGATTTATCAGCATGCAGCTGTCCTAACAGACTGCTTTGTTGATTCAGATGCACTGGCAAACATCTCCATTGTACAGGCCTGATGTTCCAACACTGATGCCAGGATATCTTTATGTTCTATACTTGACAAGAGGAAATAAAAATCTCTATGCATGCTTTCGGCATGCTTGTCTTGTCTTGTTTACGCCATCTAAGGCAGAGTGGTTTATCCTTCAAAGGTTTAAGCCTGAAGACATTAGTCATGTATAGCTGCACAGACCAAGTAAAGCTCACAGGACTCAGAGATAAGCCACTCCCAGCTGGAGCCTCTGAACTCCAGAACGATAAATAGAGGTGAATAAAACTGAGCCATACCAGACTGTGTACAGAGAAGACGGCTATTTCCACATCCTTGCAGAACTATACCTCTACCTAAAGGCTGTGATTTAGAAGGAAGAAAGACGAGGGTGAAAACCTGAGCTGCCAATAGTTGTTTCAGAAGCAATGAAAGAGAGCAAGAAGTCTGTCTGAATACAGCCTTCCGTCTGGCACTCAGGTATTGCAATGGCAGAGGTGACCCAACAATGCAATTACAGGGAGTGTGAAGGGTAAGGAGTGGTGCTGGAAAATAATCTACTTTATAACTTCGACCTGAGGCTCAGTGTTTAACATCCAGATACAATCCAGCTCTCAAGTTCACCATTGCTTGGATCATCACACATCCTTCCATCTTCTGCCTCCACGCACACATTCATTATAAGCTGTTCTTGTCATGCTGACACCTGCATCACCCTCTTTTCCATTTTAAATTTTTTAGTCTCCTTCAGCTCTATTTCTTGTTCTATGTTACCCGCATACTGCATTCAAAACAGCCTCCTGTAGTTGTGTCTTCTCTCCAGAGACATGGGTTGATTGCACTGTGATTCTATCTCAGTTGTCATATTTGCTTTTTGATTTTTCTAAGGAGCTTATCAGAGTCAACTGCAAGCTAAGTCTGTTTAATTTAGTCCTCAATTATCATAGTTTTAGTGCTAAATAATAAAGTATTCATAGCACTTTGTTTTCTGGACATACTATGTTAAGCATAATATAGAGGAGTACACCACATATTCACTCTCCTAAATGCTATTTTTGATTGCAGGTAGCAGTGAGCTACTCTGAAGGCAGACAGAAAGCGTTTTGGAGCATAACCTGTCCATGGATAACATTTTCTCATAAAATTTATCAATGAAAGCAGGGGGGGTTCTCTCTCTCTCTCTGACACTTATATACATGTATGCATTTCCTGTCTTCTGAAACTAGAGTCTTTCTCATTATCCATCGAAATCTTTAATCCTCTGGGATCCTACTAAAGTGCTTATTCTTAGTGATATCTTGCTGCAGTGAGCAACACAAGCTAATTATACCTTATCAGCGTCGGTGGAAAAAAAGCCCCCCTTTTTCAAGGATTAAATTGTGCTATCAGCACAGACATTGCACAGATACCTGCCTCTTTCACAAGCACAGAAAAAGCAATATAAGACATTTTACACTCTGGTTTGTCTCTGTTACTGACTTGTACACACAGGTGTAACAGGAATGCTGTAACAGTCTAATAACAGTCAGGAACTATATTGCACTTAGAAGCAGTTGGTCCATTGACCATGGTGAAAATGCATTTCGTTTTAATTAAACTCAGTGCTGATTTGTCACCATTGAACAAGAGCCCTGAATGTTTTTTCTTGAGACAAAATAGCCCACAAAGATGAATTATTTTATGGCTGTGAGCCCTGGAGAAAGACTTCAAGACAAAGCTTACATCAACTGCTTGTTTTAAGCAGGCCCTATAGGGAGATTTAATAGGATGTGCTCACCCCTGTCCTCTGTGCAATGTAAAAATGATGGAAAACTGTAGGGTTTCAATCAGCCATCAGGCATTGCCCACTTTATTCTCTAAATGGAGCAATAAGATTTGTATTGACATAGAAAAATAAACATTGCTGCAGTGTTGACGCTATCTGTCAGAAACAAACTCCACTCTCAAATACAATCCTGCCCTTCATGATGAAATGAGCTGCATGTATAGTAGGTTCATTTTCACCCCTTGCCTGCCATGACTTGTTCAAAAGCCCTGGAAATCAATGTGCAGTTTTTCCACCAGTTTCCAACTGGCTTGTGATCAGACCTGCAGGGCTCGATATGTGCTACTCTGAAACACATACTGGAGTGCCTGTCTGTGTCCAAAGAGAACGCAACTGTACCGGGAAGCTATTTATTTAGTCTACTTACGGCACAGGGGAAATGGTCACCTTCACTGACACTGAGATGTGTTGTGCCATCTCTCTTTGCATCAGTTTTCTTTGTTAGGCAGTGATGACTCTATGGTGATGTACTTTGTCACACACTTACTCTTTAAGCGCGAACTATAATCAACATTAGCCTGATGAACTTGTGTGGAAAAAGAATCTGCTACAGTTAAGCTATTTCTCTTGTGCTGTCACAATCAGTGTCTGTACTGGGTGAACGGGGAATGGATCTGGTCTCAGATTAGCAGTCAAAGAGGACATGTTCTGAGGAACCCTGTGCAAATACAGGCCTGGGGAATCTTCATCCTTGAACTGGCTCTATGTGAGCCGAGTACAGCACTGGAGAAATCACTGCATTGGAATACCAGAGCTGGTTCCTGCCTCCACCAGCATTGTTTCAGGTACAGAATGTCCTTGAAGTTATATATGCTCCCTAACCTGTTTCCCTCACCCTGCTTTCGGGTAATCCACTTAATGAAATACTGGGTAAAAATGAGTTTTCACAAAGGGCTCTGGAAAGATGGGCTGTGGAAAGTCAGCCCTGGATTATCACAGCGGCAAAACTGCATTGCAGTCTGGTGACTTCGATCAGCTTTGTTATGAGTGAAATGTTTGTACATGACGATATAGTCATTGTAGTTGCCTTAACCAGTTTCTGAGTATGAGCAAGACTATCAAGAGGCAAAAACGTCAGGCAGACACAACATGTAGCTAGAACCAAGGTTCATAGCTGTACATAGAATCACAGGATGGAGAGAAGATCAGGAGACTAGAAGGTGAAAAAAATAACCTAGACCAATATCTTGACATATTCCTCACACCTCTCCTTGTTTGGCTCTTCTTACTTCCTAGGCTTTGCATCTCTCCTTGCTTCTCATGTCCTGGTGCATGATCAATTTTGGATCACCTTTGACTGCAGCTACCCTGGAGTATGCCTCTTAGGCAAGGTACTGATCACGGAGATGGCAAAGGGGCACAATCTGCCAGAGGATGACTTCTGCAGTGCTGAGAGATTCCTGGAACAAAAAGGCAGAGTATCAGCAGTTGTCTGGCCTTGGATTGATGCCGCTGTCCATGAACAAGCAGTCCTGTGGTCAAAAACTGGTGGAGCTTCCTTTGTAGGTCTGTTGCTGAGCCGTGTTTTGTATTGCTCAGACACAGATCCAGATCTTGTCTAGTGCCCTCCTAAGAGGTCAACACAAGCTATTTCTTTTGGGACTGACACACTTAATTTGTCAATTTACTTTAAAAAAACCACTCAGTTTAATTTTCTGCTTGAAAAGCTTGTTTTCCAGTCACTCTAATTTCTGCCAAGAACAGCTTAGCAGAAACTCTAGGCATCCCAAAAAACACCTGCAAAGTATATGCTGGAAATCCTTGGCAAGGTCTTCTCTGGGTGAAGTCAGTGGTAAACAGCTCCAGTACAATCGGGGTTCTGGTGATGCCAATAGATGTTCTATGTTCCGTTTTGACTGCATTAAACCCAGGACTGAGTACAACGCTTGCTATTGAGCCATGAGCTGTCATAGGTTGCAAGTTAGAAGGTTCTTTACAGAAAACACTAAGAAAGAACAGTATTATAGGAGATGTTAAAACAGTGACCATAACATTGGTTGAAAACAGCTTCTCACTGACAATAAAACATTCATCTTACACTCTAAAGCAGGGGAAATATCCATCAGATGGAGCAAAGTCAATTGGCTGACATTTATACTTCACGGAATCACAGAATGTTTGGGGTTGGAAGGGACCTCTGGAGATCACCTAGTCCAATCCACCTGCTAAAGCAGGTTAACTCAGAGAAGATCACACAGGAATGTATCCAGGGTGGGTTTTGCAAGTGTCTGGAAAAGGAGACACTGCGACATCTCTGGGCAGCCCGTTCCAGTGCTCTGTCTCCCTCAAAGTAAAGAATTTTCTCCTCACATTTAGATGGAATGTCCTATGTTTCAGTCTATGCCTGTTGCCCCTCATCCTATCATTGGGCATCACTGAAAAGAGTCTGGTCACATCCTGTTGACACCTACCCTTGAAATATTTATAAGCATTGATAAGATCTCCTCTCAGCTTCTCTTCTCCAGGCTGAACAGATGCAGTTCTCTCAGTCTTTCCTCATAAGGAAGATGCTCCAGACCCCTAAACATCTTCGTAGCCTGCCACTGGACTCCCTCCACTAATTCCTTGTCCATCTTAAACTGGGGAGCCCAGAACTGGACACAGTGCTCCATATGCAGCCTCACCAGGGCAGAGTAGTGGGGGAGGAGAACCTCCCTAGACGTGCTGGTCACATTTTTCCTAATGCACCCCATGTACCACCGGCCTTCTTGGCCACAAGGCACGTTCCTGACTCACAGTCAATCTGTTGTTCACCAGAACTCCCAAGTCCTTCTCTACAATGCTGCTTCCCAGCAGGTCCACCCTTAACCTGTACTGGTGCCTGGGGTTGTTCTTCCCCAGGTGCAGGACCATACACTTTGCTGAACTTCATCAGGTTCTTCTCTGCCCAGTCCCCCAGTCTGTCCAGGTCTCACTGAATGGCAGCACAGCCTTCTGGTGTGTCAGCCCTTCCTCCCTGTTTGGTATCACCAGCAAACTTGCTGAGGGTGCACTCAGTCTCTTCATCCAGGTCATTGATGAACAGGTTGAATAGGATTGGACCCAGTACCAAGCCCTGGGAAACCCCACTAATTACAGGCTTCCCAACACATTCTGCACCATTGATCACAACCTTCCACATGCCACAGTCTATCTGATCCTCAAAGTCTGAGAAGGAAGGCACACCAGTGTCAGGCAGAGATTAGGGGCTCAGAAATCAATTCGTATGACAAGTTTTGTGGTGCTACAGAAAGGAAAAATAAAATACGACATAATTGCATATCACAGATAAAGGCATTAAGCATAATTTTGTTTGATTTTATTTTTTCCCCTTTTTCCCTCTCTTGGAATTCTATTACCTCTCTAGAGGATGTCTCTATGGGAACAGAAGAGGTACAATGAAAGTGAGGTGGGCTGGTGATAAGCAATAATAATCACAAATTGTAAGAATTAGAAGCTTTTTTTTATTTCAAGTGGTAATTACCTGTTTCTTCTCCAGTCATGTCTGTCACTTACAAAACGACAGAATGACGCTCTTCTTGTTCACTTTATTTAAAATCATTGGAGGGATTACAGATACTACAAACCTCCAAAACCAGAAACACCAAGACAAAACAGTTGCTTTAATCTGTAAGCAAAGTAAGACATTAATCACTGGAAAGAATATAACTACAGACAATGCTGAACAACACCGTTCATCATGAAGCATCACAGATGATGGTACACAGATAAACAAGAGAGACAGATGTGTTTTACAGTTAGATTCAAATGAGGCATAAGAGAATACATCGAGAGAGAACTGTAGTAACAGCAGGATGCGCGGTTCCAGCTGAAGGGCCTTGGACAGGTTATACAGAAGTATGTTTTTTTATGAGTGTAAGGAGTGATAGCCCAGGCCAGTGAGAATGATATATCGGGTCGGAAAACTGCGCTCGTATGTATGATGTGTCAATGTTGGGCCTGGGCGTGTGAATGAGTGGGTTGAACGCTGCCCACAAGATATGCATGGGAATGTGACTGAAAACACAACATGAGTGTGGTGTGCTTGGAATAACGATTATCGAAAAAACATCCTGTCTAACCTCTTGGTCCAGGCCCATATCTGTAAACCTATAAATTTAGAACTGTTAATAAAAGTGAGCTCAGCCTGGCTCAGCTCTGCTCAGCTCTGCTTGGCACTGCTCTCGCTGCTAACAAGAAGTCTGTGTCTGTGCATTTCTGTCCATGTCTGTATGCATCGTTCCTCATCGCCGCAGAGAACTAGTATGAGAAATTGAAGACCTGAAGAGAATATAATTCAAGTGACAGGATTACCACGGGTTATTCGATATAGCACATCTGCTTGGTTTTAATTTTTTTTATTTAATTTTTTAAATCGCTTTTCTGATTCTATTTGCATTGATTTATCATAGTAATTACGGTAAACACTGGAGGAATGCTCATTATTGAAGTTACTGTCCCTCAGTCTTGGTGACGAAGGATTAATTGTGTTTCCCATGCACCGCGTGACTTTGTTTTGCAGGGAAAGAAACTCAAGTGAATGTAAATCAAGTGACTTGCCCATACTCCACTGGGAATTCAGGAACTTTGTTCTACATAGGGCTGCAGTCCGTGGCAATGATGGTAAAGCTGAACTTACACGTTCTGAGAGAGCTGTCAGGGTTAGAGATTGTTTCAGGATTTTCTAATTTACCTCCCTAAAGTGCCTTCACACTTTGTTCTTTTGTCAGGAAAGCAGTTACATGTCGTACTTGCACTTCATTCAGAGCTGCATGGAGGACAAGGGCTATGTATATTTCTCTAATTTGCTGGAGACAGTGGAAGGGGAGCAGAAAGCACAGAGGCAGAAGCTGCAAATTAAAGTAAGCATGGCAGGGAACACGTGCCAAGGTACCAGTGGTGAACGTTCTTTGTTTCTTTATGGTGTAAGTTTGCCTCCTGTTTCCCACAATCAGCATAGATGTTCTATGAAGAACAAGAACGAAGAGCAGCACACAGACAGGCCACTTCAGTTCCAGCAAATGGCATTACTAACATAACACAATGTTACTCTGTGCTTGCAATCCGGTCATTGATTAATTGTCTTGATGGTATTTGCTGTAACACGAACTGGGAATTTCCCTGCAACCTTGGCAAATGTCGCTGTGCAATTAGCACTGCTTGCTTTTGCTGCCAGTTAACATTCCCGCCTAAAATACATCTCAGACTGCTCCAGCACATAAGGTGGACACTTTTCTTTCAGCAGTTCATGCCATGTGCCAATAGGATTCGCTTCTAACAACTTGGTAACACAGACTCTGTTGACAGTAAGAGCTTAAATGCCACATCTTCTCAGCTTTCACGCTAATGAATTCAGGCCTCTGTAAAGAAAAACTTGTACTTAGCTCTTGATTTTAACTACTTGTAGAAGAACAGCCACCAAGCCTGAACTCTTCTATATCCTTACAAAGAGTGACGTAGTGCAGAGAGTCTCTAAAGGCACTGCCTGCCTGCAATATTCTGGTCACCCAGGTGCAAAACACTTGCCTTACTTGGGAAAAGTCGTTAAAAAGGTGTTTGTTAAAACACATCATTGCGTTCAGATTTCATCATTGTCTGAGTACCCTGGGGCCAGACTTTGGAGCAACTCATGGAACACATAGTGCACTGATCAGTGATATTTTTACATTTATGTAAATCAGCAATATTCATCATAATTTTACTAGGTTAACCAGCTGCCACTACCACAGTTACAGAAAACAAGCTGTGATCCATTCTGTCTCTCCTACAAATGACAAGTGGGACAGTGATGCAAAGAATTTCTTGCCGTGGTGTTTATTTTATTTACCAAAAGCATCTCAATGCAGAGATCCACAGAGTACAATCCTTACCTGTTCGACATTTCCACTAAAACACTGTTTAAGGTCATGGTAAGCTGCTCACAGAAGTATTATTAAATGGTTTTCAACTAAAAATTTAGGGAAAAAAAAAACAAAAAACAACGTATTGGAAACCAGAAAAACACTGAGGTTTGGCAGCAGCCCAGTGGTTTAAAACCCTTTGAAACAGCTGTTCTAGAGATACAAAGGAAGTCTGTGGCCGCAAGTCTGAGCAAAGCTGTTAGCATATTGTGTTTCACTCTCAGGAAAAGATAGCACTGCCATTACCAAGATATGTGGAAATAGACAAGAATCGGTATGAAAATCTTCTAGGCATTTCCATTGTAGCTATTTGTTCATTGTCTGGTGCTAGAAATCAAGTCATCAGTCTTCTTTCAATAGCACAATTTTCTATGCTCTCAGGCCCTCAGCAGCCCACCTGATGGGCTATGTCTGAAAAGAAGCTGGCAGGACTCCCAATATTACTGAATCCAAGCACCCCACAAGAAAGAAAGCTGGGGTTGCAGGCTCTAGTCTTCTGATTACCTCCGTAGGTTTCTGGGGACCCTAGGAAAGTTGGAACAGCAATTCAACAAGGAATCCCACTACGGCTTTTCTGAAAGGGAAAGCATTTTCTTTAAGAACATATTAGGAAAGATTCACATATCTGAATTTTCATCCAATCAACTCAGAATACCAATTAAAAGAAAGAACAAACAAGGTTAGAAAAATGCAAAATTTTACTCACTCCTTGAAAGGGTCCCTGTACAGCCTGATTTTCTGTCATATGTTAAGAGCCATCTCTCTACCTGAAAAGCACTTGCTTTGTTAAACACAGTTTTACCATACTTAACTCTGTGCTTCAACTGGGAAATTCTACCCCCTGTGCCATTTGCGTGCCATTTTGCATTACCTGGTATATTGCCTGGCAGCACACAACCGGCAATTGCTACTGTGTGGTAACAGAAGGTTGCTGACTCTGGCTATGGTACCACAACTTGGTCCTGCACTGCAGCCAAGCACAGGTAGTGGGATTAGGACAAAAGCTCCCCAGATGGTGAGTGGCTGTTTTCCAGAAACTTTGCTCCGCTTGACTGGCAGAGCACAATGGAAAACCTGGCTTTACCTAAAGGAAGATAAATAGAAACAGAAGAACTTGATGTAAGAACAATATAGCTCTATTAAAATTCTGGGAATAATTGTAGCCTTTGGACTCCACTAGCTGCTGGGCACCAGACAGAAGTTTAAGGACATGTACTGTTTTTCATTTCTTATTGTGGGAGAAAGTTTGCCATTATTTTCTCACCTTTCAAACACCGAAAGTAGATAGAGATGTACACCTTTTTTGACTGCAGTGAACTTACATCTCTGAAGTGAAACCTGATTTGTATGTTGAATGAAGTAAACGAACATGTAAGTAATCCTCCCTCCCTTCCTCCAGGATCAGTAGGAAATAAACCCCAGTGTCAGGTGGAAAAAATCTATACCTTAAATAAACAATTAAAACCACTGAATTGTGGAAGAATCGTGTGTGAGAGAAGATAAAGCAAACCTGATTTTTTTTCTTCCTATTTTAGCACCTATAGAAGTGGATACCAGTTGCTAAATATTGACAGAAGTGATTGTTTAAAGAAAAACTGAGAGTAAAATAGCTATTTATCTTTACAGAGCTCCCTTTGCAGGTTCTTAACACATGTTATTGCAAATTTTCAGCCCAAGCATTAGCTGGCAAAAAAAAAAGCAGAATTTACTCCATTGCACTTCAGAAGAAAGAAGAATGGGGAATGCTTTAAGGTAAACTGGTTTTCTGATTAGGCGAGACTGGAGGAGGAAGATGGTGAGTCCATTTCCATCCATGTTTGCCAGTGTGTGGCTCAGCTAGGGGGGAAAAAAAAAAAAAAGGAAAATGAGAAAAAAATTCTTGCCATCTTCTCCGACCGTGTTGTTCGAGATCGNTCTCTGGAGAATATCCTGGAGCAAGGTGCAAGTATAAATTGTGTCTCAAAACGTCCATTTGAGATTACTGAGGCTGTTTTTACTGCCCTACATAGAAGAGAGATGAAGAGTTAGAAAAGAGAACACGAGCCCTGCTTTCATATATACCCATAAAAAACTGGGACTAGTGCTGAAGTAACTGAAATTAAACCACTCTATGAAATAACCGCACCTGAAATCTGTACCTAGTTTTAATCAGTTTCCGAGGACATATAGGCTGTGCAGTGCAAACCTCAACAACTACACTTGGAGATCAATTTGGTGTGCACAGATGTCAGCGTTTTCCATACAGTGCACAGTGGCTGAAAATAACACAGCAATTAAACTGAAAAACAACATTAACAGCTGTACATTGTAGCCTTCCTCCAAGCTCTTTGGGCTCATTTCTATGTATTTCAGACATAGCCCATTAGAGTTTGGACATGCAAAAACCACAAGCTGTTGTTCTGTGTACTGTCCTTCACCTCCCAATCATCATTAATAAGAAAAGCCGGATTCTAAATAAGAAGGAACAGAACAGTTCCAAAGAAGGAATAATGTTCATCTCCACCTCTTTTTTTTACCATTATCACTTAGG